>WOAB01000326.1:1200000-1780075 GCA_027886185.1 Rheum nobile | reverse complement strand
TTTTCATGAAGTACGTGGATTTTTCTCTTCAGGTTCATGTTCTAAAACTAATGTTTTGTAGGTTTTTGTTCCTATACCGGCGAACAACTTTCACTTCTATGTCATCTCGTTTGACATTAAGAATGTCAGAATACATGTCATGGACAGTGTGCATAGCGATGAAAACATGCAGAGGTATGAAGCTGCAATAGATAGGGCGGTAAGTACGCAAACACGAGAAGAATGTTTAATTTAACACTTTTAGTTATATCACATATGAAATTGTAATAAGAAAATATATTGTTTATCCAGGGCAACCTAGTTAAAAACTACATGTCAACCGTAAAGCTGCACAAGAGGTGTAAAACACTTTTAGCTACCAAGATCAAATCATCCATTGTGCTTCTACCATGGGAAGAATCAGGAGACATCCTCAACTCATTAATGTATTCCATGAGGCACATGGAGATGTACATGGGGTCCCCGAATGAGAAATGGGAAGCTGAAATGAACAAGAAAAACAGCAAGAAGTGCATCGAAGCGTTGAGGGTGAAATATGTGCATGCCATCATTACATCAGACAACAATTTCTTAAAGGATGAGGTGATGAAGAAAATCAAAGATGCAAACAGGCTTGGAAAGGAAGTCTCTAGAAAGGAGTAAGTGGTTCGTATGTAAGGAAGGGCTCTTGTAGGTGGTATGAAAACTCAATACAATAGGTGTTTTCTAGTTAAATGGATTGTGTCTTCTAAAGTATTATGTTACTTGTGTGAGACAAAAACAGGTTGGAGAAGGTGTTAAGAGATCTATTTGTGAGTTATGCTCATAAGTGTTTCCAAGTAATGTGTAGTGTTTTGATAACAGGTTCATTGTTAAACTCATGCAAGTTCATACATTAACTCTAACAGGTTCATTGATTAACTTATATAGGTTCATACGAAGAAAATAAATTCATGATATGAACCTTGTTCATAATGGTATGAATCTAGCTACGAAAGATCGGGATCTTACCGAAACAATAACATGACATCATTAGTGGAACACTGGTTCATGAAGTTGAAATTTAAGGTTCATATAATTTGGAAACTGGGAACTTGATTCAAGTGTGTGCAATAGAAGGTTCATGAAGTTACTGTACTAGGTTCATAAGTTCTCACATTCAAGTTCATGCGTTAGTTAATGTTGGTTCATTTGACAAAAGAGGTTCATAGAGTGTAATATACGGGTTCAAGTGTATATTATGGTAGGTTCATATTCTATTTATGTAGGTTCATATTCTATTTATGTAGGTTCATATAATACAAATGTGTGGGTGTAAAGTATATATGGTGACAGGCTCATAGGTGTTATGTTACAGGTTCATAGGTGTTATGTTACAGATTCATACGTGTTAAGCTAAAGGTTCATAGGAATTAAAGTGTGTGGGTTGTCAGTTCAAGCAAAGGATGACTAAGAGTCTAAGATGAAATTATGAAGAACAACTGAAAACAATAATTTATAATCCATGAGAGAAAACACAGTAACAAACAACATAACATGTTCAACACAAACTACTGAATCTTCTTGCTAAAACTGATTTAACTTCGAAAAAACATCTAAGAATATAACACTTCGTTACAAGTGCGGCTGTTGTGAGTGGTAAACCTCTTGCATCTGCCGCAATGCCTTTGTCCGGAACGGCTAGCAGCCATGAAGATCTCTCTGCCACTACGGATATGCTTGCCCTTCCTTTTGTCTTAGCTTGCTCCGGGAGCAGAATGTTAACCTCGAAGGGGATTTCAATGCCCGCATATATCTCCAAGTGTTGCCGGTTCGAAGTAGCTCCTCTAGAAGATTCATCGCCCGTACTCAGTAAGGAGGCATTTTTCTCCTTCAAAAGTGGTGAAAATTGTTTCCACAAATCCGTCTTGTCTTCGAGTAACCCCACGTAACTGTAAAAGTCGGAAATGACGTCATTCATAAGCAACTCTCTTTCTTCAATGGCCATGCATTGATTGACAACGGTATTATCAATTGTGAAGATCGGGTTTATGGTGGCATCCTTTGTCCACCGCGTAAGGATGTACTTCTCCAGGATCCTATCCAAACACAAGTTCCTAAATCAGAGGCGTCTTCAGCTGTAGAACATCCGTCAAGCTTTCGTGATTCAGCATTGCTTGATGGTGTCTCTGAGTTCCCATAGCAATGTCGAAATGCATAACGAGCTCGACAAGGCGGTAGTATTTGTCATTAAAATGGAAAAAAAAATGTTGGCCGACTCGGAAATCGACGTAGTACGGAGCAACCCACCAAAGAGGATGTCTCTAAAGTAAGCAGGAATCCAGTACTTCTGAATGGCAAGTATGTCGTCAAACCACCTCCGATTCAACAAGCGGTATTCGTCCAACAACAACATCCAGCGTGCCTCGAAATCTGCAGGTTCCAAATCATGGCTCCAAACTATGTTGTTCAACTTGATCTGGAACACCTCACCTATGTCACTATCGTATATCGTCTTCCCCAGACCTTTTCTCATGATATGCCACATACACAGCCGATGGAGAAAGTGTGGGAAAACCTGCTCAATCGCAAGCTTCATGGATGGGTCTTGGTCCATCACAATAATCTTCGGCTCGTGAACCATTGCTTCCTTAAACTTCTCCAGCAACCACACGTACGATCACGCGTCCTCCCTGAATATTAATCTAGCACCAAACGTAACACTCGTCTTGTGGTGATCGACTTCGGTGAAAAGAATGAAAATCAAATTGTACATGTAGCTTGCAGATGAAAAAATGATTCGTAATCAATAGCAGACAACAAAGGTTCACAACTATGAGAAATAGGTGCATACACAATAGGTAAAAAGGTTCATATGTTTATGTCTCAAGTTCATGGAAAATTAAAATGAAAACAACAACTAACTGAGAAGTGACATGATAAGGTTCATGAATTACTGCTAGTAGGTTCATAACATTTTACAACAGGTTCATCAGCAAACAAAAGTAATTACACTATGTAAATGGAAATATGAGAAGAACGAACTAAAAAGAAGTAAAGTGTTTATAAAGGACCTATTCGTTGGGTATGACACATTGGTCAATGAGTTGAGAACACTAGGTTCATGAGTTGAGAACACTGATAATAAATTGAGAGCAAAATGACCAATGTGTCCCTCCGCTTGATTTCTGTAGCAAAATTTTCGAGAGCCTCTCCACCGCACGATCAAGTGGAACTTACGGCCAAGTGGAACTTACGGCCTAGTGTATGGAATCCGGATCATAACTCTTAAATTAGTAAATGAGTTAACGTATATAAAATTTCATTCAGCTCCTAAAAATATGTCTTTCGAACATTGTCCATATAATAGTCTTTATTATATGGACTCTGTTCGGAATGTGATAAAATATATGTTATATGGATATATGATTAAGTTTCGTTCAACTTATGACAAGTTTGTAATTGTTGCACACAGTAGCGATGATGTATAAAGGCTTTTCTAAAATTGAGGGTCAGCATATAATATGCAGAAATCAACAACTATGTTTAGTCTTAGAAGTTTTGCTATATTAGAAAGCTTACTTTGTAATTATTTTACAATTGAAAGGCAAAATGAAAATTTCAACATTCAGCTACTTACTTCACTATTATATAATCTCGAGCCTTTTATGAAGTACTTCAGAAAAGTCGAATGGTCATGCATTTGAAGCAAGCTTAAATGCTATGTACACCACTTAGCATGTGGATAGTGCACGTGCAAAGAGCAAGTGAAACCAGTCGGAGTTATCGAAATTCTATTGTTCACTCTGGCTAGCTTTTTAATACATGTTTACTTTTTAGCGCATATGTAAAATTGTCTTTCAGCGCATAGGTTCACACGTAACGTGGTGAATGGTTCACCACGTTACGTATGAAAAAAATAGGTCCATCTCTACACGTAACATGTGAAGACTTTTCCCACGTAATGTGTGGAGCTTCGAACCACATAACGTGTGAATATGGTCCACATAACGTGTGAAGTCTCCACAAGAAGAGGTCCAAACTTAATGTGAGGAGAGGGTCCACACGTTAAGCGCGGAGAGTGTCCCCACGTTAAGTAGACCTATTTTTTTGATTAAGTAACGTTATACGAAGTATTTCGGTCTTCTTCGCTTAGTATCGAGTTTTATAATAAGATTGAAGTTACGATCGTATTGAGTCATTTACATTGCTATGACCATTCTGCCCTTCCAATGTAAAGTTCTCGATCGAGTCACTCGGCCGCTTCCAACCTAAAGATAGCATATGTTTAAAGTTTATGGTTTATGACATGTAATACTTAGTAATGTTATTTGTGTGTAGTTGTAGTATATATTTGTGTTTTAATGTTATGTATGAACCATAAGATTGTTTTTAAATAGGCATTAGGGAAGGGCTACTCCCATTGTATAGCCCAACTTGTATTAATCTTTATAAGAACAATACAAAATGATCATCAACCTAGAAGACAATACAAATTGTTCCTTATGGTGGTTGACTATAACCACATTTAGCACACAATACAGAAAACAATACAAATTGATCATAAACTTAGAAAAAATTAGAGAAAAGATATGACACTGCTTTAGCGTTTGAAGAAATTAGGGTAGTCTCTGGTGAACATTCGCTTCATATGATATCTCTGGTTTACTAAATTTGTTTGCTCCCTACAAAAGTTGATAGTACATAAATAACATTACACAAAAGATACGACATTAATCACCTACGATGTACATCATTTAGTAGATTGAAGTTATACCTACGAATGTTATCAAGATCTTTAACAAGATCTTGATTTTCCTTAACAAGATCTTGATTTTCCTTAACAAGATCTTATTTTTCCTACCATTATTGTCGAATAACCGCATGTTCCCTCTCCTTGTACATTGGATCAATCCACTCCCTGAAACGACACCCCACTTCTGGGCATCCCCAATACCTTCTTCTGTAGTTCCACTGCAAATCCCAAGTTCGGACAACGACTTTCAAATTACAGTAGCATAGCCTATCTGTATTTGTTGATGATTTTGATGAAGATGCCATTATTTGTTGTAGTGTTTGGTTTCCTACAAATATCATAAATCCATTAATATCAAAAATCAGCGTTACTAAATCGATAGAAACTAGAAGGAGAAGCTTACCCAAAAGTCTATTTGTAGGCGCCGCTTGTGTTGGAATTATTGTAGTGAACAAACAATCCTAATGCTTCTTATATAGTGAAAAAAACAGGCAATGTGTTTGACAGCTAATTACCAGCTGGAAAAAAACTGACTAACGTGTTTTACAAATGTTTGACAACTGTTGTATATAGCTGTATACAACTGTAGTCACGAGTCTTTTATCATAAACCCTAAAACCCTAAACCCCCCCTAAACCTTAAATCCTAAACCCTAAATACAAAACCATAAAACCTAAGGGGGAAATGTATCACCACGTTACGTGTGAGCACCTCCAACACTTAACGTGTGGAAGATGCTCACATGTAACGTGTGGGAGATGTTCACACGTAACGTGGGGATATGGTGGATGTAAAACGCATTGAATTAACGTATTGTCCCCACCTAACTGAATTAATGGTCCCCTAACTTCATCTTCTCCGGTTAAGGACACAATTTCGAGTCTAAACCCTCATTTGAAACATCCTCAAATTTTAAACACCCTCAATTTTTTCAAAAAAATAGGACAATATGAACAACAATGATTATTGGAACAACAATGATGAAGAGGATCCACCTCCAAATGAGGTCATTTCCCTTATTTGAAGTTAAAGTTTTCATTTTTTGTTTAGGATATGTTCAAAGTTTTGATCTTTAGTTGTTGAAAACAATACATGATATTTGTTGTTTAGGTGTTAGAAACCAAATTTAACATGCTAGATTTTCAAAGTTTTGAACTTGATATTTGTTGTTTAGGTGTTAGAAACCAAGTTTTACATGCTAGATTTGAGGGATACATGTATAAGAAAGCAAGATCCATGTTAAATTGAAGAAACATATTCACATATAACGTGGGAAACATGTACACACATAACGTGTGAAACATGTCCACACGTAACGTGTGAAACATGTCCACACATAACGTGTGAAGCAGCTCAACACGTTATTTATGGAGATGTTTCCCACATAACGTGTGAAACTGCTCTACACATAACGTGTGAAGCATGGCATTTAAGAACTGCTCATGTTAATTTTAGAACACTAAAATTGATGTCTAAGAATGGTATGATCAGTGGAGACTTTAACTCTACAACTAAAGATTGTGAAATTTGTGTTCAAGCAAAAATGTCTAAGAGACCTTTTCCTGAAGTAGAAAAGACAAATGATATCCTAGATCTTGTACATTCTGATATATGTGAATTAAATGGAGTATTAACAAGAGGAGGAAATAGATACTTCATTACTTTTACTGATGACAAATCTAGATATACTCATGCTTCCTTAAAGGGAATTATGGTTTCACACAATAATTAGTTCACTACTTGATGAGACGATTCCATGTGTATGTAGGCGAACTATATTTTGTACGAGGGGTTGAACAATATTTCGCTCGATGATTGGAGCACCCCACAACAATCCTTTTCTGGTTGGGAAACACCTCATTAACCGTTGCCGGAATGGAACACACCATCTGAGTGGAAAACACCAGAAGAGATACCATCCTTCTCACTTGGAGTGTTTGACGAGAGTTGTCCGCCTCCAGAAGCATCTTTATCTCATGAAGAGACTCAGAATTCGGCTTCTGCTAACCCACAATTCGGCTTTACATCCCTACACACACAACCTCAGTTCAGAAATGATCCAGGAGAGGATGTTTTCGTCTCTGCTGATTATTTAGAGTTCTTCACGACAGACCAAATCTGGGAGTCCAGAGAAGAAGCATTGAAATGGGCGCGGGAGACTTCTATGTGTCATAACTTCTGCATCATAAAGTGGAGGAATAAACCTTCCATAGGAGGAGCCCTTGGGGGGACTTGATTACCGTGCATTAGGCATGGACAAAGCATCCGTAAACAAGCTGACCAAGTGAGGGAGATCACAAAGTCGAAGAAGTGTGGGTGTCCATTCATGTTGAGGTTGAAAGAAGGGCCGAAGGGATCATGGAAGATCAATGTACAGACTGGAACTCACAATCATGTGATCAAAGAGAATTTGTTTGGTCATGCATTAGCTGGTCGACCAAACGCTGAAGAGAAGGAGATTATTAGGATGATGACAGTTAATCATTGAAAGCCTCAAAATATTTTTACTACAATCGGCTCGTCCCCAGGAAACTTGACCAAGATGAAGCAAGTGTACAACATGATGCATGCCATATACGAAAAAACAGTATGGAAGGAAGAACAGTGATGCAACAGTTCTTCTATGAGTGTAAGGAGAAGGGATACTTCATGGAGCATAGATGTAATAAGGAGAGCAATAAGATCACATATATCTTCTTCGCAAGCCCAAACCAGTTGTCGCTGCTGAAGGCATTCCCGTACATTGTGTTGTTAGACTCTACATACGCAACTAATAGGTTAGTTACACACATATCTATTATATTCTTCACTTGTTCATGTAATCATTAGCATGCCATAACATATCATTATGTGTGCAGTTACGATTTGCCCTTCCTTGAATTTGTCGGCATCATATCTGTTTGGAAAAACTACAATGTTGTCGGGGCATTTCTGAAGCATGGTAACAAAGAGAGTTACATGTGGGCCATACAACAACTTTCAAAAATGTTTGTCAAGGTCCAACGAGCACCCACATGCTTGGTCACAGATCGGGAGAAGGCGTTGATGAACGCCTTAGAGAAGCTGTTTCCAACTACTAAATTCCTCCTATGTAGGCGCCATATGAGGAAGAATATTGAAGACTTTGGGAAGAAGGCCATGGACAAGTTTAGGGGCATACAATTTTCCAATGATTACATGAAACTATTCAAGGAAACAACCATAGAAGGGTATGAAGCAAACCTTAAGAAGATTCAGCAAGATTGGAGGAAATATCCAAAATGTCTTCAGTATGTACAAAAAAACTGGCTTGACCCGTATAGGGAAAGAATCGTCTCAGAATGGACAGATACAGTCTTCACTCTTGGAACTTCCACAACTAACAGGTTTGTGCATTATGTTTTTAAAGTTAACTGGTAACATGTTGAACTTAGACTTTTACAACAACATACTGACTTCGGATTCTTGATTGTAATACAGGGTTGAAGGGGCCCATTCCAGTCTTAAAAGCTTCTTCACTAGCAATGATGGCAACCTTTGCACTGTATTCGATCAATATGATGCACGGTTGCGCATTCACATTAAGGAGATAAGGGGGGCCTTGAATGAGAGCTTAGAAAAGTGATTTACGCTAATAACCAAATCACATCTTTTCGGCAAGCTGCACTACAAGGTCTCTGCGATTGCACTAGCACGGCTGATTGAGGAATACAAGAAAGGCGAAGATCCATTGTGGAACACTATATGCAGATGCCAGATGAGGGTCAGGGATGGCTTGCCTTGCGTGCATGACATGGCACGAAATGTGATGAACCAGGAACCAATTGAACCTAGCTCATTGCATCCGTTTCGGAGGCAATTGACCTTGTCAGAAGTGCGGACGGATGAAGAAGAAGAAGCCAGAGCACGTAGATTGAATAGGTCGTTGCTTGATGAATTTGCTTCAAGCGTCTTCCCCACATTGCTAGTGCATGATCAACACAGAGTTGTCTCTGCACTAACAAGTATAGCACATTCAGAGCGGACTACTTTGCAAGAGCCAGCTAAAGTTAGGCATAAGGGTCGGCCTCAAGGAGCTCTAAACATTCCCACCAAAAGGCAATCGTCAGCATGAGAGTACACTGACCAAGAGATGGAGGGAACACCTCCGAAGAAGCAAAAAGCAAGACCACCTAAGGAAGCTTCAACCATGCCATGGAAATCATGGAAGCCTATGCCTTTGGGTCACCCTAGGCGATATATTACCCAGTTTCCCAAGTGTGTGAAACCACACGTGGGAGGATGGTGGGAAATAGTTGGTGTTGGAAACTGCGGATACAGATCAATTGCGCATGGTCTGGGTTTTGGGCAAGAGCAGTGGGCTTTTGTTCGACATACCATGATAGCTACGTTGAAACAAGAGTATGAGCTATTTGTGACAATTTGGATGTATGCGATGACACTTGAGGCAATGGAGGCGAAGCTTGCATGGTTTCATGCGCCCTACATGCCTGCCCCACGGGAGACGTGGTTGGACCTCCCGGATATGGGATGTTTGGTGGCTACTGCATTCAACTGTGTATTCGTCTCCATCGGTGCTGGTGTAGGCACGACATACATGCCTATGAGGGCGAATCCAAACCAAGCGGTTGGAGAGAAGCTTAACACGATATGCATTTGCCATGCCGAGAACGAGCAACATTTCATTGTGGTACATTAATACAATCAAATCAGTACAAATACACGTTGGTAATATGCATTACAAAATTAATTTTTATGATTCAAAATCTGTAGATTGGCCTTGTCGAAACCTCACCCTTGTCGGACCTTTACACCGCGTGGGTTAGATTCCATGACCCGTCTGCAGATGCCTTGGTAGATCCATTCCTTGAGCGATTGACGGATTACCAAGCACACAAACCAAAGGGTCGCGGAAAGAAGAAAGTTGAAACTATCTTATGTTAAGACATATGTATGATGTAATGACTTTGATGTAATGTTAAGACACATGTTCGCTGTATTTATGACTTGTTGGTGATTTTAGTGTCATCGGCCATTTTGTATAGTCCGGAAACAGAATGCACACTCGTGTGCGTGGTTTCTGTAAAAGGGCACGGTTAGTGACAAACCGTGCCCTTTTACAAAAGCCGGATTGGGCTTTCTGACAAGGCGCACGGTTTGTGACAAACCGTGCCAGGCATGTCACAAACCTTGCACCTTTACAGAAGGCAGATAAACGCCAGAAATCACATTCTGGCAAGGCGCACAGTTTGTGACAAACCGTGCCAGACATGTCACAAACCGTGCGCCTTGTCAGAATGTGGTTTCTGGCATTTCTGTGCCTTATGTAAAGGTGCACGGTTTGTGACATGCTTGGCACGGTTTGTCACAAACCGTTGGCCTTGTCAGAAAGCCCAATCTGGCTTCTGTAAAAGGGAACGGTTTGTCACAAACCATTGGCCTTGTCAGAAAGCCCAATCTGGCTTCTGTAAAAGGGCACGGTTTGTCACAAACCGTGCGCCTTGTCAGGGAACCGTTTTTGGCGGGTTTTTACATATACAGAAGGCACAATCTGTAAGACACATGTACGTAATTCATTGTTGCAATATATCAAAGTTCAATAGCTTCCATAAAAACCCATAACTTCAATAAAAACCAAACAAGTTCGATAATAACATAAATTCCATAACAGTTTCCTCAAGGATTGGGAAGGAAGGGATACATTCGATCTAATGATAGGTGTAGCGCCTCTGCTACATCTTCACATTCATGGTTGCGATGTGGCTGAAGACGACTATAGCAATATTTAATGCACTTCATACAACACAAAAACGTTGATATGTACAATAAATATAGATAGAGTTAACCAGAAATTAAACAACCTACAAATTAGTAAATTTCATACCTGTGTCGCGTCATCAATGGTCGGAGAGTTGACGAATGGTTTTGTATGTGGGAGGTACCAGCCCATGTAATCACCGCTACACTCATGCCCTTGCTCGACAGGAGGGACCATCGCATCTAGACTCATGGAATGTATATTCTGGGCATCCCAGACAAATTAAGCTATGTCGTACTCCACAGTGTATGTGCTGATTTTGGGGTCCCTCCATGCCCTTATTGGCACTATAGGTGGTCTTGGAACTTGTTATGCCCTGCCAAACTGTCTCGCCACACGATCTGGCATGTACAGCTTTGTGATCCAAAGACACGATAGAACTCCATGGAAGAGCGAAGGAGCGAAGAATGCTTCGTTGAAGTTAATCGGACCATATGGCATCCAATCAACCTAAACATAATGGGATGCCAAACAATTAAACATATCTATCATCGAATTTCTAACTTAATAGAGAGAGAGAGAGACCGTAGATGCACTTACTATGTCCACAGTCATAAGATCAAGCTCTGCTTTGTAGTCTCTCATCCGGTTTGGCTTCTCTGAAAGGTCCCATCTACGAGCATATGGGATCAGCTGATCTTTGTCCCAGCTTCTACTCTGTGCAGGTCGGAACATGTTGAAGTACTGGTAGATCCACGCCTGAAAATGATGATGTGTACCAAATGGAGTCAATGAATAAAAACATTTATAACAAAATTCATGGTAGACAACAAAATTTTTATTTACAAAATTCATTGTAAATAAAGTACTATACAACAAAATTTTTACTTGTATCAAAGTGTAGCATGTCGACATTAACCTCGCATCTTTTCTTGTGCACTCGCCCAAGCTACGGTACACGTGGACCAGAATTCCAACACCCAATGCATAATCCATGGTAGACGAGGGATCAGACACAAAAGTAGTGTAGTAGACGGACAATTTGTGTTGGGACTTGTCCGGAAAGAGACAGGAGCCCAACAAGTGAAGCAAGAACCTAGACGCCCGCTACTCTTCACTCAGTTGTTCGCAATGCTCCTTAAAGAACTGAGCTTGTACGGACCAGATGTCACAGCCCCATCAGGCAGGTCAAAGACTCTCTGCGCCTCCTCCACCAATGCCTTCTTCAGATCATTCGTTCCCAATTGCTCATGCCATTTCTGTGGAGGTCCCGTGTCTTTTCCATGGATGTTTAGCCCAATGATCAACAATACGTCATGGAGAGTTATAGTCATCTCTCCCCATGGCATATGGAATGAGCTGGTTTCTGGATGCCAGCGCTCAACGAACGCACTAATCAGTGCCTCGTCCACATGCTTGTGCATCAGCTCCGGTATATGACACATCCCTGACACAGATGCCATATGACACCACATGGCATTTCGTTGCAAAGGCCATGAACGTGTCTGCTTGCCACGTTGCTGAAACCTCAACGATGGCATCGACTTTAAATATTTGAATTTTTAACATATGTAAGTAACCCATTTGAAATATTTAAAATAAACGTGAGGTTTTTGCTACAACTTACAATGCACTGGTAAAGGTAGTACGATATGTGATTGACAAAGCCCTTCAGAAGTTCATATTCCGGCGAGATTTCCAGATTCCGACGAAGCATTATTTCATCATAATTTTCCCAAAATCCAATAAAACTAACACTAATTAAACAAATCCAACAAAACTACCACTTGCATTTGGCTATTTTCATACAAATCCAACAAAAACCCTAAACACCCTTTCATACAAATCTATCGAATTTCTACCATTTCATACAAATATATCTATCAAATTAACTAACAAATGCAAATAACTACTTCAAAATTACACAAAAACAACAAAAACAAGATCAAAAACACTAAAACAATATGGATCTAGAATAACCTAACAAAAAAAATAAAAAATAAAAATAAAAATTAACAAGAATGATTATTACTAACCTTTAAAGAATATAGATCTACGTAACGTGCGGATCTTGTTGATTCATAACGAGGAGACAAGCAAGATACGTAACGTGGGGAGGGAGAGTTTAGAAGAAGAGAGCGGTGGTTTAGGGTAGAAGAGGAAGAAGAAGAAGAAATTTTGGCATTTAAAGCCGGAGAGGCTCCCCACGTTACGTGGAGAGCCTGTTCCCACGTAACGTGGGAAGCCGTCTCCCACGTTACGTGGGGAGCCTCTCCTCACGTAACGTGGGGAGCCTCTCCTCACGTAACGTGAGGAGCCTATGCGCTGAAAGACAATTTTGCCTATGCGTTAAAAAGTAAGCCCCTTTTAATAAGCTCCCTTACTTGTGAGAGTCAAAACTATAAATATAATATGAGAAATACGAAGGGTGAAGATGCGCCATTATAATTAAATAACTAATTAGATAGTTTCAATTAATAATAACAGAGCACCATTGTTGCCATTATGATAAGTTGCAAGATTTAAGAAACGACCACAAAATAGATCCCCAATGGATAGATTCTTCAAAATCAACTGCTCCTACAAGACTGTAATACACCTAAATTACCTTAGGAATATTACCGTCAATGACCACGGAACACATATCCGAAATCTCTCAAATCTTACAATATACAAAAATAATATATAAAACTTTCATAAATTCATAGTAATGTTTTACAAACGACGTTGCAGAAAATAGCAACTGAATCGAATATCAAATATCAAATATAGAACTCGTAGCAAAAGACTTAATGGAAAATACCACAAATTACACAATAGGTCATAAACCTAAAATCTAACTTCATGATCTTCAACCTTATTGTAACAAAATATCAAAGGCAACATATGCCTTCAACGTCGGAATTTTGCTTCTTCACACTTGAGAAGAATTACTTGATATGTCGTATGAGACATATGTCATCAACCAACCATGCAAGGAAAAAAAGGTTAGTTAGTCTAATGAAAGACTAAAAAATGGTATTTATGAGATATGTGGTTGTATCAAATTACTATCATTATCTCTTGAATAAAAGTCGATAGACGATATATAACTAAAACTCCCACTGAAACATAGGAAGAGACATGATTTAAAAGAAGACTTCAATGAAGTTTAGTCTTATAGAAATTATATGTATTTGTTTGGGAACATTTATAATTATCTCACCAAGATTTTAAAAATGACTCATTTGACTAATTGGGTCCTCAACCAACCTCACTGCATCCGTGTTGTGCAAATTCAGATTGGGAAGAGAACTTACTTAAACAGGAGCCTGAGCGGTTTCCACGTTGTACTTCTCCCCCGAAGTTTACTAATTCTGTGTATAAAAGCACTTATCTTAAAATGTGCACTACATTGTAGCTTTTAATCCACATCATCTCGATACGAGAATTTATCATTGGACGAATCCCGAATAATGACACTAGCTACGTGTACCACCACTTATATTCGAATTTGGGTACGGTCATGACCAAAAGTACTAGGGAAAAATCCTTCTAATATTGTTATAAATAAACAACTAAACATCGCAAGGTATATAGCAATCATATGAATCCTCGTGCTAACTAAGCAAACAAGTCCACACCAATTTTCACACCAAAGTTCCACTAGCACCCTACAGTAATAATAATATATATGAAAGAGTCATCACTAGCAATATATACAATCTAGTATATAATTTGTATTTGTCCATATCATTATCTCACACAAGTTCCCAAATATGACAATATTTATCTCAACTTAATTAGAACAATTAATTAATTGTCAATTAAGAAAAATATAGAATAAATGCAAGAGCGAACCACTACTTGCCTCGAGTTAAGGTATTGGTTGAACGGTGTAATGTCGTACGGAAGAAGTTGTTCTTGACCAACGAACTTGATTCATGATTCATTTCCGTTCCCAATAGTGATTCCGAGACGTACCCAATTCAATAAATAAATAAATTATAATTTGATAATTTATTCATAAACGAAAATTGAACGTTACTTGTATCAGTTTCTAATTGATTTAATTTAAGTCTAAATAAATCAATTGTCGATGTTACACAATTATAACGATTATTTATACGATACTAAAAATCTTGTAATCGTATATTCTAAATAACCATATTACAAATAAATTAATTGTTTAATTTATTTACAACACCAGTTAATTATTTAACCATATATATTATCTACTTGCAATGTTAAAAATTAACATTTTACAACTTAATATAATTCCATATAAAATAAGTTTAGTTTAATTTTAATATCAAATAAATTAAATTAACCCCAATTATCACTAAGTAATCTTAATTATCTATATAATCAAGATTAAACTCAAAAAAATACAAAACTCGAATTCAAGATTTACCCCAAAACGGTGGACGAACACACTGGAGACAATTTGGTTCGATCGGAAACCAAATGGCTCGTGGTTGGCAGTGTTGGATTCGTGACTTCAAAAGGAAGATTTGGACACCAGAGTCGTAGGTGGAGATGCTTTAAGGTGGGAGAATTTTGTCCAAGAACACCCGAAAATTCTCTGAAATTCTACAACCTTAAAGCGTGAAATTGGATGAATTTTGAGAACGATTGACAGAATATTTATAGGGAAATAGTAGCTAGAATTGTTATCGACACAAATCCGCAAGAATTGTCTCTCGGCCAATTCATTCGGATATGACCGAATTTTGAAGAATTGATTTCCATCGGGTTAAATGGGGACAATTACTCCGGGACAAAATCCCGGTGTTTTCGCCCTTAATCACACCAATTATAGTGCGTGGGATCTACAAAGCGCATGGGTGATTTTGACAAAAAAGAGCCAAAATTAGGTGCAAATTCCACCATGGAATTGAGCTTCAGACTCGGCCAACAAGAGCTTGAAGAAAGCTGATGCTTTTCACGATCGGCCACTCAGCCCACTCTCACGCTCTGGCGTCATGTTTAATGAGAAGATTCATTATATTGACAACAAGAGACACCTGAAATTAAAAGAAAAAACCTATGAATATCATGAATGGAACTTCAAGAGCAGAAATGTGTTAATACGTAAGTGCCAAATTGAGCCATATAGAAAACAACATAAAACGATTTATAGATGGCCTTAGGCAGTGATGTGATTCCAAATCATTTGCACATCCTCTTAGTAACCCCAATGACTTAATCTCACCGTCTCTAGAAAGTAAAGCCTAGAGTTTTGATTGTGTTTCTATTACACAATTATAATATATCATACACATCAGAATACTTGATCGATCTACCTCCATCCCCTTCTTTATCTAATTGATGTGTCAAGGCTTTCAATTTGCAATTCAAAGAGATTACTTTGGAGTTTATCAGCCAATCGGTTTGTACTTCAAACCCATGCAGAATCACAACTTTTGATTTCCTAGGGCAATTTTGCCTTCCATATTCCAGCCTCGTGATAACTATGACATTGGTATGTTCGACATGTAAGTCATTATGGTAGTTAAAGCAATGCAGGTGAAATGAACTCTTCAGAGTGCATTTCTTTTACGGTTTTTCTAATGTGTGTCCATGAACACATGCTAACAAACCTAAATAGAAAATTTATTTCCAAAATATTTTCTAATAGAGAATTGGTTAACTCTTAACAAATAAGATTAAACTAATGACTAAATAAATAATTGCTAAAAAAAGAGTTATTAGAAAAAACCTTTGGAGTAGATTCCTCCTGTACTCTAAAATATTCCCTTATAGAGATAATTGCTAAATACCTTTCTTTTATAGGCAATGCAACTAAACTCCTAATTAAATAAGATACATTTGGGTTCAAAAGCCGATACAGTAGAGAACAAATGAGAAAATATTCAGATTGAGAATAGAACCTAAAAGCCCTATGGTATCATGAACAAATTTTGGAGTAGATTCCTCCCGCCGTCCACAAAATTTGAACAAAGTATGGCTTGTTCCCTCCTGGTGGCCGCACCTGCAAAAGCCCTTCAAAACCAAGCTAAAAATTGGAGAAATTAGAGACTAAAAGGGAGAAATTGAAGAAGAGCCACAATCAGTTCAATTATGAAACGGAAGAAATATGAGAACAAAAGCAGTTCTCACAATCACTTGAAGAAGAAAGTGTAGGAACCTGATTTCCTAAAACATACAGAAAGTAAAAATTGCAAAGTTAAACAGAACTGTAATAAAAAATTACAAGGAAGAAATACCGAACAACGATTGAAACGAATCTGACGCAGAGTCGAGATATAATCTCTTTTCTTAATTCTGAAATCGCCCCGTAGTGTGACGGTTTTGTAGCGATCCGAATCCCAGGATACAACTGCCAATTACTTCTGAATTGCACAACTCAATGTACAGAAGCCTGTGAACCAGCGTTTTGTGAGTACTCTCAGACGCGAAAAGGAGAAGAGAGGAAGGCGAGGGTTTTCAATGATTCTGATGAGATGCAGAGCTGCTTCTTATGTATCAACTGCTGGAGTTGTTAGCGCACTAAATGAGTGGAGCCCAGTCCAAACCCAGTCCAAACCCGGCCCATGCTCAACCCAGCCCAGCCCGTCCGGTCCGGTCCGACCCGGCTCGGCGCGCGCGTGGTCTTGATGAGCTAGGTCCTCTCCCCATTACACATTGATGGTAACCCAAGGACACAACCTTGATGCCAAATTCCTAGTATATATATTAGTGAATTTTCATCCTCTACTTTCAATGTGGGATACACTTTCCACACAATTGTCCCCAAGTTTATGCACTTCAAGCAACCAACTTTGGACCTATATTTCTCATTCAAACGGAATTCATTTTTAACATATGAGTACACTACGAGAATGTGCTCGCGGAAACGAATCCAACGCTCCCATATTTCGGTGTTTCCATTGGTCGGAGCCCACCGGAATCCTGCCCGAAAAAGTCATCGGACATCATTTATAAAATGAGTTCCAACAATCCCCCACGTGAATAGAAATGACTCTAATACATATGTAGACTAGACAGAAAAACTTTTGAGAGTACAGTCAAAAAATCACTACATCTGGGCTGGTAGCGTTTTCCAGCCTTGAACCACCCATAGTGAGTAACTATCGGATTTACTCGACCAGGTAGTGAACATGATGTCTTGAACCACCCAGGCTTTGATGTTAACCTAGACAACAGCTATTACGCAGTTTCATCTTCTCACAGAACTAGGTTCTCTGGTTGTGTTCATTTTGGCCTTGAACATCCCTGGTTATTCATGAGTGAACTTGGAGAATGTAGCCTTTTTTCATTCTCCTAGAAACGGCCACATTTCACACTCACAAGGTGATTGACCATAAAGAGTATCCTGTCATACTCCACTTTTATTTCAAAGCTATGGAATCATTAAAATCCAAGCTTAACCTCAACTTGTACATGTAGCACTGTTCATCATCCTAGGAATTGGGAGGAGAGCTGAGTCTCCCAGTGCTCTTCTGGATTCAGCTTGATTTAGTTTTCCCTTTGAACCTATATCTTGGGATCTCGAGTCACGTAGGTGGGATTTTCCATCAAGCATCCTCTTTTGTCATAGGCTTTAAACCCATTCTTCTTGATGATTTGACAACTTGATCTCGTGACAGACCTTTAGTAAATGGATCCGCTAGGTTGTCAGCCGATTTGATATAATCTATTGAGATTACACCATTTGAGAGTAGTTGTCTAATGGTTTTGTGTCATCTTCTTATATGACGTGACTTACCATTATACATAGGAACTCAGTGCATGTGCTATAGCCGATTGACTCTCACAATGTACACATAATGCTGGCACTAGTTTGTCCCACATCGGGATATCTTCCAAAAAGTTTTGAAGCCATTCAGCTTCCTCTGCTGCTTTGTCTAGAGCAATGAACTCAGATTCCATGATGGATCTGGCCAATAATGTTTGTTTGGAAGATTTCCATGATACTGCTGCACCACCAAGTGTAAATACATATCCACTAGTGGACTTTGAGTTTCTGGAATCTGATATCCAGTTGGCATCACTGTAGCCTTCCAAAACTGGTGGGTATTTTTCATAGTGCAGCCCATAACTTTGAGTATATCGCAAGTAGTTCAATACTCTAGTTATCCCTTTCCAATGATCATCACTGGGACTCATCACTCTCTCATTCTTAGCTTCGAAGCGTCCTCGCTTCGAGTGCGTAGGAAGTCTGGGATATGGAGAAAGTGTGGTGGCGAGTCTCCCCTTCTTAAAGGTGAAGGTAGAGTGAGAGAGACCTCCACTAACACAAATAAGCACGAGCATACGAGAGCCGTCGGGCGGCTCCTTGGGCATAACAAGATGGGATGGCATTGATGTCGTGTAGCCCTCGGGAAGCTTTGTCATATAAGCATCATCGACGAGCCACTTGATCACTTGGTAGGTGTCATGGCCGTATGGGCGAGGTTTGGAGCGACGTCGGGATGGAATCCGTGCAAACGGTGGATGCATGTTCGCCAATGTCCTAGGACAAGCAAACTCAACAAGCAATGGAAAGGTCAGCCAACGGTGTGGTGGGGTCCTAGGGATGGCTCTAAGCAAGGTTGCGTGGTGGAGGTGGCCACTAGTGTCAAGGGTAAAGCTCTTTCCAAATTTCAGCCACCAAATCTTCCAAAAACGACTCACAAAGCTAGGGTTCTAAGCCAACACAATAGCACGAGGGATTCCATGTATGATTACCCCGGGGTCAAAGGTAAGGGTATCTAATCCGGGTGCAAAGTCTGTAGTGCCACAAGGAATGCCATGATCCATCCTAGGGGGGTTTTCTCCTAACACGCCAATGGAATCCCTCCCCTTCTTAAGCGTGGCCAATCCGGTTAGAAAGACCAAGGCTAGGTCTTCCCAAGAGGTGGGTTGATGAGCTATGTGTGTGTAAGGACCGAGAGGATGGGACCTAGGCAAGAGAGATACAAGTGTAGACCCAAAGATATAACCCTCAAAAGTTGCCATGTGTTTTGTGTTCCCAAACTCGCTATGGGGCTCATTAGCATCCTTAATCAACAAGTTCCAAAAGGAGGACCTAAGGATACAATGCTCACACGCTCGGGTAAGGACCCCATCATCCCAATAATATCCCACAAGGTCACCCAAGGTGGCATATACGGCTAGGGGAGGGCTAAGGTGGGACTCGTGATCAAGTGATGACATAAGAATGGAATCATCAAAATGAGAGCATGATAAGAAAAGGGAAGCACATACCTTGGAGACAAGGGTGATGCCCCAAGCGGTAACGAGGGCGCCGGCCAAGGTGGTATCAAGGCGCAACCCTCCGTCGGTGATTCAGCCATGGGGCGCCGGCCTCCATGGGGGTGGGTCGATGGGGAGCCGCCAATAGGCGACAAGCGGCTGCTCGCGGCGATGGGCGGCGGCCAACCAAGTCGCGGCTGAGCCAACGGCGTGGCCAACCGAGTGGGAAACAAGGCACCGCCCTCCTCGACGGTGAGGCAAGGACGCGACACCAAGGGGAAGGTCGGGGGCACTCCGGGGGTAAGTGCGCCAAGCGGCGGTGGGGAACCGATGGCCGCGAGGTGGGCGTTGGCAGCGTGTGTCTCCTTGGCGGCGGTGGCGGGCTGTCGGTCACGAGGCCTCCCACTAAAGGCTTCCAACTCCAAGCTTGTAACTCATCCTTCATTGAATGTAGTTGTTGTTTCCATAAGATCTCTCTTCCATTGCTTGCGCGCTCAAGATCCGAGCCAAGGAACCTCCTCTAGAGGTTCCCTTGGCCGTGGATACCTCTTGGCTGAGCTGAGAACCTTCTCCCCTTTCTCAGTCCGTTTCCCACACTCCAAGCTCAAGAACATCTCAAGAACCTCAAGAAGAACACCCTAGAAGCCGAAGAAAAGGAGTCCAATCACCCTTGGCCTAGATCCGAGCAAATCCGAAAAGAAAACCTTCAAGGAGGAGGTTGATTCACATCAACTGTGTCCTAGATTGTTGGTGTAGTGACTTAGTACATTTACTGAGTGCGCCAAGTCAGGTCTTGTGCAATTGGTCAAGTACATCAGACTTCCAATCACACGTACATACTCCAATTGTGATACTCCATCACCCGAGTTTTTAGTCAAGTGGAGATGAAGATCCACAGGACTCTTTGAAGTCCCATTTGAGTAGTTCTTGAATCTCTCAAGTACTTTTTCAGCATAGTGAGCTTGAGACAGGATGATTCTCTCAGAATGTCTAGTGATTTTAATCCCTAGTATTACATATGCTAGTCCTAAGTCTTTCATGTCAAACTTCCCACTAAGCATGTTCTTAGTTTGGTTGATCATGTCTTTATTGTTTCCAATGATAAGCATGTCATCTACGTACAGACACAGCAAAATATATCCATTTGGAGTATTTTTGATGTAGATGCATTTGTCACATTCATTGATGCTGAAGCCATTTGACATCATTACATTGTCAAATTTTTCATGCCACTGTTTTTGTAACACCCCCAAAACTTAACCATTTTGGAAAGGTATTACCGCCAGTGACCCTAGTGTTCCTTACCGAGATCACCCAAGGCTTTACCATTTAAATACCATTTATGAAATACAATTGATACACAATGATCAAGCATTAAATTCCAAAACATAACATTGTCAAGGAAACAAGAGTTACGGGATTATAACCCAATCCCGAATAGGTCAAAACAGAGTTTAAACCAAACACAGCGGAAGTCTAAGAAAATATATTACAATAAAAGTTATTGTCCAAGAGATCTCAACCTGATTAAAGAAATAATTAAAACATTGAAAAACCACCGTTGACTCCATAGTCCTTCTGGTCTTCTGAACTACTTCTTATCTGATGTGCCGAATCGAAGGGATGACACCAGCCAACCATACAAGGGAAAATATTGGTTGGTTAGTCTAAATGAATAGACTAGCAAGGGTATAAAGTAGAATGGTTCGAAGCAGTCGTATTAGGTTAGACTCCTCGTCCCTCGAATAATAATCGAGTACGCTTGTCAACCATCATACTCCTACTGGAAAAACAAGAGGCATGCACAAGAGAGGATTCTGGAAGATTGAATCTTCACAGAAATCGACTCAAAAGAAGACTCCAACGGAAATGAGTCTTTAAGGAAGTATGACAATTCTGGAAAGTTACAGAATCATACAACGATGATTTAAAACTGACTGAGATGCTTCAGTCAACGACCAACCTCACCGCCTTTCAGCGAATCCAGATCGGAAAGAAGACGTACTACATTCAAGTCAATACGAGTCTTCCTAGCGGCACTATTACCTAGCTGCCCTACTCGCTGAGCGTTCATTAATTATGTGCGTCAAGGTAGCACTTATCTGATTATGTTTCAAAAACACACATCACATTATAGACTTTTACATGTGTACCCCACCAATGGGACAACACATCTTAGTATACGTTTCGTCGAGAGTGACGTACACCGAAAGGTTTGTGACACCAGCTAAGTGTCCTGTCTCTACACACTTGTGAAAGAGACCGATCATGATCTTAGAATAGTACCAGATGGAGACGAGCCACCCCGATACCAGATTATAAAGAAACGACTGGACAGAGTCCGAGTAACGTTCCTATTTAACAGTGCTAACTAAACAGTTATAGCACTACAACAGTTACAGGATAAATCCACATAAAGGCCCGAAAGGCGATCACAGATAATAGCGTTGTTCTAACAGATATACAACCTATTATATGATTTTCAAAACAGTTTAACAAAACCATTTCCATACAAACAGAATATTCATTCCAAATTAATTACTCAGATACACTACTGATAATTAATGTAAATATGGAACGAATGAGCAAGAGCGAACCGCCACTTGCCTTAATCCGCAGAATAGTCTAACGACGTCAACTGGATTTCGGGCTCGACACGGTATAGTTCCGATAGCACAACAACCTTCGAGTCGACCCATAAAAGGAACCCTAAGTTAGATCCGACATAAACAGTACGAATCTAAACACGGCGAAAGAACACGAAAGGAAAGACGCCACGACGACAACCGACCAAGCCAAAGCCACGAAGGCATTCTGGGCACTGGCGGCGGTCGTTGTTCTTGGCGGCGGTCGCCGCATTCATCACGGCGGTCGCCGTGAAGAACACGGCGGTCGCCGTGAAGAACACGGTCGACAGAGACGAGAGAAATCTCACCAAAACAAAGCGCGTTTCGACCCCTTTCTGCCTTGCTTGGTTTCTGACCTCCAAAGGCAACCACAAGGCTTCAAAAGAGCTGCTGGAAACACCACCAAACAACACCGACGAAAGCTTTGAAATTTCCGGCGAAGGCACAACTCCGGCGAGAGGCAAATTTGGCAGAGGTTTGGTGCTGGGATGGCTCAAAACATCTCCCCCAACACCTCCTTTTATAGCCAAAACATCTGGAGCACGAAGAAGATGGGCCTACAGCTAGTTCGGCGCGGTCAGAGCTCGCCGGCGACCATCGGACAATGTCCGCTGGGTAATCACGGCGGGCGCCGTGATTTTGCCTACGACGGGCGCCGTAATTACGGCGGTCGCCGTTCCTAGCTCTGGCGAGCCCAGAGTAGGAGACAACGGCTGGCACTTCGGGCCCAGCGACGGCGGGCACCGTTACGGTACGACGGTCGTCGTTTCTGCCTTTCCCGCCCATTCAGCTCTTGAACGAACATGGCATTAAACCGGGATAAAAATTATCGTACGCGAACGACAATTAAAATCCGAGGCATGATGTCTGTATATTATTTCACTGAGAAAAATATTACAGATACAGAGCACATTACAGAATGTCTCAAACTCTCTGTATTAAATCCGACGTACACAACGGGTACTCGGGAAAATTCCATAATTCTCAAAATAACCTTACAAAAATACGGGGTATCACAGTTTCAGAGCTTGTTTGAGAACATATAGGGACTTTACAAGTCTGCACACCTTGTGTTCCTGTCCAGAGACAACATAACTGATGCGATTCTGGCTAGTCCTGAACCAGGCTCCGGCGAGCCGCCGAAGACCAAGACCGTGGCGTCCCCCGTGGCATCCGACAAGCCTATTTAATTAGTTTTTCTATGTATTTCAATACTTTCCATTTTTAGTAGTTCCTTATTAAGTAGCTGCTAGTTTTAGCTCATTTCTTGTTTTGGTATACGAGCCCATCTGCGTATGGACTCGGCCCATTAGGTTAAATAAGGCCCATCAAGGACGTGCACTATTTTGGCTATATATAGCCTTCTCTTGTAATCGTTTTAGTTACGTTGAAACTTATGCCTAAGCTTCGTAGTTGAGTTGAACTCCTCCCCTTAGGCCTCGGCGTCACAAAAATGGTTAGACCCGGTTGAACCACGTCACGGTTCACAAACACAACCTTCACTCTCGTCCCACCCTCACCCAAGCGAGCATAAGAGAGCCGCGGACCATCCTTCCCAGTGGTTCGTACTTATCCGGTTACCAAGAGAAGGATTTGAGACCATTTCCTACCTAGATCCGGCTTCAGACAAGATCCGAGCCATCGGATTCGCATCAATTGGTATCAGAGCGCCAGGGGTACGAGGTGTGTCTTTCCTTCTCTTTCCTTTCTCCCTACCCATCAATCCATCATCACCATTAAAACTCCCCAAAACCGAACGCGACTTCTGCCCAGATTTCGTCCAAAACAAATTTCGTCATTTCTGCAATTTTCTTTCATAATCATGTAGAGCATCTCGATACGAGTCCGGGCATATAAAATTCGTCCAAAACGGACATCGTTTGACCCCTCAAAAGGCCAAAATACAATTTTTTTCTTGCTGCCTAAACCCTAGCCGCAACCGCGGCCACATCAGCCGCTACCTCCCCAACCCCCTTCCCTTTTCCTTACCCAAACCCTAGCCGCCGCCGCCCCTAGCAACCCTAGTTCGGCCTTCTCCCTAGCTGTGCCACCTAGCCGAAAACCTAGCCACCCTAGAACCCCCAAGCCGAGCCAGCACCCGCACATGGCTCATCGGCGCCTCCCGTGGACCTACAACCCCTACCTCTTCGCCGACGAGTGGAACGACGATGAATGGTTTGGTGGCGTGAGTCTATATGACGGCCATCCGAACTATATCCCGCTGAGGATCCCGACGCCACCGCGACACCGCCCGTACTCTCTGCCCCGACGTCCATCCTACCCACCCAGGCGCCAACACAACTCGCCACCGCGCCGCGAGTACGCCCTAGTATGCTACCCTGAGCACCCGCACGTGCGCCATTCTGAGCGCCCTCCCGTGTAACCGGTTCCAACGGTCGCACACGAAGCCACCACCAAGCGCCAAGCGTTGGCCGTTCGCAAGGCAGCAGACGAAGCCCATAATCGAGAGGTCGCCGAGCTTCGAGCCCAGCTCGCGGAGGCCATAAATCTCATTGCCGCGCAAGCCGCGACCGCCACCGCAACAGCCGCGGCCGCAACAGCATCGAATGCGGCCAAAGCCGCGACCGCGGCCCCAACAGCCGCGACCGCGGTTTCAGTAGACGCTCCGTCCACAGCCCCCAGCGCAGCAACCCCCTTGTCCACGGCGGGGGTCCATGCCCCAGCGCGCCCGCTCCCGAGCCTGATGCTTCCATGCCCGCGCGCACGCCCGACGTGCCCAACGTGCCTACGCCGGCCCTTCCGAGGTTGTCGACTCTAGATCCGGGCTTCCGCGCGATGATGATGACCAAGGCACCATTCTTGCTGATATTTGTGATGGCGAGAGCCGGACCCGAGCCCTACTACGACGCTGCACTCTCGCTGGCTGTCGAGCTCCTGTTCTCCCTGGCCCCACCCAGCTCGAAGCGGGGACGCTTCGATTCTAAGGGAGGGAGAATGATGCGATTCTGGCTAGTCCAGAACCAGGCTCTGGTGAGCCGCCGAAGACCAGGACCGTGGCGTCCCCCGTGGCATCCGACAAGCCTATTTAATTAGTTTTTCTATGTATTTCAGTACTTTCCATTTTTAGTAGTTTCTTATTTAGTAACTGCTAGTTTTAGCTTATTTCCTGTTTTAGTATGCGAGCCCATCTGCGTATGGACTCAGCCCATTAGGTTAAATAAGGCCCATCAAGGTCGTGCACTATTTTGGCTATATATAGCCTTCTCTTGGAATCATTTTAGTTACGTTGAAATTTATGTCTAAGCTTTGTAGTTGAGTTGAACTCCTCCCCTTAGGCCTCGGCGTCACAAAACTGGTTAGACCCGGTTGAACCACGCCACGGTTCACAAACACAACCTTCACTCTCGCCCCACCCTCGCCCAAGCGAGCATAAGAGAGTCGCGGACCATCCTTCCCGGTGGTTCGTACTTATCTGGTTACCAAGAGAAGGATGCGAGACCATTTCCTAACTAGATCCGGCTTCAGACGAGATCCGAGCCAGCAGAATCGTACCAATAACCCTCAGGTTGTTTCATATATATTTTCTCTTCTAATTCTCTGTTTAGAAAAGCAGTTTTCACATCCATTTGATGGATTTCTAGGTTGCGTAGTGTTGCTATTGCTATTAGCATTCTGATTGAAGTTATTCTCGTGACTGGAGAATAAGTGTCAAAGAAATCCAAGCCCTCTTTTTGCCGGAATCCTTGCACCACAAGCCTAGCCTTGTGCTTCTCTATTGAGCCATCTGTTTTCAATTTTCTTTTGAAAATCCATTTGCACCCAAGTGCTTTACACCCTTGTGGCAAATCGATTAACTCTCATGTATGGTTTTGCATAATGGAGTCTATTTCTCTTTTGACTGCTTCCTTCCATGCAAGTGCATCAGGTGTAGACATGGCTTCTTTGAATGTTCTAGGCTCATTTTCTAAAAGAAAAGCCGTTATGAACTCAAGCCCAAATGATTTCTCCTTTCGAGCTCTCTTGCTTCGTCTAGGTTCATCTTTTTCCTCTTCTGTTTCATTGACAGAAGTGCTTGCTTCTCCTTGTTCATGAGTTTGTTTCGGATGTTCTTTATCCTTGCACGGAAACACATGTTCAAAGAAGGACGCATTCCTTGATTCCATTATTGTATTTGCATGTATGTCTGGTATGTCAGACTTATATACCAAAAACCGATAAGCACTATTGTTGTGTGCATATCCTATGAAAATACAATCAACTGTCTTAGGTCCGATTATGACCTTTTTAGGAGGTGATACTGTCACTTTTACTAGGCACCCCCACTCTTTGAGGTATTTGTACGATGGTACTTTACCTTTCCAAAGTTCATATGGCGTCTTGCCAGTAACTTTATGTGGTATTTTGTTGAGGATATAATTGGTGGTTAGTAGCGCTTCCCCCCACATGTTCTGGGGTAACCCAGATTCCTGCAACATTGCATTCATCATTTCTTTCAGAGTTTGGTTCTTTCGTTTCGCAACTCCGTTAGATTTTGGTGAGTAGGGAGCAGTTGTTTGATGAATAATCCCATGTTCTCTACAGAACGCATTGAATGGTTCATCATACTCGCCTCCTCTATCACTTCTGATTATTTTTATGGTTTTGCTAAGTTGGTTTTCAACTTCCAACTTGTATTCTTTGAATTTTTCCAAGGTTTCATCCTTGCTCCTTAGCAAGTATACATGATAGTATTTTGTGCAATCATCGATAAAGGTCACAAAATACTTTTTACCGCCTCTAGTTTACACAAATTTTAAATCACACAGATCTATGTGTATTAAACCTAGAGGTTCGGTTGTTCTCTCTACATGTGGGGATGGTGTTTTGTGAGTTTGGCCTATACGCATACTTCACATTTGTCTTTACTTGACTTGCATTTTGGAATCAGGTTCATGTTAATCAGTCTACGTATAGATTTATAATTCACATGTCCTAATCGTTCATGTCAAATATTAAAAGACTCAACAACATAAGCAATAGGATTCTTTTCATTCATTGAAACATCAGAAACATTAGGTTTTGGGAGGACTGTCATTACATTCATTTTGACCAGTCTATCCTTTACATATCCCTTGCCTAAGTAAATCCCATTCTTAGAAAGAACTAGTTTGTCGGACACGAACTTCACCGCGAAGCCGTTCTTGCTCAGCAAAGTGTCGGAGATCAGATTCTTCCTTATTTCTGGCACGTGCATGACATTGTTGAGAGTCAGCTCATTCTCTGAAGTCAGCTTCAACACCACTTTGTCGTGACCTTCTACCTTGGATGTGGACGAGTTCCCCATTAACAGATGCTCGTGATCACTCTTGCTCTTCTGATAAGTGGTAAACAGTCCCCTATCAGAGCAGATATGTCTGGTGGCACCTGTATCATACCACCATTCCCTCGGGTTGCTTCCAACCATGTTGACTTCAGAAATCACAACACACAGATCTGCATCCGAGAGCTTGCCTTCAGTCAAGTTGACTTGGGACTTTCCCTTGTCCTTGCATGGGTCGATCTTACTTCGACACTCGTCTGCCTTGTGACCCATTTGACCACACTTGTGGCATTTCCCATTGAACTTCTTAACAAGTTGCTTCTTGAAGTTGCTGGAGCCTTGGGGTTGAACATTTCGTTTCTTTCCCTTGTCCTTGTGCTCGGCCAAGTTGGCCTTCTGTTCAAAAATCTGAACATCGTCTGCTTTGCGGTTGGTTGACTCAATTCATAGCCTGACAATCAAGTCTTCAAGGGTCATAGCCTTTCACTTGTGCTTTAGGTAGTTTTTGAAATCCTTCCAGCTTGGTGGAAGTTTCTCAATAAAATCAGCTACCTGGAACGTCTCACAGATTGACACATTCCTTCCGCAATAATTTCATGCGTAAGCAATTGCAGCTCTTCAACTTGTTCCATGATGGGCTTGGAGTCCACCATTTTGAAGTCCGAGAATTTTGACACTGCGAACTTCTTAGAGCCTGCATCCTCAAACTTGTATTTCTTTTCCAAGGTCATCCAGAGTTCCTTGAAAGTCTTGATCTTGTTGTATACATTGTACAGTGGATCAATCAGGCGGCTTTGAACCCAATCTTTGCACAGAAAGTCCCCATGAGTCCAGGCCTCAATGCTGGCTAGGGCTAGAGCATCAGTATTCTGAGGCAAAAGCACAGGTTTATCCTCATTCAGATACTTTTCCAGCTTTAGTGTGGTTAGAAAAAAGAACATATTTTGCTGCCATGTTTTGAAGCCAGTTCCATCAAACTTTTCTGGCATCAGCCCTGCATTTACAGCACCAGGCATAGACGGCATATGAACTGTCGGTTGGACATTCTGATAAACATCAGTTTCGACCCTCACGGTTGCCAAATTCACTGTTGGCAGACCACTCCCAAACTGAATCTGGGGTGTCGACTCAACAAAGTTTCCATTATCGGCTCCAATAAGAGCACCAGAACCAGAATCATCATTCTCAGTCTGGTTAGTCATACTTCAAAACTGTTTATAGATAAGTAAACCAGAATTAGTACAATTACAGAAGCCAGTTCAATCAGGAAATTTAAAACGAAGCAATTTAAACAGTATGAATAAATTGCATAATCGAAAGTATATATATAATTTTTCGGAATTGTGCTGAACAACAACACAGATTTAAACGAATTCTTCTTCTATTTAGAAACATCACAATCAACAGTTCGGTTAGTGCGTAATTGCAGTTAAACGAAATTTCATAATTAAGGCTGTAGGAACCTGATTTCCTAAAACATACAGAAAGTAAAAACTGCAAAGTTAAACAGAACTGTAATAAAAAATTACAAGGAAGAAATACCGAACAGCGATTGAAACGAATCTGATGCAGAGTCGAGATATGATCTCTTTCCTTAATTCTGAAATTTCCATGTAGTGTGACTGTTCTATAGCGATCTGAATCCCATAATACAACTGCGAATTACTTTTGAATTGCATAACTCAATGTATAGAAGCCTGCAAACCAGCGTTTTGTGAGTACTCTCAGACGCGAAAATGAGAAGAGAGAAAGGCAAGGGTTTTCAATGATTCTGATGAGACGCAGAGCTGCTTCTTATGTAGCAACTGCTGGAGTTGTTAGCGCACTAACTGAGTGGAGAACTCAGTCAGTAACCGCCTTGATTTCGTGCGGACTGAGTCAAAACTGTTAGCTGGGGAATCTGGATCTGAACAAAACGATACTAGCATTGGCTGCCCAGCCCAATGCTACGTACCGAGCCAAAGGCCCAGCCCAGTCCAATCCAAACCCGGCCCATGCCCAAGCTCAGCCAGCCAGCCGGTTCGACCCGACTCGGCTCGACTCGGCGCGCGTGTGATCTTGATGAGCTAGGTCATCTCCCCATTACACATTGGTGGTGACCCAAGGCCACAACCTTGATGCCAAATTCCTAGTATATATACTAGTGAATTTTCATCCTCCACTTCCAATGTGGAATACATTTTCCACACAATTGTCCCCAAGTTTATGCACTTCAAGCAATCAACTTTGGACCTTCATTTCTTATTCAAACGGAATTCATTTTTAACATATGAGTACACTACGAGAATGTGATCGCGGAGACGAATCCAACGCTCCCATATTCTGGTGTTTCCATTGGTCGAAGCCCACCGAAATTCTGCCCAAAAAATCACCGGACATCATTTATAAAATGAGTTCCAACATAAAGAGGGAAATAGAAATACATATGTCAATTCCTAAAGAAGCCAAGCAGTTGCACAAATCAGATCTGCTAATTTTTTGGACATATGTTAGACGTAGAGTGTGCCAAATGTTAGACATACGATTACCCAAGTGGCTAAATTCTTTACAAACACTTACCTACAATTTTAATGGTTTAGAAAGACTAGTGTAGTCTCTTATAATTTATACGGATTTATTATAAATAATATTATAACATTAAGATGATTAGAGGAGCATTATATACACAATTTCAAATAGAATGTAAAAAAGAGTGCGGTTCCGGTGCGGAGCACTCTTCCCGTGCGGACATGCACTATAGGGTCTTATTTGTGCACTTTAGAGCCTTATTTGTGCACTTTTGCAAAAATTTTGAAAAATGCTTGGAAAATAATTTGTAAAAGATTTTTTTTTTTAAAAGTGCACAAATAAGACATTAAAGTGCACAAATAAGGCCCTAAAGTGCATTCTCCGCACGTCCGCACGGGAAGAGTGCTCCGTATATGATCCAAACTCTGTAAAAAAACATATTCGGCACTGAATAATAATATACAAAATTTTAAATTACACTAAAAATAGATTTTATAATTAAATAAATATTAAATTATACTAAAAATAGCTTTTAAAAATAATAGTTTATTTAGGAGTCCAAAAGGTACTTCTTTACTTAGTGGGATTAGTGGGAAGAGTGAAAACATTAAAATAAAATTAAAAAATAAATAAAATTAGACGTGTTAGGGTCAGTTTGGATAGATAAAATAATGTATTAAGTTGCATTATTTTGCATTAAATTGACAATTTAATACAAGATAATGAAATTTAATGCATTATCTCCGAGAATTCAAACGGACCCTTATAAAAGAAGCCAAATGTTTGTTTCAAAAGTGGCCAAGTGGCTCAATCGTTTATGTCATTATGAAGACTTGTCTTATCGATTAATGTATTAGGGATATAATTTATTATATTAATATGATCACTAGTACTAAATACGCAACTTTTAAATTAAATATATACTATTTTTGTTTAAAAAGAACATAATTAGTGAATCTTAATATATAAAGATTTATAATTATATAAATAAATTTATTTTTATGAATAATAAATTAGTGACATGTATCATGTATATAATGATAAAGTATATATTAGAAAAATATTTTAATATTTAAATTGAAAGTTGTATTTATATAAAGTATATATTTATTAATGTGATTTGTTAAACATATTATTTTCAAAGAAAATGTTTTCATTGGCGAATAATAACATATAAAATCTAGTAATTATATTAGAATATAATTTACAAATAACAATTTGACTAAAATTAGGAATTAGATGTTTCTTCTAAGTGGGACGAATGAATTTAACAATCATATATTGCAAGCGTCACATAGTCTCCGGAATTTTAGAGGGTGTTTTAGAGGGACGGTTGAATAGTAAGTAGGTGAAATAGTGGGGAATAATTTTTTTTGTAAATATAGAAAATGATACATGTCCACTATTGAAGAAGAAAAATGTCGATTGTTTAAACTCACAACGGGGCGCAATCTTTAACAAAGACTGGTCTTTTCCTTTATTGATTTAGGGAGACTATTTCAATCCCCGTGATATCACGAGTATTTCTATTAAAATTGGGCTATATTGTATCCAATAAATATATGAAGTTAAAATATATATATATATATATATATTAAGAACACTTCATTAAAAAAACATAGTCATAATTATAAATTGTAATTGTATGATTTGACTCTTAAGTCTTAACAACATTTGAAAGAGAACAACAATATATATTTATAAGTTAAATAAGATCATATACTAAAGAGAATAGAATTATAATTATAACTATTGTTATATAATTTATGGAGTTTGGATCATATGCGGAGCACTCTTCCCGTGCGGAGCATGCACTTTAGGGCCTTATTTGTGCACTTTAACGTCTTATTTGTGCACTTTTTCAACAACAACAACAACAACAACAAAATTTCTTTTTCAAATTTTTTTCCAAGCATTTTTCAATTTTTTTGCAAAAATGCACAAATAAGGCCCTAAAGTGCACAAATAAGGCCTTATAGTGCATGTCCGCACGTCCACACGGGAAGAGTGCTCCGCACCGGAACCGCACTCATAGTTTATGTATTATTCATGTAGGTAAGATTTTATTTTTTATAGGTATTACTATAAAAAAAGTTACTAGACAATTTTAATATTTCCCAATAACTAATAAAAAAAATGGATGAAAAAGTGGGACATGTGTCTATTGTAGGTTTTGCCAAGTGGCTTAAAATTTTACTAAGACTTGGACTCTCCCTTATGTTGTATTAGGGTATATGACAGTGGACATCATACCACGCCACAACAATGTTTTCAAGGCGACTCTATGATTGTATCCGAGTAAGGTTCCGTTTTCATCTCATTCTGGTTTCTACTAACAATTTAGAAGCGAATTTTGTTAGAATCCAGAATGATCGTGCTTCCCTACTACAAACAATTTGTTGGATCTCTCAAATCACGAACCTTTGGACGGGACGAATTACAAGTGTTGGTCCCAAATGATGATGATCTTCTCGAACAATTGGATGTCGATTACATCCTCCTACAACCGGCCCCTAAATTGCAACGACCCCTACTGCAACGACCCCTACTTCTCTTGCTATCACCAATACTGTAGAAATGGATGGTTCTCAGGATGAGAATGCGGGTCCGACTGATCAGGAGGTAGCAAAACAATATGAAATGGATAATAAGACTGTTCGAGGTCAATTGTTGAGTCACGGTACAAACCCAATATTTGATCTTTTGGCTACTTACAAATCTGCAAAGGAGATGTGGGACCTATTGGAAGGAAACCGAGTACACTACTAATGATACCAGGAAAAAGATGTATGTGGCAAGTTTATGCAAATCAAGACGATGGATGACAAGCCAATCATGGCACAAGTCCATGAGTACGAGAATTTGGTCACTGATATCCTTGTTGAAGGGATGAAGATGTGTGAAGTGTTGCAAGCCAACTTCATGATCGAAAAGTTGCCTGGATCCTGGGAAAACTACCGCAACCATCTGAAGCACAAGAAGAAGGACCTAACACTGGTGGAACTCGTGAGCCACATGAAGATCGAAAAGGCCAATCGCCTCAAAGACAAGTGATGTGACTATGTCCCACAAAGGTGCTCAAGACCTCGACGCCGCAGCCATGCCCACAAAGACGCCGACGACGCCAACGTCAAGCCCCGCGGCTACCATGCCAAGTGTCGCGCCATCTATTCCTCTCAAGGCTATGGATTCTTCTAGCCACCTTTCTCCGGGCAACTCGATGGCTGCAGACGTCGCTAACTAAGTGTCATTCCCTCAGCCCAAGACCGCCTCAAGCTCCGGCCCTTTTCTAGCTGAACCTCGCTCTCCTTCTCGTGACCGCGACGCCGCTAAAGACTTGTCCAAAGACCTCGATGCCGAGTTACCTCCCGGAGCCATCACCCGGGCAAGAGCCAAAGAACTTCAAACTAAGCTCAAAACAGGCCTTTTGAGCCTTGGTGTGCCGAGTTAAACCCCAACTTGACCTGGTGACATGGACCCTGGCTCGTCATCCCGCATAGGTGTCGCTCTTGTCTCGTCCATCAAGTGTTAGAGAAGGCCCGGTCATTAAATAAAGTCCCAACTGATATTTGCATTTTTATTTAAGTATAATGGACGTAATTAATGCTACATAAGTGGAGAGTCTTGCATTTTTATGTGGTAAATGCATGGGAGACGAGAGGCTAGAAGAGTGCCTTGCACTCTAATTTTGTAAAGCTTGTTTATAGGTGTTTGTTCTCTCATTTGTAGGAACATTTTCATCATCAATCTAAAGACAAGAAAAAGCTCTCAAGCTTCAGTTTATTTTCCAGAAAAATCTCTCTTGTTCGTGTGTAATATCGAACCAAATCGATCTTCTTCCTTGGGTGCGTCATATCCCTTAGGTGTTGATCAAATTGCTCTTCTTTGTGTGGTACGTAATATCCACCCAAAGGAGTTCACCTATCCTTCTACCTCACGCCAGATTCATCTCCATCTTCATCGACATCCACCCTCAATTTCAATTCTTCATTCAAGACCGATATCGACTATCCTTGGAAGATCAAGATCCAACCTTGCTCGGAACCCTTCCAAGACGCTTTACCTTGCATCGAGGCTAAGAGAGACACGATCTTATCAATAAGCATGCTCCTAAACCTACCGAAAATTAGGTTAAGGCTAATCTTGTAGAGTTTTCATCCAAATCTGACAAATTCAAAAAGAAGAATACCAATTTTGGACAGAAGAAGGACAAAGTTCATAACAATAAGGGACGAATTTCAAGAAGCCAGTAAAGACCAATGACAAAATGAAGCATGGTTGTTTTGTCTGCGGGAAGCTAGGACATCGTGTTTATCAATGCTTTCGCAGAGCAGACAACCAGAATAACGCTCCAAAGCCTAAAAAAGATCAACCCAAGCCACAGGCTAACCTCGCTAAAGAGAACGATCAACTAATTGCTATGATCACATAGGCAAACCATGTGGGCAATAAGGTCGAGTGGTTGTTAGACACTAGAGCAGCCAAACACTTCTGTGCTGACAAGGAGTTGTTTGCTGAATTTGAGGAGGATGTAGGGATAGATCAAGTCTACATGGGAAATTCCAGCATCTCTCAAGTGCTTGGGAAAGGAAAGGTGTCACTAAAACTCACTTCATGGAAGTCTCTCTTACTGCAGCATGTGCTATATGTTCCTTCCCATTGTAGAAACTTGATTTCTTCTGGTTTACTTGAAATTGCTGGCATAAAACAAGAAATTGAGGTTGGGAAAATAGTCTTGTCTAAGAATGGTCATTATGTAGGAGAAGCTTATAGACTTGGATGCTTGTATCATATGTGCTTCAACCATGATTGATAATGAGAATGTTTCTTCTTCTGCTTATATCGTTGAGTCTTTGGATTTATGACATGCTAGACTTGGACATTTACATTTAAAATCTATTAATTGATTGCATGCTATGGGATTAATTACGAATTTGGTTAAGGGAGGTCATGAAAAATGTGAAATTTGTGTCGAGTCTAAATACAAGAAGAGACCTTTTAATTTTGTAAATGAACGGACAACGAAACTGTTGGAATGTTATTAGTCCATTCTGACCTGACAGAATTTAGAAACACAAAAAGCAGATGTGGTAAAAGATATTTTATCACTTTTGTAGATGACCATTCGAGATACACCAGATTGTTTTTATTGCTTCTACAACATCTACTGTTGATCTTTGAGCAATGGCTTTTTACACTATTTATCCAGATCATACAGTGTACTATCAAGTGTAATAACAATCACCTTATTTATGAGTTTCTTGGTGTGGTTGAAAATAAGACCACAATTGTGATAGAAATTAAAAAATTTATTAGAGTTGAAGCTTGAATGTGGAACAAATTTGGACAAATTTTTTTAGTATGAGAATTAGTCATTCAATAGTCATAATGATACTCATACATCTCAACTTTAAGAGGAAAACATATGACAAATTTATAATTTTTTGAAGCACATATTTATTAACTTTTCAAATAATTTTTTATAATCATATTCACTTACAAATACATCATTCAATATATTTCTTACTCTCCATAATGATATTTGATTTTTCATCTAATTTTTCATTTGAGTATGATAATTAATTATGCAAATTATATATCGAATCTATGTAGGACAAAAAATAAATTACTCGTACAAGGCATAAGAACTAAGCTAGTTTTAACATACTAATTCTTATAGATGCACTTTTGGTGATTATAACACTTGAAGTATAATTTTATAGGTTGTTATAACTTGTAACACAAAAAATAAAATAAATATTTTTTCAAAAAAAATTTCAAAAAAGGGGGAAAAATAATTTCTGACAAAATAAATTGTCAAAAAAAAAATTAATTTTTTTTACAATTTTATCGCTCCATATTTTCTAAACCTGGTCCTCCATCTCCTAGATCACTTCATATAAACTCTACTCTACTCCATGTACCTTATTCAAGGATATCATGGCCATATTACAACTAATGGCATGACTGGTGTTTTAGTTTTGCTCCTGTTCTAGTTTATTTAACAAGCTTTGATATATTGCTACGTTTTACTTAAATGCATGGATACTGGGTGAACTTATTATAGTCGGTCGTCCAAAACCAACATCACAAGACCCTAGTGAATGTACTAATTACAAGTATACAAAATGATGACCCCGCTACTTGGCATCATCATGGTGTTGAATGGTGTTGAATCCAATTTCATTACACAGATTTACCCAATTTCATTACACATGGTGTTTTTGGTGTTGAATGGTGTTGAATCCAATCATCATGGTGTTTTTGGGCAACTACAAAAAGATTTACCCAATTTCATTACACAGATTTCATAAATGGTGTTGAATCCAGAGTTGCCCACTCTCACCAGCTACAGCTGTTGCAGATGGTGTTGATCTTCGGTGGCTATGTGCGATATAGAGTTCATCTTCTCCTGGTGTAGGTAAATCCAGAGTTGCCCACTCTCACCAGCTACAGCTGTTGCAGATGGTGTTGAATCATCGGTGGCTATGTGCGATACACCAACACCTGACAGTGTATAAGAATCATTCATAATAAGGTCACTTGAGCAAGGCGAAGACACAAGTGCATATGGGAGGGGAGCAAATCCATGACTTGTGCTATCCAATGTGGAAGCATATGTCAAGCATGAACAGAATAAATCACACAACACCAGCATTTGCGAATGTTAGCATCTATCAACAATTTAGGCACCCACTTCAATTTCAGAAGATAGCTTTTGAAGATGAAGCTAGCTGAAGAGTTAGGCTAGGCATCATATGTCTCAATAATTCAGCAACTTGTGTGACAAATAACATTGCAGTAATGAAACACCATTGATAACCGGACATACTGACTTGCATCTAAAATTTGACCTATTTTAGAAGCTGACTTTGATCTAAATATTTCTTGTTACCTTTGAAGTTATGCAGGATTTCAACTTTATTTCCAGCTTTCAAATCCCACACGTATGCCGTCCCTTCATCTGTTCCAATAATTCCATGACCAGCAGATACCCCAATTGCCGCAGACCTGGAATGCCAAACCAAAAAACTATGAATCAAGGTCTTTGAGAATCAGTAAGTACGTCTTAGCCAGCGATACTTTAAAGCTGCATTTAAAATTGTAAGTTTACAAAGGCAGTCTAGTTAACAAAACCAAAATACCTTGGGTAAGAAGTTCCCAGTATCACCATATTATTCACCAAAAGACCTAGCCTCCAAGTTCCAGGACTCTTGTGACAATTACTCGGCTGGCAACCAAGATAGCCATTGGAATCTGAGAAAGTGCAGGCGAGTATCCAAATACCTATATCTTCACCTTCCACTGGCGAGAAGGTCCTTTCACCATTGAATTTTGTTAACCATGTGTTAGTTGCAGCCATAAGTTCATCCTTGCACTTGTCCACATCATTTTTCCCAAAAACTTGTCCATTTTGCCAGCTAAATAAACTTATTGGAAGGAAGCCAAGAATTGAACTTGCTGGAGCAGAAAACCTTGACAGGAATGTGCGCCTAGTTATATCCCTGGGTAGAGTTGCAAATCACACGATGTCAAACATAACAGGAGCACAACCTTATTTCCTTCTTTTAACTTAAATCTGACAAGAAAATGTGAGGGAAAGCAGAAGGAAAATTTGTTATTTCTTCTAGAGATTTATATGAAAAACTAATTCAAGTAAACCATAAGCGATAATTTTGATCTTTGAATATAAAAGGGAAAAGGCTGTCAAAGGCATCTGCTTCAGTGAGGTAATAAAAAACATGGGAGCTAAGAAAAGATAAAATCAAGATGGGAGACAATTCATACAGCACCCAGAAATTTCAAAACAAAGATAATGAAGAAAAATGCAGTAATATTTTCCTATTACTGTAAAAAAAAAGTTGCATACCATAAACTAAAATCCCCACATCCATTGTGCCCCAGCAATAGATTAGAAGATTTAGGTATTCTTTTTAACTCCACCACCCGAGAAGCCACAAAATCATAGCTTGGTATAACGCAGTCTTCTGTTGATGCACTGCAAGTAATCAGCCCAAAAGTTCAAAGGTTAGAGTTACAAATGTATATTTGCAATCATTAGAGACTTTTCGCCAATAGAAAGGTATACTATATTCTACAGTATCTCCAGATTTGCAACTATGTTCAAAAATATATATTAGGAACTGAAAAATGAGAGAGGATATCAATTATATACCTCCATACAGGATCCATAAACCATAGATATAGCCTCCCACTCTCATCCAGTGCAACCAAACAGTCAGGTTCACAAACCAATACAGTGTTTACAGGGTAAAGGGTCTTAAGCTTCACCAGAAGTGATACATAACCCTTCTTCACTTGCACAATTTTGACAGCATTATCCTTAAAGCTAATTGATGCACAAGTTGAGCATGGGCAAGGAAATCTCCGTTCACTAGGAAGACAAAACAAAAACCAGAATTAGAATGTTGCTATCACTTGATGTGAATAGAAATTAGAGAGTGAAAGTTATATCCCACAGACGAATATTAACCTGCAGTAAGGCACTTGAATGGAATCAAGCATAACCAGGCCTCTTCCATCAGGAGTGAACTGCAAAGCAGATGTTTCAATTGGAACCTAGTAGAATGACACAAAAGAAAGGATGCATCATGAGTTGCTAGTCATATGATAAATCATAAATGCAATTGCACATACAACAGTACAGTAGCATTTAACTTACTTCTCTACCATAGACATCTTTCAAGATTGGCAATATCATTGTTGAATGACCAATGAAAGAAGGGCGTCCTAGGCTGGGGTCTTTTATACGCAACTTGTACAAAAATAGATCTCTTCCATTTTCTTCCAGCAGACCGCATGAGGTACAAACATATATATTATCCGCCTCTATCTTCAGCATTACTGCAGAAATTCGCTTTGGGTGGGAGTAACACCCTATAACTTGTGCATTGCATTCCAACTTATTGGAGGTCTCAGCTTCATGCATCTTTTCGTCAAGCAAATCATAGAGCTGTCTTTTGGGGCTAGAAGAAGTATCAGGTACAACATCCTTGTTTTCATTGCTAATTGATGATGCTTCTTCCTCAACCAAACTACCATCTCCTACATTTCTACAAATTATACTCTCAGAGAGAGGGCCATTATAATTTCTCGTACACAAATCCACATATGAAATTTGACAAATGTTTGAATTGCCAGGTCCATAAGTTCCTGTTCTGATGCACTGCTCTTCTCCTGGTATTCTCCGTGAATTTACAAGCCCGAGAGTACTGATTTGGATTTGTCCTATCAACATAAGAGGGTGATCAGAAATATGTTCAGTTGAACACTAGATAGTAAGCTATGATTTGGTGTTTGGAGACCAATGAGCAGTCTTTAAATCTAATAGCATAGTCTTTAAAACAAAAGGAAAGAACCATCAGGGCATGCTTTCTGCACAAGGAAAAAAATACATCTTAACCCTCCATAATCACATTTGGGGATTATTTGGCGTTCACCAAGTTCATACTTGATATACCTGCATTAGAAGTAGCAATAGATTCTCCTATCGTGACCCGGGACTTGATTCTAGAAGTATCCCCCGAATGTAAGCAATTATCCATGGACTTCTCAACTTTCCTACCATTATGATCAAAAGCGCAATCTACTGCAGATGCAAGCATTGGAGTATGATCCTCAAGTAACTTGTCTGCTGCTAAATTACTTGTAACTACATGAGAAGCGCAAGAAAGTTGCTGCTTCTGGTTGGCTATATCAGCCTCAGATTGATCATTCGGGATACACTCCGGAACAGTAGGCTTTTCTGCAGATGAAGTAGCTGAAACATGGAATTCACTATGAATATGGGTCTCGGTTTCCTTTTGCAAATCCATTTTTCTTTTACATGTGCCCGACTCCATGGTAGAATTGAGATCAGAAAGCATCCTCCATTTGTCAGTACTTGACTTGTGCTTTCCTGAGTTAGCTTCCACTGATGCAGTAACATCAGAAAGCCACTTTACCTTATATGTCAATTCAGCTTCGAAACTACTGTTTTCAACGCTGTCAGGAGCAACAGAAATTTCTGTACTTTGGACAGCTGAACCAGGATATCTATTTCGCATATGATCCTCCTGCCTATCAAAGTTGGACACTGAATTTCCATCAAAGTCTCCTGGTGCAAATTAGTAAAAATAAATCACAAAAGTGTAAACCATGGATTATGACTAAATGGAAGTCTAGTAAAGGGGACAAAAAGGATAGGATGGTAAAATTTTAAAATTACCAGAGGATGGAACATCCACTGAAGGCTGAATTTTATTATTCTCAAGACCGGTCCTCAGTGTACTGGGAGACTCTTTTAAAGGGTTAAGCTTCCTCTTTTTCTTCTTCCTTGAATATTTATGAAGAGGAACTGCTTGAGGAAGTAGTATTTCCATCATTGACTTTACTACTTCCTTACCAACTGAATCAAAATCACTATAAGCACTGTCATTATATGTCTCTTCTTCTGGACAGGATTCCCCAACTGGTTCAGTAAAAGTTACTGCATTATCTGCACCAAACTCGTCTTTTTTCTTGCAAGGTTCTTCAGTGCTTGTAGTATTCGAGGATGAGGTATCCCCTGCAAGAGTATTTTAACTGTTATCAATTTATGTTGCAATCAAAACAAGATAGTTGTGAGGTCAAGATGATGAATCAGTAACCGCTATTCCTCAATCACATTTTAAGAGGATCCATATGGAAGTTATTAGCACCTTGTTGGGTATCCAGCGTATCCGGGGCATACAGAAGATTGTTTTGAGTGATTTCAGTGTCCTCAAGGACTTCCGAGTCATTCATAGTTTCTGAAATTTGAAATTTGTGCTCACTTGTGACTGGTGGGTTAACTATTTGAACTTCTTCTTCTAAACATTTTAACCTGTCAAACTGCAAGACATTAACAGTCTCCTGCTGTATGGAATAGGACAACGGAAATTAAAAATGGAAATAGTTGCATATGATAACCATTATGGACACAAGGTATCTCATAGAAAAGACCCTTACTTCAATGTGTTCACAGTTGACTGGTGTTGATTGTAAATAACTTTGAACTTCCAAATGTTGCCTCTCCAGTTGAGCTGAGTAACACTTTTCTTCACAATAACTGGAAGACTGATAAGGTTTACAGGACAACTTGGTAGCCGGAGTAGAGCAATCTTGATGACAATTCAAATTCACCGATGATGGCAAATCTTGAACACCATTGCAAATCGCATACTCTTCTCTCCAAGAAGATGCCAGCACAAGATTCTCATCCTTTTCATTTTTTTGGATTTTTTTGGAACTTGCCTGGTCATCAAATTTTGGAGCTAAATTTACATTTGTGGTTTTACATTTCTTACTTCTCTTCCCTGTAATTCGAGATTTTGTAAGATATGACTGTAAGTCAGGCTCTGTAAATGGTATATGTCCCTCTGTGGCAAGAGATCCATTCCCAACGTTGATTGAGGGCAAGCTTTGTTCTGATGCCCCATCTAAACTGGCAAGCAGTTCCCTCAGTAATCTCTGGACCAATGTGTTTTTTAATCCAAAAAACTGCACATAACATGCAAAGTGAAGGAAAATTATACCACATAAAATAAATATCAAAAGTGAAATGGTAGAAGCAAACCACACAGAATATCTTCATCTTCCATATATGACCTAGCCAAAAATGTGTTAATCAATCCAGTGAATATTAAAGGAAAACATGTCACTAGATCATGCAATTCTAGAATATAAGCCCACCCCAGAATCAGTCAGGGGACAAAAGATGTCTATCTGGACATTCGGATGATTGATTCTAGACAAAATAAATATGAAAAGGTCCTTAATGCAAAATAAACAACTCAAGATGTATGGAGTTCCAGGCTTCGAGAGAGATTCATGTGATCCTGACCATATAAAAGATAATGCCATGCAGGTCCTAAAACAGCAGTGTGGAAACAACAAATAAATCATTTATCCTAACTTCCTAAAATTTTAAACCAAGATCCAAATACCCTAAAAAGCAAGCTAAAGAAGGTACAGTGATCTACCTCTACGCCATCAACCTTGCAGGAAAATCTCTTCGTATGCCACAGCTTTATGCGAGAGGTTTTCCTTTGAAAGGCCTCCCATGCTATATCTGGAGTTTGCCCAGAGCCAGAATGCCCATCACTGGAAGTAATCTACATACAATACGGTTGTTAAGAAATCCGCATCGACATTTTAGAGAAGAAACAAAAGTTACCATCACATTTCAGAAAGTATAATCAATAACGAAAACCTGGAAAGCAGGCCCGGCAGAACCTTCATGGATTTCCATCTTATAGGTTAACCCATTGTTAGTTCGGAGAGCATGGTAGCCGACTGGGTAAGGGTAGCGGTCTTTCCCCTGCAAAGTGGAACAATTGGACTTCATCACAAAGGTCGTAATTTTACCAATTGGCCCGGGGACAATTCTAAATATTTTGATAGAAAGTTTACAGCCAGTTGGAGGACATACAAACTCCAGGATATTTGCTAAACTCATTTTGTGCAAATCCAAATTGAATTGGACATTGTGTTCGATCTCTACATATGTTTACAGAAAAAAGTACATAATTCGGAACCTTCAAATATATGCCATCAAGAACTATTTTACATGCTCTCAACAGATCACATTCAACCTCCCTGCCAAGAGGCTGAGACAAATCTGAACACATGACAAACAAAGAGCTTTTACATTGCCAACCATTAAGGTCCAAGCTAATGTGATAACTCTGCGCAGAACACGAGTACAATGAGTGAACCGTTAAAATTTTCAGAAGCTAGCTACTGTCGCTTACTTCCCGACAACAAAAATGCCAAATTAAAAGAATAAAGTTGGACATGGAAGCAACTCATCGATGTATTAAGGTTCTACAAATTAACTTCAGATTTGGCATATAATTGGGGTGATGCAGAAGCGAAATAAGCATAGAAGAGACATAAATAGAGAATAAGAGAATAGAAAGAGAGTGAGAGATAGAGAATCTCGAACCCTAGATGAACTCCAGTACTTTTTGTCCCAAGGGCCATCGTACAAGGTTCCGACCGATACGATTTCCAGTCCGTCTGTACTGGATCTGTCTTCTGCTTTCGGCATGGCTGTTGAGAGAGAGTTGGTATCAGAATCGGAGGATGATATTTTAGAGCCAATTCCTGCGGATGGCGGGAATGGAGACGACCAATGTCAATAGAAAATTGAAATTTCACCTCCGCACGGCACAACCCAAAAAGGAGCGGAAATAAATGATATAAATCCATCGGATCCGGGTCGCCCGGGTGTAGTGTAGCCAAGCTCCACATATCCTGAAAATTCATTCAATTTTTAATGCTGTTTTTCTATTCATCAAGAAAAATATTAGTTTTAATAACGATTGTAAAAATAAATTAAAACATCTTTTTGCGGATGAGTATATATGAAATCCCGAGCAATTTTGGATGTTCTTCAAAGAAAGTGAGTGTCATCTAAGAATGTAATTTTATCGACTTAGTTCACTAATCTGAAAATAATTGAAATGAATTATGATATTAAAGATTATCATTTTGATTTTTATAAATAATTCTAGATGCCTTTGACTACATTAATAATGTAATGGCATGTGTGTGTGATTGCCTAAGTTTAAGTCTTTGGGCTTCTGAACTGAAATGTAATAATCGGGATATTTTTTATGGGCTCTCGAGGCCAAATTCGGGCTTTAAAACATTGGGCCATTCGGCCCAATATGAACGGTGAAGCGCTAATGGCTCGGTTGTCCGATACTCTAGTTGCTTGTTGGGCCTGGTTGGTCACGTGACGTCGAGCGAGACGCGTGAGGAGGAGAGAGACTTAAAACGTCTCTTGCAGAAACCCTAGCCACTGTTGAAGTGATTTGGGGATTTTCTTCGAGAGCGTTTTCTCTCTTCTCCCTCTCTGTGTTGTGCTCCGCCATTGTAGCTCATCCTTGAGCTTTGGCTGGTGAAGATCCTTGAGCCAGGAACCTCGGAGACCATTTCTGTGGTTGTTTGAGTGTTGAAGAACTTTGGTTCTTCTTAAGCACTCAATCTGTTCCTGCTCTACTTGGATCTTCCTGCACACCTTCTGTCGTTTTAGTTTGCCCTTCTATATTTCTCTTGTAGGTCTTGGATGTTCCAGTTGAGGCCCCAAAACTCTTTTATTCTATAAAATTGGTTTTGGCTTTTCTCGCTTCTGCTATTTGATCTTTCTATCTCTCTGTAATTGGTTCTATAAAGTGGTATCAGAGCGTCTTTACCTTTAGGTAAAATCTCTACCTTCTAGGATTAGTCTTCTATGTCGCATCTTTACCTTTAAAATGGATGTTTTGGTGTCTTTGAATGATAATCTGGATAGATTCCTTCGCATGACTCATGAATTAGAAAGATGTGATGACAAACTTGTTGATACTCATCAAGCTGTTATTTTGCTGAATTCTTTGCCTTCAAAATTTGACAACTTTAAAGATGTGATACAATTTGGTACTGAAGAATTGACTAAAAAGAGAATTATTGAGTCCATTATTAAGAAGAATGAGATTATGAAAATTTTCAAAGGAAAATATGATAAATCTGATAAAGATGCTAAATCTGAGATCCTATTTTCAAAAGGAAAATCTAAGTTTCAGAAGAAGAATGTGAAGAAGAAGGATAAGGCTTATGACTTTTCTAATTCTTCTCAATCTGGTTCTGGAAATTTCAAGGCTAAAATTGACAAGTCTAATGTGAAATGTCATTACTGTGGTAAGCTTGGTCATTTTATTAGTGAATGCTTCAAGAAGAAAAAGGATGAAAATGATAGTAAACCTCAAAATGGCACTTCTGTTATGCTTGACTCCCCTACTTTTTACCATGATGAATTGCTTATGGTTGCTTGTGCTGATGATTCTGATTCTTGGATAATAGACTTTGGATGAACTATACATGTTACTCCTCATAAGCATTACTTTGATTATTTGCATGCTTATAATGAGGGTGAGGTGAGGTTGGGTGACCACTCCTCTTTAAAAATTAAAAGCATTGGCAATATTCTTTTTCGTATGCATGATGGTGAAATAAGGGTTCATTAACAGGTTAGGTGAGTGTCTGACCTTAGGAGAAATTTGTTGTCTTAAAGCATGTTTGATGACCTGAATTGTCATATTCACACTCATAATGGCATTAGAAATATCTATGGGGATGGGAATATTCTGATTAAAAGTGTGAAAAAGCATGGTTTGTATCATATCATTGGTGAACCTGTCTTGAATGCTTCCTCTGCTGAGTTGAATGCTTGCATGAATATGAGTATGGATCATACTAAGATGTGGCATGCTAGACTTGGTCATATAGGAAACAAAGGCTTGCATTATCTATTTAGACAAGGCTATTTAGAGCATAAACCTTCTGATCTGAGCATGTGTAAAAATTGCATTTTTGGTAAGCATGTTAGGTCCAGTTTTCCTAAATCTAAGTATGTTGCTCAAAGGCCACTTGAGTATGTACATGCAGACTTATGGGGTCCTGTCCAGGTGGACACTATAGGTGGGAGGAAATACTTCCTCTCACTCATAGACCACTATTCTAGGAAAGTCTGGGTGTATTTGCTGAAGAGTAAAAGTAATACCTTTGAAAACTTCAAATTCTGGAAAACTAAGGTTGAAGGAGAATCTAAATTTAAGTTGAAATGCTTGAAAACTGATAATGGGCTTGAGTTTTGCAACCATGATTTTTATTCTTTCTGTCATTCTAATGGTATTAAGAGACACTTAACCGTGTCTGGCACCCCTCAACAGAATGACACTGCTGAGAGGATGAACATGACCTTGCTTGAAAAGGCAAGGTGTGTGCTCATCAATGATGGGATGAGACACTCCCTTTGGGGTAAGGCAGTTACCAATGCCTCATACTTGATAAACAGATCTCCTTGCTCTGCCATTGGATTCAAAACTCCACAAGAAATGTGGAGTGGAACCAATCCTGCACTAACACATTTGAGACCCTTTGGGTGCACTGCATATGCACAACACTCTGTTGGGAAACTAAATCCTAGGGCTCTCAAGTGTGTCATGCTTGGATACCCTGAAGGGGTAAAAGGTTATAAGTTGCTTCTTATACAACCAGGTGGGTATAAGGTCATTGTTAGCCGTGATTTCATATTTGTTGAGCATGAATTTTATTTCAAAGAGAGACTGACTACTTCTACTGAGAATGTAGACAGGTACACTTCCACTGAAAATCATTTCTATGTGCCAACCGGTCCTCATATTGAGAACTATGATGAGGAATTTGACATTGGCTATTCTTCTGCTCCCCTGTTGCTTCTTCTTCTAATTATTATGGACAAGATTCTGATGGTATTCTTAATGAACATCTTGATGTTCATCCAAGTACTGAAGAGCACTCGAATGTGCAACCTCACCAATCAGGTGGCCAAGTAAGTCTTGGGTGTTCCAGTTATAGGTATTGGGTGTTCTAGTTGAGGCCCCAAAACTCTTTTATTCTTTAAAATTGGTTTTGGCTTTTCTCGCTTTCGCTATTTGATCCTTGTTGATCTTTCTATCTCTCTGTAATTGGTTCTACAAATAATAGATAGGTTTCTCCAACTCATTTTTATGTTGTGTTTGTGCGGTTTGGATATGATACAACCTTCTCATAGTATGTGAACTAACTTAATAGTAAACTAAAAAAATATAGAGAAAGTTGGTAAAATATTATCGTTATTTCACATTTAGTTAATTTTTCAATTTTACTGATTCTGTGTAATGAAGAACACATCCAAGTATGGTTTCTTCATGGCATAATACCCTTCACTCTAAGCGGACAACGGTCAAGAGGCGATGTCCAAATTTACCACATCGGAAGCAGATGGTATGGTATGGAGACCCTTGAATGGCTTTGTTACATCAATCTCAATGCAAATTCGCGTACTATTGTACGTCGTTGCGTATAGGCGTGCCTAGACCCGAACCAATAGCAAAATGTCGTCGCCGTACTAATAGCATCTTGCATAGGCTTGAAGCCAGTCTCCCATTTGCCACCTCTAAGTATGCTATCAATTTTGTGCCAATGATACCAAGATATCTAGATCCACGGGCACGTATGATGATGTTAAGAAAGCAGGAAAATGTAAAACAGACCTCAATGGCATTTGCGTAGGATCACGGGTACGTATGATGATGTTAAGAAAGCAGGAAAATGTAAATTTTTTGGACATCTCAATCAATAAATATAAAACACAGGAGGAGCCACCACTTTCAACTGCAATTTTTATACTTCTAATAACTTCTACCCCTTTCAGTTTTTTCAAGTAGAGGGCAATTTCCAGGGATAACCCACTTCACAACATGACACAAAGCAAACTGGAGTTGGAGTTTCCAAATTTATCTGCGGAAATTGCAGGACAATATCTTTATATATTAATTTCCAGGAGCTGATGATCAACATTCAGCCACCATCAACTCTCATGTGACGCCTCTGTACAATACATCACAGCGCAGGTCATCCAAATGATCGACACTCCGGTATCCATATAGCTCCCTGAAAGCTGACCAACCCCGACTTTGAAAAAAATCCCGAAGGTCGTCCTCAGAATAGAATGTCTTCTCTTCAGTGTGGAGAGGAATGTGTTCCGACTCATCGTAGTGGCATACTTTTATAGTCATGCCTAGAAGCAGTTAAGATCTGTTAGTGTCTAGTAGAGTGCCAAGCATGGAAATAATAGGCTAGATGATGAACTTACTCTCGTCGAGGTGAAGGCTATAGTTTCCTAGTGGCATGTCCCTATCAAGACTACGGACTATCTGATCTTCATCCTCCAGCCAAAATGCTCTTTTTGTTCTTATCCTGAATGCTGACTTGATCGCATGACTAATGGCGTCTGCAGTGCCATCTATACCAATCCTTCTGGTGTAATCCCCCCACTTAATTGTTATGACCCTTCCAACAGAGGAATGTGTCTCATCCCCTACAGATACAGAAAATGTTTATTGAAGAACGATGGAACAGATAAGTTCTTAAGCAAAGTGGAGAAAGCAAGGAATATCTCAGAACTTGGTAGAAAAACAAAAGTATCAGTGTTAATGGATACATTTAAGAGTAATGGCATGTTCTTACGCACAAATGCACAAATCTTATGGTACATAGTAACGTGGACACGTGGTAGCATAAGATCAATGATGGAATTCCCACCTCTGTAGTCAGGTCAAGTACTCGCCTTTTTCTTCACAAGAAGTAAAAATAAGCACATTCTTTAAACAAGTCAAAGCCTACTCATGTTTCAGCAATAATACACAAGTTTTTTGACACTTTAGTTAGTGAACACGTAAGTTAAATGATACACCAGTAACTTGACACCATGAGAATGAAACAAAGAGCTTGATGAGGCATGTTCAAACTTCAAACATATTTTCCTTTATAACAATGGTAAATTCGTCAAAACTAACAAGAGTTCATGTATTTGATCCTAGCAAAAATACTTAATCAACAAATCAGCTATCTATAACCATATATATATGATGCCATACAACTTGGTAGCATAAGCCATAAACAAATTGAATATCCTAACTTATCTGCTTCTCTGCCTTGCCACAATCCAGCATTGAGAACTTCCATTCCCTAACCACATTATCCAGAAAAATGAACACACACAATTTTAAAGCTAAACTCACCATTGTCAGGAGTCTCTCTCCAAAATGATGGTGGGACTCCATTAGCCCCAACTGTATCTACTGCAGTAATGGCTAGAGGATGTCCATTGTGATCCAGCTTCTTTCAAGGTTTAACGCTTGCCTATCATTAGCTGCAGGATAAACATACAAGTCCATTGCTTTCATTCAAACTGATGGAAGCTCAGAGCAATATAACAAAAAAAAATGCTAAATCAACAACTATAAATAGATGCATCTATGTTTAATAAAGAATCTTCAGAAATACTTCATTCAACATCTGAAATCATAAACCAACCAAGCCGAATGAAAATACATGTCCAAGAATTTGTAATTGGGACATGCACGTAGAAAAGCAAAGTACAAGGATATAGGGCCAGCTTAGGAAATACAATGACGTACAATGGCTGACCTAACATTTTCCTAAACAAGAAAATACATTAACCAACAAAAAAAAAAATTGACTGGGGCCATAGATATATCCAAGGGCCAGGGCAACAAGTAAAGCATCTACTTATCCTGAAGCAAATAAGGAGGATTCAAAGCTTTACTTCATTTCAAACTGGTTGTAGGGAATTTTTTTTACAAAACTTCTCTGAACACATTCACAACTCACAAGCAATAATGAATGCATCAAGGATCCTTACAAAATGGCTCAATAGATTGTCGGAAAAGCCACAGCGTGAAAGCTATAGTATATCAGCAAACCTGAGCCACACTTGCTTCACTATTATTACATTGTATCATACCAACCAAAACCAACCAAGTTCTAAAATGAGCAATAACAACAAAAAGAATGGTGGTCCTACATATACCAGTAGTGCTTTTTCCAATCAATTTGGGTCCCACACTCAGAAACACTTGGGAGCTTTATGCTTGGCAAGCAGTGGAAAGATTTATCAAGAATGCATATAATATAAGTATAGGCAGTCAGAGGCAATATATGCAGCAAAGAAGCATCTAAATCATTAAAGCGGTTTAGGTTATAATCTATATTCTACAAGCCATCTCAAGTCTCAACCACATACCTTCAATTGGGCCATATGGAATACTAGTGCCCTCAATACCTGCATGAATAATAACAGATGATAGCTCAATAACTTTATTACATAAAAACAAAACACAATAAGAAAAATCTGATCATACTACTTCACCATCCATGAAAATAATGGGGAACTGCATTCCATAATACATTTCAGTCATAAATGACAGTATGACACTCCAGACTCTTTTGGACACAAGGCTTGTTGTGCCTTGTTCTTTATTTCAATTAGCTTACAGTTTGAGTTGCTTTCAGTTACACCTATAATTCATTAGTCAAGTTGTAAGTGGTAGTGTAAGCTACAATTAGCTCCTCGTAGATAGACATGAGTAAGGTGATTTGTCATTGTATATTGGCTTGTATTCAGTACGTTTAATGCATTACTTGACAGAATTCATTTTCTTGATTTTAGTTGGTTACATGTTGATACATCCTTCAACACAACAATAAACTAACAGATTTGTTTCATTTCTCATAGATAAAGCTTCGGGATGGTATTCAATTTTGTGAGCTAGTGTTTAGATAAAACATTGAGGCTCAACAGCTAGCTCAGACAAAACCTTGAAACTAATGTGGAGTCTTGAAAATGGGAATTCAGAATGTGCGAACCTTTATCAGAGAATTGGAGGAAGGAATTGAGCTTGGCGGAGCTCCCCGATTTCACCGTGGTTGCAGATGCGGTTGACACGGTGTTATTAGGGCTCTTATAGGCGGTTGCGGTGCGACTCCTCTCCCTGGGAATGTCGTCAATTTCCTTGTAATAAGACATCTTGGCAGCAGCGGCGGCGTTATTATGCTGTTTGGCCTTCTTGAACTCCTTGAGTAGGTTTCTCCACTTATCAGTGCACATGGTAGGGGAGTGGTCGAAGCCTTTCTCTCCCATCTTAGCGGAGATCTGCTCCCAGATGTGCTTGTTCGATTTGGAGGTGTTGAAGAGTGAGTCCATATCTCTCCTTAGGCTGATGAGGCTACGGGTCTCGTCGTGAACCCAAGTCTCCGCTCGCTTCTTGGGGGCGACGGCAGAGGAAGAAGACCTTACGGCGTCGGGGGTGGCATGGGTGTCAGGGTCATCGCCTCCGCTTCCGGAGTCGCCGGGGGCGGCGATGACAAGCTGAGGGTGGTGATTGGGGAGGGGCACCGTGGTGAGGGTGACGACTTCGATCATCATGTCGCGGCCGTCGACGACGACGTGATGGTGGCGGTCTTTGTACAAATCGATGGGCGGCGGGGGTGGCCGGGATTTGTGGGAATAAGAGAGGTACATGGTCGGATCGAGTAGAGTGGTGACGCTGTGTACAGTCGATTCTTATGCTTGATTGATTCAACACTTCAACCTCAACTCACCCTGGATGGGGCACTCACCCTTCTAAAACTGGAATATTGATTTGATTTTGGGGACAAGGGACTGTAAGAATTGGAGTTGCACTTACATCAAAACTAGCATAGTAAATTATAAATGAAAAATATCTAAAAACACAGCACCTTCTACACTATGAAAAAAAAAGTCATATGATCTTGGCAGGGGTTCAAAATGATCGATTTTAAAAAGGGACTCATATGACAAGTAGGAAATGGGCGAACAATAAAATTTTGGACTGATAATTGATTATCAAAAAGTCTCTTAAACAAAATAACCAACACACAACAAATTCAGAACATTGATGCCTTGGTTGCAGATTTCATTCTGCCAGACAAGACATGGAACAAAGAAAAGATTACACAACATGTACCAGGTAACATAGCTAAACAAATCACATCCATACCAATCTCAATTAATAACATTAAGGATAGGATGTACTGGAAAGCCAGTAAAAACGGGTGATTCTCTACAAAATTTGTCATGAACATGATGAATGAAAATAAACGATATACAACACATGATTCCTCTTGGATATGGAAACTGGACACCTACCCTAAGGTTAAAAATTTTCTTTGGAAAATCATGAAAAATGGACTCCCATCAAAAGAAAGACTAGCTAAAAAAGGAATTTCAATTCCTCCAGGTTGTATTCGCTGTAGGAAACAAATTGAAGATACTAATCATATCTTATTCCTCTGTAACCATACTATGAAAATCATTCAAAAAATTAATCTCCAAACTCTTGGGATTATCAAATCACTGAACATTGGGAATAAAAAAACATATGAACTAATTGAAGAAATCCGACAAAAAACTGATAACTCAAAATTTATAGAACTACTCAATTCCTGGTGGGGAATATGGTTCTACTGAAACCAACAAAGTTTTGGAAGGACAAACAATGACATAGACCCTATTAAGGATGTACCTATTTACATCCAAAACCAAATTCATAATTGGAAACAACCTAAGAAATGAAACCCAGAAGTTTGAGTACATATCAAATACAAAATAAAATCAATACAAATAGAAGACGACTAAAGAAGAAGTGGAAAAAACCACCAGATACCATCATAAAAATAAATACGAATGGATCCACTAAGACTAATGGAGAATCTAGTTATGGCTATATAATCCGAAATAGCAAAGGAGAACCCTTATTCATCTTTGGTGAAAAGTGCGGATTATCAACCCCACTAAAAACAGAAACCATTGCGTTCAAGAATGCTTTGTTTAAAGCTTATGAATTAGGCTTTAACAACATCCAAATTGAATGCGATAACCTTATAATTGTAAACGTTCTGAACAAAATATGGCACTGTCCTTGGGATATTGAAATTTTAATTTGATATCCTTTGTGTATTACAATTGTTTTATTCAGTGCAGATTTGTCACGTCTTCCGAGAAACTAACGTTGTTGCGGACTACATTGCGAAGCTGACGCAGCGAAGTCGCTTGGAAGACTTTAGAGATAATTTAGAACTTGTAGTTCTCATCCGCAGTGATGCTATAGACTGAGAAACTGTTCCTTCTGTGGTTTCCGGTCTAATTTTTACCTTATAAAAAAAATAGCATAGTAAAGTGGCATTAGAAGTTATAGAGTCAAATATGTTTGATGGTATTTAAAGATCATTTTTGTATACATCAATGCTCATAAATACATCATACTATAGAAAAAACAACAACAATTAAATTCAGTGAACAACTACAGTTCTCCAAGCCAAAGTTGAATGATATTTATTTATCTTAGGAAATAAATTGAATATGAATATTTTTCCATGATTAATTTTATAGAAGTCTTATTTTACAAAAAATAATAATAAATTGATACTACATAATATATAGTATTAATCAAAGTGCTTTAACTATTTTTTCATGCATATATGAAATAACCCCTATAACATAAAGATTAATATTATAATAAGTAGGTGAATCTTTAGGATTATCCTTTGATGTATATATTTAGAATATAGATATAAGATTGTGAATATATTGAAAAAATCAATTAATAATCGAATGAATGAGTATGAGTAAGTAGACATATTCATATCTTAGATTGCTAAGTAGACATCTTCATATCTTTGACTCTTTTTTTAACATTATGTAAACCATAAACAATAGAACCATTAGATATATAATCTCATGCAAAACATTATAACTAAATTTACATAATTAATTGTTTATGTTTATAAAAGGATAATTTTAAACTAATTTGACTAACCACTGGACCTTCTTGATTTTCTCCTATATATTTTATACTATTTTCTATGGTTAGATGGGTTATGTATACAACTATTTAACAATCTAATAGAACTAATTCACTAACCACGGTTTACAATATATCGTATACAACTAATTAAATTATTAACACGACTATATATAAGATTTGAATTTTGGTCTTGACAATAATGATTTACATTAACATTTAGTGTCGATAATAATATTGAAAAGTGTAGTTATATAAAATTTATTTGATAAAACGGGTAAGACATAAACAAAATCCTAGAGATCTATACCATGAAATCGGAAGATGATAATTATTCAAATTTAGTTACAAATATTCAAATTCAACTCTAATCCTTAGCAAATTTAGTTACATAATCCTAATGTCTTATATATTCATGACATTATTAAGTTGATTTGATATTCAATAAATAATCTTATATGCTTTATAAAAAAAAAATTGAACTCTTCAATTCTCGGTTTGGGAGAGTTTTTTTTTTTTAGGGATTTGTTCTTATTTCAAAGTTGGGAATAGATATTTCTTGTACCAAGTGTTTGTTTGATTTTTAGATGGATTTTTCTTAATTATATGTTTTGGAAACATTTTATTTAGTTCTTTCCTTATATTTCACCCCGGTCACTTATATTCTATAGTCATCATTTCTTCTTTCTTCATAATTTTTATAAAAAAATATCCATATCAACATCATTTCAAAAGTACATGTTGATCACAATATAATATAAATTATATATGAATGCAAATTCTTAAAATTTAAAAATCTTATTTTGAAAAAAAATAAAATTTATTATTTGAATTTTATATAAATTCGTGGAGTTTTTTGTTTCAATTAAGTGGATTACTGTAAAATTATTACTCAATATTTTGTAAATGTTTTCCTAAAATATGGATAAAAATAAATTTTGGATAAAAAATATTCAAAAATTCAAAAAAGAAAAATGTTTTAAATTACTCAATTATTAAAGTGTGCATGCCGCAACCACAATTCTTGGTCGAAACTCAACTATATGCCACTCTAAAAAATTTGAATGATATTAAATTCATAATCATGATAATAGATAATTTTATCTAATCAAAATAATTAGTTATCATTAATTTGTTAGGTAAAAATAATAATAGGAATTTAGATTTGATAAGATTTATATAAAATCATATCTTTTTGAAAATTTTCATAACATCTTTTTGAAATTTAAGTTGGATGGTCTTTTTTAATTAAATAAGTTTTATATATAATTAAACTGGATTATAATTTTTTTTAAAAGAATGGATGATGTGGCGGCTTATGGTTGGATGATTGACGATACGTATGCGAATTGAACGTGAAATCGATACGTAAGATTTAGGCATCTCTTTTAGTATATACTATTTAAAATTTATATTTAAAAAGTTCATTAAATAAATTGGTATTTAAAGCGAGCTTTGACAAATAAATGTCATCGATTTTTGGGTTCATTAAAATCGAACCGGTTTAATTATTTAAAATATGTTATATATACTGTTTCCAAATCCAATAGGTAGTCGAAGAGCACGCAAATCAAATCATTTCACTTTGATCGTCTTCTCCGTGCGACCACTGACTAGTGACGGATCTAGAACTTAATCGAAGGTGATGCAAGTTTCATATATTTTTCATTTTATAAATTGATATTTATATTAATACTTTAAAATTACAAAAAATATGAAATTCATCTTTTGAAATTTGATTAATTCATACAATATATACTCTATTTTTTAGCGTTTTGAAAAATTATTTAAATAATGTAAGATTTTCAATTTTTGTGTTAATAAAAAATTAAAACATGAAAGGAAAAATAAAAAAATAAAAGAGAAATAAACATGCTTAATAAACACAAAGATTTTAATAAAGCAATTAAGACCCAAAATTTTAACAAAAGTAGGAAAAAAAGGGCTTGAAGAATTGAACTCATGACCTTTAGCTTTTTCCACACAAGTTTCAAGACAAATACAACTAGGTCAATGCATTTTCTTGTCATTTACTTATCATTTTATATATACATAATGAACATTAAAAATTTAAAAGAGAGCTTAACAAAAAATTAGACATTCTATAAGGGATTTACCTGGGAAAAGCGGGGTTGCCTCCACAGCACCAAAAACAAGAACAATAGCATTTTCTTCTCTAAGATAAAAACAAGAACAATAGTTCATCCATTGCATTGAAGAAATAAATAATTTCCTTCATCTACCTCCACAACACCAAAATCATGTCTTGCAAAAACCTAACAATACAAATACAGCCAGCCTCAAGCAAGAGTTGCCTTAGACAGAAAAATCATTAGAACAACACCAGGTGCAGCGGAGAAATTGATCCCCCTTTTTTTTATGTTTTTCACCTAGCAATCAAGTCATGTAGCATCCACACGACTTGAACAAGCAACAATCATGCATATAAGCATTCCGAATCGACTTAAAAACCCAAACCCCCAACAAATTCGAATACAGAATTGCACAATTAAATGCAAAGCAAGAAGCGAATGGTTAAGAGGAAAGCACTAAACAAGGAAAATAGCATCAATGGAAAACAGGGGAGATAGAGAGGAAGAGAAAAATTGTGACCTGCTGAGCTCGAATGCAGGGTAAAGAGGGAATGTAGAAGATCCCAAATATATAACATAAACTTGAAAATTTCAAAATGAACCACCGGAGATCAGGGGTGGAGGCGGAGGCGAGCCGGGTGCAGGCGAGCGGGCGCGAGCTTGTCGTCGAGGGCGGCAGAAGGGCCGTTGGCTTGTCGTCGAGGGCGGCACCTCGGTTATCCGGATCTTAGTTTGGCCACCTTCAGTGACGAACGCAAGATTTTAGTCCAGTAAGGGCTAAAATCCTCAAGAGTAAAATATTACCGTCTACCTTACATAAAACCTAAATTGTAATTTTAAAGTCTATCATCTATTTTATACAAACAACCTCAATTTCAAACAACAAACTCTATATCCGAACCTCAAATGAAAATTTACTTAAAATTGACAAAAAATACACCATTTAAACAAATTTCATCATTACATACTAATTTCACGGCGTAATCTCAACAAATTTGAATAAAAATTAATTTGTAAATCTATAAACCTTAAATTTAATTTTTTTAACACAAATAAGGATAGATATAGAAAAAAAATTACATTTTTTTTGAAAAATTGTGTGCAAATTTGGATAAAGTTGTATTGTTTTTAGTATTTTTGAGAATTATACATAACAAATCCTATATAAAAATGATTTTAAAATTTAAAACTACATAAGTTATTTTGAAGAAAAATTGAAAAAACAACTTTGAAAAAAATAAAAATTTAATATATTTTTTTAAAATCCCAGTGGGGGCTACAGCCCCCCACTGGGCCTCACCTACGTCCGCCCATGGCCACCTTGGAAGAGGACGGTGAAGACCAACTTATCCGGATCTTAGTTTTTTTTTTTTAACGGATCAGTTAAAGATTTAACGGATAGGGATTTGGCAAAAAAAAATAAAACTCGAGGGTACCCCACGAAATAGGTACAACTTTGGGGCACCTCACGAATTTCGCCTTACCTTAGGGATACTAGGCGAAAAAAATGTTTAAAAAATAATTCTTTTGGCAACTTAGAAATAGTTATACTATAAAAATTTCTAGAAAGATCATTGGATAATTGATTGTACTCTTTAGCCATATTTTGATAATAATAATACTAATCTTAAATTTTCTCATTTTATAACATCCGGAAATTAAGATCTTTTAAAATTTCAAAACTTAATTTTGTTGGTAAAAAAAATTCAAAACATATTACCACCACACATTGTATCTAAAATCTTAAATATTAGAATCCCTAGTTTTTGACAATGAAGATAAAATTATTTGTAATTTTTCACCTAATGAAAATTTTCAGTTAGATCACCCTACCTTTAACATATAATCATAACTTCCAAAAATTATCCTACAACTCTAATTGGATTTGAAAACTCAACATTCCACCAAATCCGGAATTTTCGTTGGAAATCATGTACTCATTGCTTACCAATAAATGAGTGTTTAAATAGACATTTTTCTAAAGTATCTTCTCAACTAGAATTTATGCACGTGCTACACACAGAACATTTCTTATTAATTTCTAAATATTGTTTAAATTTATAAAATAGTTTATATTATATTGTTAAATCTATTATTTTGACTCTACTTTCATTGATAAATATATCAATATTGCAAAAACTAACATATAAAAAATAAACTTAACCTTATGCTACATGTGCAACGTATCTACTTCGTTTAGATATGTACTATTAAATGAGTCTTATTCGGGGATTTTTTTATAAGTCCATCTTTTAGATTTAAGTATATCAATCAAATTATCTTGTAATTTTACAGCATGTAACTATTATCAAGGCGTTAATATAAATTAAATATATATTTTTTGCAATCAAGCAAGTGAAAGTAAGAAAGAAAAAAATAACTTAGAAAACCAACTTAATAAATAAGTTAAAATATTACAACATTTTCACTGGATAGTTTAAAATAATTTGTTAATAAAGGTCACTTAAAAAAATTAGTTCATTTTTCTATTTACATATTTTTAATTTATCATAAAACCACGTTTTAAAGTTAATGTTATTAGTAATGGTTTTAATGTTTATGAAATTTGGTAAATAGTAATCTCAACCTATTTCTTCATTCTCTTATACGCAACACAAAAAATGACATAAAATTAGTATTATTAATAAATATATAACTAAATTGTAGTAAAAATTAATGAAATTTTATATCTTACCTTTGATGATTGGATAAGTTCTTTCACTTGGATCTTGCAAACTGATGGTAATCTTAAAAAAAAAAAAACTAAAAAGTTCTAATATATATCAATAAACTAACTATTTCTAAAGTTTAAAATAGAAATACATCAATATATTACCTTCATGATTCAACATCTGCAATCCTTTGTACCTTTCACCATTTTTTTTTTATTTATAAGCTCTTTTAGTCCTCCCTAAATCTTGATAGGATGGTCAACAATGGCATGAATTGATCGTATTAGGATTAGTTTAATTGCATAATCAAATAAATCATAAATGCATTTTTACTCATTTATTTAATTGTGTATGTTACAATATTTAAAATTTGAATGACATAAATCTCCCGTAATTCTAAGCATTTATATGAACATATTAAGTTATTTATTTAAGATATATTCTCTAAAAATACATGTAGAAATATTATCTTACTACATTCTTTTTTAAATTACAATATATATATTACTAATAATTATAGAACTCCTATATAATTGTAACAAAATTATCCCATATAATCATCAAATGAAATATTTTTGTTTATATTTGTTGCATCGATCGATGAGCTACGGACCTATAATGGTATTTCGACTTTTTTTGTATCTGTATATAACATATAATTATTTTTTAAAATTAATTAGATCAATAAGTGTGGACTAAAATTATTTTAACAAAAGGTTGTTTGTGTGTTTTGAAGCTATGACCTATTGTCTCCTAAGGAAGACTATTACCTTTAAGCTATATATCATTTTTTGTTTGTTCTTTCACAATGATATTTATATAGGTATAATGTTGAGGGTGATATGAAAGCAACTAATGGTGGCAAAATCTAATCATTTATGTATATAAAAAATATGTAAATAAATAATGTATAATAGATATAGATTGATCTATCAAGTTATCTATTTAGTCCTTGATGCAATAATTTGTATTTTTGAAGTAATTTTAAAAATTAAAATATTTTGAATACATACCAATTATCAATACTAAAAGGAACCATTTTCTATAAGAAAAATTTTGGTTGAATTGTAACCCGGACATTAGAGGATGTAACAAATAATAATTCAAGTTTGTTGATATTGTTGCTTTTTTCTTTCTTGGTGCGGAAGCATTTTTATCATCCAAATGACAATTACAATCAAATGCAGTAGATGAGACTCATTGGAAGAAGATAATCTTCTTGTTGCATGGTTAAATATCAATAGGTTATTGTATGATTAAGTGACATGTATGTATATTAGTTAAAGGTTTTGGGAAGGTGAATACCTTTATAAGAATTAATGGGTGTTTTTGAAATTTTATAAAGAATTTAATATTAATTTATGATCGTTGACTTTGTCTGCCTAATTTGATTTGGGTGTTACAATCATTATAAGTGATAATTATTTGTCATTTAAAAAAAATGATCTTAATTACAAAATTTGATAATGTTGAGAGGGTTGAAAAGAAGGATAAAAAGCAAATATATATTGTGTTGCAACTTTATAGCCATGGTGGAAACATAGACGAAAGGACAAACACATATATACACTATGAGAATACTATTTACATAACAACATCACAAAATGTTCTATAATTTAAAATCAATAAATAACTATTAAGAAAATAAAATTTAATAACACGTCAAGTAATTGATGATTGTCTATTTTGGTTTGAATATATTATAATGTGAAAATATTTTAAAAGATATATATCTAATGAAATACAAATATTTTAACATTTGATATTACATACATTAATACTGATTGAGCTATAAAAATTTCTTTGGTTTGAAATGAAATTAAAAAAAAAAGTTGGATGAATTAACTCTTGTAGATAAAAGCATTTTAAGAAGGAAAATGTTGTAGTTATGGTTGTTTGTATTATTTATTATACAATTTTAGGTTTATATAAAAGGGTCTATTAATAACCCATATATCATTGGTACTAAGTATGTTTAATGAAAGCAAAAAAATGGTCAAAATGACCTTAAAAAGACTTGAACCTATGATCAATAGGTTCTTGTGAGACACATCAACCACTAAGCTACACACAATTACTTGATTTTGTATTTACAATAATAATTATATTAGTATTATGGTAAGCACATTTATTAAGAGCAATAAATGGTGGCAACCACCCAATCTTATATGTATACTAGGAAGGTAAACCCGCGCTACGCGCGAGTCTGTAATTTAGTATACCTTTGGTTTTGTGGATTGGTTTTACTTGATGTTGATGGTTTTGCTTCATGATGAGCTGTTGGAACTTCGCCATTCATTTAGGTTGATATAAGTACATCGTTGTAATAGTAAGAGTGGTATTGAATTATAGTATGGAACCAAAGATAGAGAGCAAACATTATGTGCGTATAATATACAATATGAATTTCGTGTTTAAAAGGCAAATATGCTATCTATATACATATTGAAAGTGAGCTTGTGATAGTTTATTTAAAAATTAGTGGATGGTCAAATAACATGCCAAAAAAAAGATCTAGGTGGATAGTCTAATATACGGAGTATGGAATAGTGTAATTTGTGTTTTTTTAGGTACAAAAGAGAAGGCTCAAGATGGACTAAGCATGCGCTAAGATGGAATGACAGATTTCATGTGATGTTATGGATCAAATTTAATGGTGATATGACATGGGCTGTATGTGGGCTGGCCCATACGTTTATCACATAATGGATGAGTGCTTGACATCATCTTGGGCCATGGCCATGCGAGTTTGTGGACGTTTGGTTCAGTGGATGGTCTTGCTTGATATATGGTTATAATATATAGATTTAAATTAAGTACTATATATAATGTCCACTGATTTCACTGCCTGCTCAATTGTGTGAACGTAAGATTTGGCGAAATGCCAACTTCTTTGCATGATTAAGTGGGGTACATGTCATTATATTTAGGTTGTAAGTAGGTGTATAATTCTTAGTGTAAAAAGGTTGCAGTGAATTTTTGTATCCTTTAATTTTCTTTTTTACTTGGTGTGCATCTTGGGTTGGACCAGATTAAACCCTAACTATATTATACCCCTAAAGTGGGATACACTGTGTTTGGCTTTGGTTTTTTGTGTGTAAAAAGTAATTGTTCAGTTGTCTTTAAAAAAGTTTTTTAAATTTGTCCACATTTATTGATATTTGGTGGCGGCGAAAAATGCTTCGGTTTCCTACGCTGCTATTGGCATGTTGAAAAGGGATAAATGTGTTTAAGTGGCTTATGTCAGAGTTGTCATTATTGCGGTTAAGAGTTCCAATGGGGCGGTTGGACTGGCCACTCGTCATAAATCCCACAAGGCCTTTAAATACCCCGTCATGCGCGAGTGCCCTAATCTCTTGTCATTTTGTCCGCTGTCCCTATTCATCATCGTTATCTCTACCCCCTGTATTCTCTCGTCGGCCTTTGCAGGTATGGATTATTCTCGGTTTCCCTTGTTATAGCTTTTGTGCTTCCGTGTGTGAAAGTTAGTTATTTGTCTGTTTTGGCCTTTGAGTTGCTTTTGTGTTGCTCCTGCGTTTCCTGAGATCGTTTTGGTTTTGGGTTGTTTGGTCCTGTAATGGTTTCCTTTTGAGTCTTGGGTCTGTTTGGCAATTTTTCGTCTTTAATAGGTAGTTGGACGGTTAAGTGCTCAAATCGCTTGGCGTGTATTCAATGTTTGCCGTTGTATTGTTTTGCCTAGGGCTTGTGCGGGTGCCGATCGCAGTTGCATGTCATTTCCGCTAATTGGTTATTGTTTTCGTGCCATGCATGTTGTAGTTTCGTTTTTTTGATGTGATATGTTGTAGGTTAGATAGTGTTTTGTCAGAATGTGGGGTGTCGATGTCGTTGTGCAAGTTTCTGTTTAAGGCTATGTTTGTTCTATTTCATGCGTGGTGTGTAATGTTTTTTTCCCTAGTTTTTTTCCCGTTGTGCTGTATAGTGTGTTGTTGTTGTTCCTAGGCAACAAAAGATGGATTTGAGGGCATAAGACGTTATTTGTATTGAGTGGTTATTCTAATTTGTAGTATTTAAGAGAGTAGCCCGTCATTTCCTTTGGACTTTTTCATGTACTCTTGTATATGCTTGTTTAATATGTTGTTTATAATTTGGGCGGCTAATGCAGCCGAGCTTTAAGGGTGATTTTGTAAGTAGTAGGGTTATATTTATATTTGGTAGTATGGTGCCCTAAAGTGGGTGTCACTGATGTTTTGTTCTTTTGTTTTCGTTCACTGGTGTTGTGTTCTTTGTTGTCACTGATGTTTTGTTCCCTTGAGATTTGAAACATGCTTGTGATTGATTTTGTTTCGTCCTTTACATGGCTAACATGTCCAATGTGCCTAATTTTAGATTGTAGGAAACCATGGCAGCAGACCACACATTCCTCACCGACGTATACATTGAATTATTTGATCTGCTGAAAGTAGCGAGCGAAGCCGAATATCCCTGGGGAGGTTGTGCATGTTTCTGTGAGCAATGTGTCCTTCTTCAGTATCTTTTGATTACAATATTTCTAATGTTTTTATTGGTTATTGTAGGGAAAAAGACGAGCCACGATATGTGGCTGTATTATATGGAAAAGATTGTTGACGGAGACATACAGATGGATGAGCTGGAGAGGGAGACGGCTAGGCTGAGGCGCGAAGTTGCCTCATTGGACGCCGCCAGCGCTCAGACCCATACCGAGCTGTGGAAGATTCAAGTGAAGTTCTTGCTGGTAAGCTTTTCCCTGGGTTTTTTGTTGCCGTTTTTGTTATTACCTGACTCTTTTTTTGTCTGTGCAGCTTGAATGGGATTCGCTCTTCAACGACATAAAAATCCAGAAGGCCATTGAGCACGCTGATCGCTTAAAGGCAACTCTGATGGCTCGCTACATCGACTGATGTAGGGCTGTTTTGTAGTTGTTTATAGTGATTATATTTGTATGGGCTTTTTGTGTTCCCCACGTTTTGTTTGGGCTTTCTGGAAGGTGGTAGGGTGTTTGTGGGAGGTTGGTTTGGATGCGATGGTTATATATGGGGATGTATTATGGAGTTTACACTATTCTGGTAATGTGCAATGTAATCTATGGCCTGGCGGTGAATATATGATAACAATTAATGGTTCATTCTGTGCCTTATGTTAACCTCTTCTGCTTTTGTTTGTTTGCGTGTTTTTGCTAAGTTGATCTCGTTTGTCTGCCTCCCACCGATTCTAATGGAGATTAGAGTTTTCTACATCGCTCTAGTATATTAATCTAGCATGTTGGCATTTGGCCGCATTGAGTGAACTTCAAAAAACCTATGCTTCTGTCATTATTTCATGAACGACATATATTGATCTATACTATGTCAATGAAATAGTTAATTTGTAATCAACAACACATTTAATTGTTTTTAAGTTTTCCCTTATTTATGGCGCTTTGGGAAGCAATGTTGTGAAATATATATATAGGTTTGATTATTATTCTTAAGACAAATTGAGATTGAGCTACGCAAAAAGGAATACTCTTTTGGATTTTGTACCACTCGGGACAATATTTTATAATTTGAAAGACTTCTAAAGTAATCTATTTAAAGGCCTTGTGATGGTAATTCATTATTGGAGCAAGGTTCAGAATGTTGTGTTCGTTATGGCATGCAATTTTTCCCGTCATTTAATGCTTTTAAAACGATTACCTTCATGGTTGATATCATTGTCATTATTGGCTGGACGATCTCGAGACTGATTTAAGTTTTGAAGTTTGGGGGCTCAATGCTAGAGGGTGTTTTATTTAAAAACTGATGTTGATTGTGTTCTTCATGTTCTCCTCTAGAGGGGTTGTCCAAAATGTAAATTGAGGAGTGATCCTGACCTGTTGCTAGAGGCATTCCTGTGCTCTTAAAATAATTCGTATATTGGCCCAAGTTGTTAGTGCTTGTGGTTGTTCCATGTCTATATACTTTTATGATAGGAATGAAATAATTAATTTGCACTCCACCTACGAATTAGAGAGTATGAGATGGGCAAAAAGGAAAAGGTAACCAAGTAAAGAATGTAGGGGGCAAAATAAAGGTCCACAATTGAGGAAAGGTTCACAGTGTATTTCAAAAAATAAAGGTTTATGAAACCATACTAAGGTGGTGTCTTTGTAGCATGTTTTTTCCCTTGATGTGCATGCTCTAGCTACTTGCAATACATGTGTAATGTGAGTGTTAGTTGTGGTGTCATTTGCTTTGTTGGGGAACTGCATTTTTGTTTGTTTTCGAAATAGGGCAACAGTAAAATAAGGACATGCGTGCCAATGCATGATCGGCACTATTTTATAGTGTATTTCTAGGGATTGTTACCAGGTTTGAGGTGCCGTTTGGTTGGATTTAGAGCACAATTGGAGATTCTGGAGTTAGAGCAGAGAAGTGTGGTTTTGGTGGTTTGGAGGAGCTAATTGGAGACATCCAGAGGAAGAGGAGTTGACCATCTGAGGAAACGTTGAAGATCTATGAAGAAACCACAAGGAAGAGGCAAGAAGAAGACCGGGGCAAATTTCTGAAGAAAATGACGCTGAAGAGAGAAGGCCGCGACCGCGGTTGTCGGGCCGCGACCACGGCCAATTTCGGAAATTTAATGTTCACTTCGAGAGCAAACCGCGACCACGGCCATCAGCGGGAGCGAGCCCGAATAGTTCCGAACTTTTATTTTATTTTTCCTTTTTCCTTTTTCTTTATTTTATTTAATTCCGAATATTAGTTTATTTCCTTGTAGGATGATGTTTGCGATCTTGGGGGTTTAGGTTAACATTATTTAACCTAACCTCCATAGCCTCCATTCATCATCTTTGGATCACGTTAGACCTAGTTTTCCATTCAGTATTGTTTTTCCTTTTCTTAGTTTAGTTCTTTGTTTTGTTTTGTGTTTTTGGCTAGACAATTGAAGCCTTGGTTTGAATTTGATATTGAGATTATTCCTTTACTCTTTCTATGATTGTATTAATTCTCTCTCGTGCTTAATCTCATTGATCATATATCGATTCCCCTTGATTTGTTGATTAGGACATCAATTAGATTGTTAATAGTAGTTTCCTCTAGTCTGACAACCTAGATAAATTAGTATTATGCTATTGGTTCCCCTTTTCTATACAACCTATTGAGATTGTTATTGATCATACTACTAAGGATTAGAGGATACTGGTTGAGAATCTAAATCCCCTAGTTTGTGTAGAGAATTAATTGCATGCAATTGTATGACTGGTTGCTACACTTGCATGTACCTATCTATTCCTGAATTCATTGCTGCTGTTAGATTCAATCTAGAAGGTCTTCTAGGTTATTTGATAGTTAGGGTTATCAGGACTGGTTGGACTGATAACTAATTCAGAACAGGGATTAGGACATTCATGAGTATTGAGGACTAGGAGTAATCAATGATCGATCAACCAAACTAAAAGTGGATATTTGTCTAGCCAAACTTTCTATGTTTTGTTTATCGTTTTCTTAGTTAGTTTCATTCAAAACCCCCCCTTTGTCTTTGTTATCAATTGGTGAATGATTTTGCAAACATGAAATATAACTTGATTCTCTGTGGGATTCGACCCTTGCTTACCAGACTACATTAGTTAGGTTTGTTTAGGATTATTTTGTTTAGGTGTCACGACAACGCATATCAAATTGGCACCATTGTCGGGGAATCTAATGTATGTATTTTCTTGTTTGTTTACCGATTTGATATCAAGACACTATCCTTTTCTTTTAGTTTTCTTTCTTTGTCTGTGTTTTCGTTTTCGACTAACCCGCAGGAAGAGCAAAAGGAAAACCGCGACCGCGGCTTGGCCACCGCAGCCGCGGCAAACAATTCGAGAAGCAACCGCGGCCTGGAAACCGCGATCGCGGCGAATTAGGGTTTAGTAAAAAAAAAATATTGAAAAAAAAGTTCTACCGAAGGCCAGCTGTCCAGAGTCCCCATGGAGAAGGTGCGCATCATGTTGTCAACGGAGGAAACATTAGCCCTACACATTAATTGACAACGATGATGGCCTTACAATTGGCAGCTGGAGAGGAGGAACACCAGGGCCCACACCACGATGACATCTGGGCCCATTTTTGAAGGCCATGCAACCCCATTCACTTGACTTACCACTTCTCACCAGAGTGGTCCCTTTTGGTTGCATGGTAAGAGTTGAGTTGGAGACCGCACAACACCAGGACCTGAGCATTCTTGCTTTACCGCCAACAACACCTTCCGTGTCCAAGCCAACTCAGCGGCGTTTGTGAGTCTTTTTCTTCCTTCCATGTGCTTCATCTTTTTGTCTTTCATTACATTGAGGACAATGCAATGTTTAAGCATGGGGGATGGTTTTATACTTGCTATGTCGTTGAGGATGAGAATAAAGAAAAAAGCCAAAAATTTGAATAAAAGGCATACATAGAAATCCCGGGATAGGTCGAAAACCCGAAAGGGCGGCCTAGGCAATAAGCAGGTGGCTTGGACCAGCATTAGGCTGGGGTAACAATTGGTCAAGAGTGACGTGAGCTTATGTGAGTACATCTATTGGAAAATGAAATGAGTGGCTTGGTGAAAACCCGAGAGGGCGCCTTGGCAAAATGAGTGAAAATAAGAAGAGTGATTTTTAGGATTCCTCATTTTACCTGGAGTGGTGTCATAAGAAGAGGAGTTATAAGGAGGATTCAGATAGGTCACTCTGGAGCGATAAGAAGATAGATGAGAGATTAGGATTATAATTTGTCCACTCTATGGTGTTGTGTGGTGTATGTGTGTTGTGCTTATTGTATTGGTGCCTGGAGGTTATTGTTCAGTGTGATCCTTGGAGGGTTGATTTTTCTATGCTTCCTGAAACCTTGGGGATTAATTGGAGGAGTAGACTGACTTTAGCTTACTCGAGGACGAGCAAGGTTTAAGCATGGGGGATTTGATCGACACTATTTTATAGTGTATTTCTAGGGGTTGTTACTAGGTTTGAGGTGCCGTTTGGTTGGATTTAGAGCACAATTGGAGATTCTGGAGTTAGAGCGGAGAAGTGTGGTTTTGGTGGTCTGGATGAGCTAATTGGAGACATCCAGAGGAAGAGGAGTTGACCACCTGAGGAAACGTTGAAGATCTATGAAGAAACCACAAGGAAGAGGCAAGAAGAAGATCAGGGCAAATTTCCGAAGAAAATGACGCTGAAGAGAGAAGGCCGCGACCGCGGTTGTTGGGCCGCGACCGCGGCCAATTTCGGAAATTTAATGTTCACTTCGAGAGCAAACCGCGACCGCGGCCATCAGCGGGAGCGAGCCCGAACAGTTCCGAACTTTTATTTTCTTTTTCTTTATTTTATTTAATTATGAATATTAGTTTATTTCCTTGTAGGATGATGTTTGTGATCTTGGGGGTTTAGGTTAACATTATTTAACCTAACCTCCACAGCCTCCATTCATCATCTTCCGATCACGTTAGACCTAGTTTTCCATTCAGTATTGTTTTTCCTTTTCTTAGTTTAGTTCTTTGTTTTGTTTTGTGTTTTTGGCTAGACAATTGAAGCCTTGGTTTGAATTTGATATTGAGATTATTCTTTTACTCTTTCTATGATTGTATTAATTCTCTCTCGTGCTTAATCTCATTGATCATATATCGATTCCCCTTGATTTGTTGATTAGGACATCAATTAGATTGTTAATAGTAGTTCCCTCTAGTCTGACAACCTAGAGAAATTAGTATTATGCTATTGGTTCTCCTTTTCTATACAACCTGTTGAGATTGTTATTGATCATACTACTAAGGATTAGAGGATACTGGTTGAGAATCTAAATCCTTTAGTTTGTGTAGAGAATTAATTGCATGTAATTGTATGACTGGTTGCTACACTTGCATGTACCTATCTATTCCTGAATTCATTGCTATTGTTAGATTCAATCTAGAAGGTCTTCTAGGTTATTTGATAGTTAGGGTTATCAGGACTGGTTGGACTGGTAACTAATTCAGAACATGGATTAGGACATTCATGAGTATTGAGGACTATGAGTAATCAATGATCGATCAACCAAACTAAAGGTGGATATTTGTCTAGCCAAACTTTCTATGTTTTGTTTATCGTTTTCTTAGTTAGTTTCATTCAAAACCCTCCCTTTGTCTTTGTTATCAATTGGTGAATGATTTTGCAAACATGAAATATAACTTGATTCTCTGTGGGATTCGACCCTTGCTTACCAGACTACATTAGTTAGGTTTGTTTAGGATTATTTTGTTTAGGTGTCACGACAACGCCTATCAATGCATACCTCCAGTTGTGTGCTGAGGTTGTTGTGGACATCCTTGAACACTATATTTGTGTGTCGGTAGGGTTGAAAGCCTCTTTGATGTGCCCGGTTGCTATTCCTGTGGCGAAAAGCTCGTTAGGATGTAGGCTGCTTATAACCCAGGAACAATGGTTGATGCATTTTTTTTTGTTTAAATTGCATTAGCCCTGGCAATGAGTAAGCAGTGGAGATCCATACCTACAGAGCTGTGTTGATATTGTTGAAAGCCTCTTTGAACACCCCATTTCTCGTGTGGTTATGCGGCACTTTTCCAATATGTAGCAGTAGTATTTTCAAGCCTTTTGGATCAATTACTCTTGAAACTGCCACGTATAGTTGTCCATGGCAGAAAACTGGTTTAGGCAAATATAAGCCTACATGTGTGAGTGACTGGCCTGACTTTTATTAACAGTCATCGCGAAACAGGCTTTAAGAGGGAATTGGCGTCGTTTCATGACAAATGGAAATTTTGCTTGGGTCGTACTTAAGGTTATTCTTTGTATTAGGACTTTCTTGCCCGCAGATGTCCCGATTATTATCTGGGCTTCAATAATCCAGTCGCCAAGCCTTGTAATGATCCGTCGAGTGCCATTACACAAGCCTTGTGTTGGGTTGACATTCCTCAGCAGCATAACTGGCAACCCCACCTTTAGCTTTAGCATATATGGTGGTAATCCTGGCATGCAGTTGGCACATTAGTAAAGTGTTTAATCTGTTGCGCGTAAGTATAAGGTGTAAGATGACTAATAGCTATGTACACTAGGAGGTTCTAGAGTATTGAGGTACTCGATAGTGTACTGGTGGTCTTGGTCAGCCACATCGATTGAAGCTAAACAGATTTCATCTACGCTTTTGTAGCTCTTGACTTCACCGGCTAGTCTATCAAACATATAAGCATTCACCGTGTCAGCATCTATGTTGAGCGGAGTCAGAATAACTCTTTCTTGGAGATATGTAAGATTAGTTTGGTTGCCATTGAAATCTGGGAAGACCTCTTCTATAAGCGCCTGGATTGGGTCAGCATGGTGGGCCACAATGAACTGTTGTGGGATCTCAATCCATGTTGCCTCATCCTCTCCAGGTAGGGCTATTGCTGCTGCATCTCCATCGCCAATCTGTTGGATCCATCAGTTGAATTGTTGTTTACAGTTGTCACCCCCCTCCCCCCTGTCTGCTTGGCATTCATTTACCCGCATGCTATGTGTCAAAGTAAGGACCTGGCAATGTTGCCACAAGGGAGAGTTGCTGATGCATGCTTGGACAATCTCATGTCTTGTCCTTTTAGGTATGACTGGCATAATCTGTCTGAAATATCCTCCGAGAAGAACAAGTATCCCACCAAAAAGCTTTGTCCCATTGTCCTTGTGTTTGAGGCCTAATATATCTTACAAGGTTATGTTTAGCGCTTCAAATGCATGTCTTTGGGTCATTGGCGCTTCATCCCAAATAATGAGCCTTACATCCTGCAATAATTGAGCTAAGTGGGAGTTTTGTGATATGTCGCACGTGTTGTTTTCCAGCAACTCGAGTGGTATGAAAAACCTGCTGTGTGCTGTCCGGCCTCCTAGTAGTAGCAGTGCTGCTATTCCTGTTGTATGCAATTTGAGCGGTAATTATTAGAAGACAGTAGTGTATGACTAATTTGTTGTGAGTTGGCAATAGCATATGTACATGTGTAGGGTGTGAAAGATAAACATGATGATGCAACGGCAAGGACAATGTTCCTTTCGGAGCGTATGCGTGGCATAATTGTTTTGTAGAGGTATGTTTTCCCAGTGTCGCCTGCCCCGTAAATGAAGAAGAACTCACCAGTTTGGTGATTCACTGCATGCATGACTCGGTTGTAGATTTTTTCCTGCTCCGTATTTAGGGAACTGAACAACTTTCCATGCAATTCTTCCATCTCTTTGGTGTTGTAAGCCAATTCTTCTCTTATTAGCCGATTGTCCATGGTTGTCAACAGCTTGTTGTTTGGCTTCAGCAGCTGTGGGTAGTCAGCCAACGATTTCCCGTTTCTAGTCATGATTTCTTCAATGTCCACCAAATAGTAGTTCTTAATCTGACTTTCAGATAGCTCAAGAGCTGAAAATTTTAAATAGTTTCCTTTTCCTGTAGAGTATGTCTTCTGAAAGTGCCTCCCAAGTCATTTACCATAGTTTATTGGGGCTGGCAACGTCGCAGAAAATGAGAATTGTAACAAACAATTCCCTCAGTTGCGGACTTGTTGCCCACACTTGCGCTTCCTGTACTGTATCTATCCATTATGTGTCTTCATTCAGAATGCCTAAGGCATATCATGTTTTCCTAAAAGTGTCATGTACAATGACATTCACTGTCCTAATTTCTTCAAAATTTCTCGGCCCTTTAACAACATTCAGGAGCATCCGCATGTAATATCGCTCTCCTGCAGCCGGGGTTGTGTACACAATTTCTACCAATTGGCTTTTGTTGGTCACGTGTGGACTGTGTGGTCCACTGTTTTTCGCTTCCCTTCCACACAAAATATGTTGGCACTTCTGCGTATGTTATCTGCCTAGGCTTGGCATTTACTGTGTTCAGTGTAAACCATTCAGTAAACATGGTTTGTTTCAATGTGGGTAGGTGGAGAATGCCGGCTAGATTCTGCACGTCTGATAGTGTCACCGAGTTCTCATCTGGGAGATGAAATGCCAAACGTATGACAACTGGTCGAGAATAGTGGATGTTAAAGCCGTAAATGCGCCATGTAGCTTCACATGCGGATAAGTAACGACAGTCTAAATACTGTTTAACCTCATCGATGATAGTTGATTTTCCTGCGGCATTGGTTCCTTTATGGCCATCATCGTGTCCAATCACCGCGGTAGCTTTATCTGGTCCCTTGGTAATATACTTGAACATGTATTTTATCGCCTTTGATCTATTACACCATTCAACATTGATGTACAAATTATACTTCAGTAGCAAGTACCTATTGTATGGGACGACATGCATGTTGTCGAGCTCAACTGTTCCCTTTTTTACCACAATCCCATTGTTTCTACGCTTATACACTGGAAAGCCCTCCTGATCTAGTGTGGTTTCTGCGTAAAAAGGTTTAGGGAAATGTTTCATGCATTGGTCATTGTTCATACATGGTGCACTTTCATTTGCAACACCACAGGGGCCATGTAGCATATGCTCCTTAACCAGCTTGTGTGTTGTCGGGTCTGTATCTTGGCATGGAATTTCAGCAGAAATGAATTCATCGATGTATGCCCCTGATGTGACCGTACTTCCTTCTTCCAACCACAACAATATATCTGCATGTGGAAGCCCCTTTTTTCTGGAATTCGATTGTGTATATGGCTGCATAGGTTAGATGAGAATGGATTCAATTTAACATCGCTGGTGTGTGATGAGTTAAGATTACGTCTCAAATACCTGCATTTGTTGGGCCAAAAATTTGGTTTTGCCTGATATCTTCCATAAGTTTCCCTAATTTGATCTTGAATAGGCGTGACATGATATCTGGTTTGTCGTTTGCAACTTGTACTTCCAGCTCTGCTAACATCTCATCTATCTTTGGCCATTTAGGGTTAGCGGTAAATGTTATGAAGAGGGAAGGATTTCCAAAAGCCATGCACAACGCCATGGCATCGTGGTAGTTCTGAATCATGTAGTGTGGGCTACCAACAAATGAGGCAGGTAGGACTATACACTTGCCAATTGATCTAGCCTCTGTGTCACCTTTTGCAACAACATCACATATGTTGTTGTACAGTTCAGATCTCAGCTGATCCTGGTGCTTGTTAATCCACCTTAATCGCTCCTCTTCCATAGCAGTGTATGCATCAACGATGTACTGATGATACAATCAGCCTCCTCTTATTAATGTGGTCGCCTCATTTGGCCGTTGTTGGATCCTATATGCGTAGTACTCCTTCATTGTAACACAATCTCTGCTTGTCTAGTGTCTTTCTTTGTTTGTAACATATGGAATTTCCAAATGATATCCATCTTCCCCGTGTGGAAAGAGCAAGGGGTATTGTAGAGGCATATACAGAGGATGCAATTCTGATATTCTCTTTGGTTTGCCTATTTTCGTTTGAATGTATACATCTCTTGTCCCGATGCTCTGTCCGAAATCGCCAACAATAAGGGCAACAATTTCAGATGCAGTTGGCAAGTCGTATTGCCGTTTCGTTGGTGCCCTTTCGCCTATGAGTTTTAGGGTGAAGTCCAGCGTATCATGTGCATGGGCCCATTCCTTTGCTTTCCTAAATACCTTAGCCACAACATTTGTAATGTCCAACATTGCAGCCAACTTTGCCACTATCCCTGGATCTACGTCATAACTTTTTAGACTCATGCAGCCCATCCTATTCTGGACTTCGTTCTTAGTATCACAAAAGTAAAGTTGGGCATATTTGGGTGGAGTGCCTTCTTCAAGCATAAGGGAGCCAAAGCGGTGGTAGTTCTGGCCCAAAATTCTAAAAGCATATGGGCCGTGTGACTTGTTAATTTTATCATCAATTCGTGCTCCAAATGATATGAACGAAAACATGCTGTTGTATATTCGAATCTTCTGCCGAAAGTTGGAAGCATCTGAACTTGCACTGACAAGCAGCTGGTTAAGAGGTTCTGGTGTCAGCTGCAGCCGGGGCAAACTGACTTTGCCTTCTTGATAGCATAATGAGGAAGATAACCTAGCTCTTGTCGCATTCTTCGATTTCTCTTGTTTCCAGAATTATGCACTGCAGAAGCAGCATTTGGAGATGGGGGCTTCCAACTTTACATACGCAACTGGGGCACCTGCATTGAGTAGAATACCTACATGTCAGATTGATTCGTGGCATTTGAACAACATTACGTTGGGTGCACTTACCCCTTGAATGTAATACGGCGTAACATGTTTTTGGATGTTGAAAATCTCGTTCTGCAGCTGTGGCTAGTCCCAAAGGTAATATAAAGGTGTCATAGTTTTGGAACATAGGAAACATGGGATAAAAAAAAATAGTACAATCGCAAAATTAGTGGGCATACAATTGACGTGGTTCATTTAGTTTATCTTAAATATTGCATGCTTACCCTAGTCTTGCGTCGTGTCATTTGGCCGTGCTGCTTTTTTCTTCTGACCCTGCACATATGTTCCTGATTTATGGGGTATAGCCGGATTCATGTCAGTTACGCATATAATTAGTTTCGTGTGCTCCTGGTAATGCACACATTGCTACACAGGAGGCTGGAGTTTTGTAAAGTAGGAACCTGGCCTATTGCGCTTGTGTCGTGGCTGTGATGTTGTAGTTGCTTGATAGGGCTGGCTAGTACTAGGTTGTGAACACAGAACTGAAGCAAGACCTATTATAAACGATACATTAATACGAAAAACTTGTACACTTTCCAGGCTTATTTTAAGAATTACACGCTTATTTTTAGTGCATCATAAGTTCTACTGCTCCATCATTTTTTTTTGGACGACAGTCTGTTCTGTTCTTCACTACATGAAATGCCTTTGTCATAATGTTTTGTTACCTTGTTTCATGTTCCCCCCCCCCATTTTTAGCTTGTTGTATCAGGTGATTTTTTGGCAAAGAAACAGCAAGACGGTGTTGATTACTGCGATATTTATCCTTTAACTATGTCATACTAACCATGTGCTATGAGGAGCAAGGCAAAATGGTGCCTCGTAATTTGGCCCAAGCATGAATTAGTCTTAATGAACCTTGTATTACATTACCCCATAAAGTTTTTCCCAAACTGATTTATGTTGATATCTTGATACAAAGGCCATGACAACTCTTGTCGGAGTTGTTGGGATTGATTCAAGCGCCACACTAATTGCATTTCATGAACTATGAGTGACACATCAATACTACATGTCAACGTAGAAGAGCCTATTTGCCACCCTCCTGTTTTTTTAGTCGTTTCTTAGTTTGCATGATTGCATCAAAAACATGCCAACGTAGTTGGGGAAAAACATTACATCTTCTATCAGAAGTATAACTGTACCTATGTTTATCAGGTGTAGCCCACAATATGTCTGTTGCGTCCCATCTGGTTGTGGTGTGTTGGTCGTAGAAAGTTGTATAGCAAAGTGGTGTCCACTTGCTCCTACCAATAGTTGCCGAACAAACAGTTAGGTGAATGTGTTCCCTGTAATAATCAGTGCGTTTACATGTATTCATCATGAAGATATCATACCGGCTTCGTCTTCTTTTTCCCTCTCTTCATTCCCTTGAAGGCAACCACGTCTAGTTGTATGAAACATTATTGGACATCGTTTGATGTTATCATTAAAAGGTTTACTGATGTGACAGTTGTAGTGATAGAAGAGGAAGACGAAGGGGCACACATTGGGTTTCTGGTTGGCGGCCTGTATTATGTTTCAATGGAATACATACAGGTTTGTAAATAGTGTTTTCATGTGATAAATGCATCCAGGTTAACCATTTAAGAGGCTAGCATTAATGGCCATCAAAAAGAGGGTTCAACATGTTTAAACAACATTGCCTTTCACAATTCCTATCTCATATTGGAATATTACATACCTTCAAATTGTTATTTTGGCCCCAACAATAATTGTGATTCGCTTTGTTTACCCTCATATGTATGGAACAATCATACTTCTTTCCATTCTGTATTTTGACTTATTATTTGACTTAGCGTTATGGTCAGCTTTGGCACATGTGTCAGGCGCCCAACTTTTCTAGAGACGTTCAGGTTCCCTTCAATGTTGAGATGATGTGGTATAGTGCTTCCACCCAAGAAGGCATAAATTATTCTTATGTGGCCCGCCTTGTTTTGAGCCATACAATAACGTATAACTTAGCCAATATGAGTTAGCATAGGCACTCCCTACATGTCCTCTGTATAATTGTCCAAACAACTTTCATACTTTAGGTTAATGTAAAACTGCAATTCCATGTTATGTGCTAGCGGATATGACTCTTACTATTGTCCCTAGTCTCCTACCAGGGTAATATTTGAAGGAAGTAGATGCTCTGGGTACGTAGCCTATTTAGGTTTTTTTGGCAAATGCACTTGAGTGGTCACTGGTGAGATGTTGGCTACAGGAAAAATCTGTATTCTACGGGATTGCATCATGCACATTGCTACCAATTAAAAGGGCGTTTGAATAATTAACCCAACAAAATACTTCATACAACATAGAGCTCATGACGTAACAGGTTAGAACATGTATGCTGGATACAAACTGAAATGTTCTAAACAACAATTGAAGACGTGTCCAACAAACAAACTGAAACCAAATGAGTCCACATCCTACAGTACATAGGTAGGCCATTGTGGGCCATAAACAAACCGAGACCAAATAAGTCCGCATCTTACAGTACATAGGTAGGCCATTGGGGGCCATTATTGCCCTGATTACTCTTTAGCCGAAACCTGGTGTCTTCTCTTCCTATTCACTTTTGCATGGGTGAGCAGCTGAGGTTCTTCAGTCGCTGCATCAACTAGGCTGTGTATACACTGGAGTCAGGTACGAAAGAATATGATGAACATGCTGGGTGGACACAATTCATAAGGCGAGGTTTCTTACTTGGTTTTACCCTTTATGGCCCGCTCATCAGTTAACGCTTCATCTGCAACAATGTATCCTGGATCTACTTGCACAACTTCGTTGACGGATGTGAGGTTTACTTTTGCTTGTTCCTCAACCATGTCGTTATTATCAACAATTTCTTCTGCAACTCTATCAGAAATTTGGCGGTCATCTTGGAGGCCCTGCAATAGTTCCCAATCCAGAAATTATAACAAGAGCAATAATAAGGTGCACTTGTAGCTATATTAATGGGAACTTACCTTCTGCGGAGGCATTGCACTCAAAACTCGGCTGACGGTGAAGCTTTCATAGCCAGCATGGGGATAATAGGTATGTGTTTTGAGTTCAAATACCTGATATGTGCCCTATAGTTGCGCAACCACATGAGGTAGTACGTTCTCCTCATGGTCATCCTGCACATTTTTCCAAAAGAAGAAAGAGGATAAACATTCACGGGCGGTCTAGTATGCCTTACATATGTGAAGCTAAGAAGGGGGGTTAAAATCATACGCCAATCTCAGCCAATAGATGCTCAATTTTTTTCTTCAGCAAGTCTCCAGCCAGGTCGTCAAAAATAGTGAGCACCAGTGACGTGGTATTGTCTGACACATCCAAGTTCAGCCTATATCTGCGTAGAGCCGGTATGTTAAGGCTTGCGTGATTCTTTTTCACAAATAGGTAAAACGGTTTGGACGTACTGGGTTCGGGGAAATTCAACAGGCCTGGAGCATGACGGGCAAAACAGCTGGCCACCAATGAATTTGAGGCTTTTCTTGCACTTACCGTTGTCACAGGAAATATAATACCAGCTGTTCTCTAGCCGGATATTGTCAATCCTAACCCTGAGGTTGAATACAATAGACTCCTGCAACTCTGCAAGGCATTAGCACATTAAGTGGTTAAGCTTTCAACATTACACATATTCTAGAGCATGCTCTGTATATGTGTTAGAACCTGATTCGCAAGGTCTCTTTGTTCCCGGCCCAAGGTCAGCAACTGAAGGGGGGCGCCTTCCCTAGCTCCAGTGACTTGAGTGGAGGATTCCATTGTTGGCTCATCTCCATCGCTATAGGTAATACATTAAGTAAACCATGATTAGTGCGGGCATAAATTTAAGGGTGCATGTTCACAAAGGGCGGCGTCCATTACTCACTCCATCACTTCCCTCAAATTTCTAACTTTCGATACATCATTACTATCATACACGAAGCTGGCTGATGTGCTAGACAAATAGATACTGTTTGTTCAAATAATGGTCACACAATGTCTAGTAAGATACATGTAGTGCGCTTGTGAAAACAGTAGGGCTTATGCTTTTTCATTGTATTAGTATAACGTACCTCTAAAATGTCTAACAGTGTATACGTATAGGCTATGGATTTCCAATAGAAAATGTAGATTGATCTTCTTTGTAAAGATCTTGTAATGATTATCCTAAGTGATGATTTAAGCAAGTTCTTTACTTAAAAAAAGCCTAGCTTGTATTTACCTCGTAACAAACAAACAAAAAATCATAAAATTTTCTACCTTTTGTTTTTAATGTAAGAGAAAAGTTGAGAAAATAAGATTGACTCGAATTTCAAGCGTATATTACAACGCTTTACTAAGAAATTTGTAGTATAAATAAAAGTTGAACTGATCTAACCAACTAGACAAGATATTTAAAATTATTAGTGTTCTAATAAAACTGTTGAAAATTTAGAATTATTAGCTTGTTTTAAATTTTATGATGTAGAAGATGATATGTTCCTCAAACATAAAATCAATTATCTAGAGAAAAACATTACCAAATTGGCAATGTCGATGTCACTTGAGAATATAGTTTCTTTTAGAACTCCACTCGAAATCACAAATCATAACCACGATTATGTTGAACATTTAATCTCATCTATTTTAATGCGCTTAAAAACATTCCTAAATTAGTAATGTTGGTGTCACTTGAAGAGTTTTATTTCGTTAGAACCTTACTTGAAATAGCAAATTGTGACGAAAACAATATTAATCAAATAGAATTCTTATTTATTAATGATCTCCAAACAGATTAATTAGGCAATGTTCATGTTTGTGCCACCTTTGTAATTTAATTTTGTTTAGAACTTTTAATTGAAATGACAAATCATGAAGATAAAAAACATTTAAAGATACGAAAGTTTCAATTTTGACATATTCTTCATATGTTACTCTTTAAAATAGTTGAATATTGGTATGATAAACAAAGAACAATTTCAACAATTACAACAAACATTGCAATTTGCATACTCTTTCAGAAAGAAAATGCAATGGTTTTTACAGGCATTAATCTATCGTAATTCAAACATAAATCTATGGTATATTTCTTTGCCTCATACATATTTTTTGAGAAGATTTCATGAAGCCCAAAGGCATTCAAGAGTATCGTTAATGATTTGCCAATTCAAGAGTATTGTAAATGATTTGTCAATTCATTTATAGCTCACTTTTATACGCAGTAAGAGTAAGGTTACCATGAACTCCAACTTTGAAAATATCTTACATTCCAGATATTGATCTTCCTAAACACTTTTCAACAATCTTTCAAAACATTCAGACATTTAAGTAGATTCCATATTTTGTTCAACACCCACATCAGAATTGTGACTCTATATTAGTAGGAATTCTTACATTCATTGCCTCATGTATTACAAGTACCATGTCATTAAGTACTTTTGAGAAGATGATGTATTAATAAGGTAGTCTATTTAGTAATTGATAAGATAAAAATACATTGATAAGATAAAAATACATTGATAAAATGTGTTATTATTATGTAAATAGTGTTTTGTCAAACACGGCAATAATAACCATATATTATTATATATTATTTGTAACCAATTCATGCCTTGTTTGATAAAAGTGTGTATAAAACTTCATTAGTCTTTTCGTTGAAAAAATACTTCTATATATTTTGATAAATGTGTCATGCAATTATTTTACCTTTTTTTTTCAATACACACACTTATCAATAGAAACTATTTATTCATAAAAAAACTTCTTCTTACTGATTTTTTATTTATTACATAACCCTATTGAAAAATAGCGTTTTAGCAACAAATGTTTATAAACACTTTACCAAACAAACCGCTGTTAATTGATTTCACTTTCTAGTTTCCATGAACTTGGAAAATGGTATGAAGTTAGCCTTATCTTCTATTATGTCTTTCTCCAAATATTTATTTCATAGTCTTGACTCGTGATATATATTAAAATAGTTACTGATAAGTGACATTAATGTTCTTTTTATAACTCCAGGCGACCCCTCGTTGGTACGTGACCATTCTCATTGCGGTGTCATCTCGTAGTTCATCTATGGTGTCAAGGATGCAAGTCATGAGTGGCATGTTTCTCTCTTCTTTGAGGGAGACTGTAACGCTTCGTCGACACCCTGACCTTGGTGGAGATTATTGCTTCACTTATAAAAACTAAGGGAAAGATGTGCGGCATGTTATAGTCTTGGTAGTGGCACGATCTGACCACATGTAACTCGTCGGCCCACTTGCTTTTGGGTTTTTTAGCCTCTTCTTCAAATTGTTCATGATGACCTTGTCACTATATTTGGCCTAACCATTGGTGTGTGGATATCGAGGCATTGATGTTCAAATCTTGGCAGGAATCTCGCATCTTGTTGCTAATGAATTATGATATGTTATCACACACGATTGTAGCTAGAATCCCGAATCTGCACATGGTTTTCCTTTTTAATGAAGAAGAAGACAAGGGTATCTTTAATATTTTTGAATGCCTTTGCCTCAATCCACTTGGAAAAATAATTTGTCATGGTTAACATGTAAACACGTTGTCTGAAAGCTAGAGGTAGCTTTCCAGCTATATCCATCCCTAACTTCATAAAATGCCAAGGGGACAATATTGGGTGTAACATCTTTGGAGGTTGCTGAAAAACTGAACCATGCCTCTCATATGCATCATTCTTCCTTGTATACTCGGTTGAGTCTTTCCTCAAAGTTGGCCAATAATAACCTGCCATGTTGGATTGCAAATCTAGGTTTGACTCTCAGAATAATTATCACATTCCTATCTTGTAGTTCTTGCAGTACTTCTTGTACCTCATTTTCTCATAGGAATCTTATGTAGTATCTAGATATCGACCATTTGAATAGAATATTGTCTTTGAGGATGAAAGTGTCGTCTTTACTCGAAGTCAGAGTGCTTCCGTCTTGTCTTGTGGTAACATGCCATTTTTAGCCAATTGTGGAAAGGAGTAACATATGAGCCACAATTATCTCCATGATCGACACATTGTATTCTCACGGATTTATGACGGGATGAAGGTTGGCCAACATGTATGCTTGCTCGTTAGCATCTCTTGGGACTTGTTTGTCTCAGAAAGTTTTGAAACTTTTAGTGATGTTGCAGGCGACTTCCAGGTAAGATGTCATCTTCGAGTCTCGAGCTGCGTAGGTCCCATTGATTTTGTTTTCAATCGGCATAGAGTCACAAACTACCTCGAGTTCCTTACGCATATGTCCTTGGCGCCTAACCCGCTTGGACTAGATTGGTCACTTTGGTTTTGTGGTGGTGTTGCTTTGTCGGTGATGACAACATCTTCAAATCGAGTGTCATTGCTGGTAGGTCATTTAGTGGACATGTTATCTTAAGGGTTGTAGTGTTTGGTGAAATAAAATGTGTATTTTTTTGACTCCCAGTCCCATAGTGGGGCAACAATTGTTTTGGGTGGATTTTGTACTAATACACGATCCACTTTGATTGTACAGTATAGGGTCAAGGTTTACACGTTTGATCAAAATAATGAGAAAAAGTAAGCTTTGTTGGAGCGTAGTATTATATTGAATATTGATAATTGTGTGTGTTTTACAAGAGTACAATACCTTCCTTATATAGAGTTACATGGTCTTTTCTAATAGAGATATGATTACCATAAATACAAGACAAGATCTTTCTTGGACCGAAGTAAATAATATGGATAAGATAAGTTTAATTCCATTTAAAAACCTATAAGATATTTAATCCTATGTCTCCTATCTTGGATATTTCCTTGTATAAGAGCTTCAATGTGCCCATGCACCCCTGGATTATACATGTGTTATTTATGGAAAAGATATCTTTCTCAAAGCGTTGATCGACACGTTCAATCTGCTTCAATCTTGACTGTCATCGTCACAACGTCTTTCTTTGGCAATGATCCGCGACAACTTATCTCGACGCCTCTAGGCGCTCCACGTGGTTCACATCCAAGGGCCCTAACAATACGTTTGCAGGACTTTTATCATCTCATGGATTCATGGTCGCCCCAGGATCACGTTGAAAGGTCATGAGCAATCCATGATCAAAATTTTTAATTGCAAGTTGATGCCCCCATATGTTGTCAAAGTTATCTCTCCCAGTGAGTTACTGAATTCTCCACTAAACCCCACCATTTTTTATGATGTCTTCCTTGTTTAGACTAAGAATATGTAGTGCCTTATCATCATCAGATTCAACAAATTGCAATTGCCAATCAAGATGTTCTTCACCAAGCAATTTATGATTGTAAGTGAGATGACAAGGATATCATGATGCTCTACAGGAACCTTATAATCTTCGTAAAACATGATATGCATGTTGCCCTCAGTCTTTCTGGTGTTCACCGTTGGTTTGTCGAATCGCATTTATCTAGCATGACGTTTGGCGACCGACACTATTGTACCGCCAATCCCTGATCCACCGAAGATATTGTTCACGATCTTGACATGTGGTGGATAAGGTGGTTGCGCCTCTTCTAGTTGCTCGTGTTGTAGAGTGGCATTCGGTTTGTCGAATATGATATCTCTGAGATACCCCTTGCGAAGCAGATGCGTGACTTCTCTTCTTAACACGATACACTCATCTGCATTATGGCCCTCATGGCGATGGAACTCACACCACTTGGATGCATCTTACTTGTTCATGGGATTTTCTGGTCTTCTAGGCCATCTGACAACATCATCGAGCCTCGTCATGGCCTTTATTACTCATGAGACGTTGACCATGAAAGAATGTTGGCCCAGATGTGAGGTATCCTCGGGTTGTTCCTCCAATCACGTCCATCACCTTGAAAATTGTTCACGGTGCGGTTTCAGAATTTGGACGAGAGTACGGCTTGTAACGTGGTTCCGTTCGAGTAGGGCATCTACTAAGTCGAGTTTGGTCTTATGGTTCCTCTTGGATAAGGTTGTCCTCTTCAATTCGTATATACACCATTGTCTTGGCTTGGACGTCTTCGAATGTATGGATAAGGTACTTGGTCAGTTATCAGTATAGCTCAGACTTTTTGTACAACCCTCTTCTGAATGCTTATATGGCGGTGGACACGTTACATCGTGGTATGGACACCTTCTCGTCATTGAATTGTTTGAGGAACTTGTAATACCCCCGACTTATGTCGGTAGTGCCACACGCCAGTGACCTCAGACGTTAATGTTCAAAGTCACCCTAGGCTTTAATCGGAATAATTAAGCTTAAAAACATACATAAATATTAAGTAACAAAAGATTAATCAGCGGAAGACTTTTTAAATGAAATACAACTCAACCTTTTATTAAGATTCCCCTCATAAAATGAGAAAGACGGTTTTACAACAAGGTATAATGACAACGAAAGACTTTTAAATTACAGCGAAAGACTTTTAAATTACAGCGGAAGACTCTTTGAAAGTAGTCCTAACTACATGACTGTGTATTACATTTATTTCAAATTAAACATATACGCCTTGGAAACATTACTTCTTAAAACACAACTTCAATTGTAAGCCTTCTCTTCGATTAGTTACTTCAAATCGCCACAGACCAACCACTGATGTGTCGTATATGACGGATGACACCAGTCAACCATGCAAGGAATAAAACCCGGTTGGTTAGTCTAATTAAAGACTATGCAAGGGTGAAAACAGAATGGTTCTAGTGATCGTAACCATTTACTATCATTGTTCATCTAATAATAACTGAAGGAACGATACATAACCCGAAACTTTCACGGAATGATAGAAAATATATGCATTTAAAAGAAGACTCCAACGAAACCGAGTCTTATAGGAAACATATGCAATTGTTTGGGAATGTTAAGTTTACACACAAGTTTATAAAAACGACCTTGATTATTTGGATCCACGATCAACCTCACCGCGCAATGCGAATCCAGATTGGAAAGAGGACTTACTCTAACAAGAGTCCGAGCGGTTTTCCACATTGTACTCCTCGCCCGAGGGTATATTAATTATGTGCGTAACAACACTTATCTTATTTACTTTCAAAATGCACATTCACGTTAAGGCTTTTAATTTCCACAACAGATCTCGCAATGAGATATGGGAATAAATCCCAAAGATTGGCACTAGCTAAGTGCACCACCACCTATATTCGGATAGGGGTAGGTCATGACCAAAAACATTAGGGAAATAATCCTCCTAACGCAAAGTTATAAAGAAACGACTAAACCTCGTAAGGAAATAGCGTTCCTACGAATACTCGTGCTAAACTAGCATTTAAGTTCACATATAAATCCACACCAAAATCCATTACAGTAATATCGTATAAAACTATATAATAGCGTTGTCTCTAGCAATATATACAACCTATTATAAATTCATATTTTAACACATCGTTTTATCAAATCTGTTCCCAAACATAAAACAACAACTTTATTCCAACTTAAATAAACAATTAAATAATTGATAATCAAGGGAAACATGGAATAATGAGCAAGAGAGAACCACCACTTGCCTTAGTTTAGACGAACGGAAATTTGATTCGAGAATCGGGAATCTGAACACGTGCACGACTGCCTATTGAAATCCCTGTTGCATTCCATCCTCGTTCCGAAGGGTTGGATCCCGATCCGCACAACCAGCCATAGAGACGAGCATAGACCAACCCGACGACGTGCACGAAGACGAGTTTACGAAAAGAACCCTAATTAGTTTCGATACGACAAGAAAACGAAACCAAACGAAAGGAACAGGACGAGACCGCGGTCGCGGGAACATGGCCACGATTGTGGTTTCCTGGGCAAACCGCGGCCACGCCAGACGGTGTCGCGATCGCGGTCAACATGACCGCGGTCGCGGTTTTGTGGGCAAACCGCGATCGCGATGGATGGGACCGCGTTTGCGGTTTTTCATCCTGACGAGAGCTCGGAGATGAAATCGGGCTTACCGATGACAAGGGCTCGGCTTCTTCACTCCTTGGATGAATGCGCACTACTACCACCACTCTAGGTTTCACAAGGCTGCCAACGACTTCCTCCTCCGACGAGCTTTTGAACGAGTGAGATAGAGATGCAGGTTTGTGATGCGAACAACCCCTGAAGTGTTGTCTGCAACGCATGATCTTGACTCCTCAAGCTTGAATCGATTCTTCTCCTCCGTAGCCAAAGTGATGGATTTCCTAGGACTAAATAGATAGTCCTTAAATTCGTCAAGAGATGACGTGAAGATCAAAGAGATGACCTTGAATACCGAAGAGACGGTGTAGAACTTGCTCGAAGCGACGAGCTACAGGATAGGTTGATCCGTGGGATCGAAGGGTTGACGTTAGAGCTCAAGGGAAAGAGCGTACTCAACTTTACTGCTTAAACTCAACGTAAGGAATACAAACTAGGGTTCCAAGTCTTAAATAGTCTAAACGGAAATAACATAAAATAATAATAATAAAATATTCATTAAAACGACGGGTCTTGAAAACGCTGACGCGGAATAAACTCAGAGAAAACGGCGGTCGCCGTAATTAAACCGCGGCCGCTGCCCAAAAGCCGTAGCCAAACTCCATGCCGGGCACCAAACGGCGGGCGTCGGGCACCTTACGGCGGGTGCCGCCCATAAACGGCGGGCACCGTGAAGACGCCGGTGGTCGCCGAGAATCCAGAACACGAAGCCCGAAATCACCATTATGCCGGCGGACGCCGGAGACCCGGCGGCGGGCGCCGTAAGGCCTGCGACGGTCGCCGCCCCTCAACATCCTCCACGAGCTCGGCGTCTTCGTCTTCTGGTCTCTTCGAATGCACTCCCGTTGTTCCCTCTTCGTCCTTCGCCGTCAAAGAGCGGGTCATGGAGCTATCAATCTCCCCTTCTTGGCAGCGAAGCATCCCCGCTTCATCCTTGTCGGCAGAAGCATGAGACGTTGGCGGAGAAAGAGCGGCGGCATGGAAAACAAGACGCACACCAAAGTTAGTGGTTGTAGGTGGCCAACCCACGGGCAGCTCCTCCGAAATGACATCCCCAGGGTCCTGAAAAAGAGAAGGCGCAGTAGTGGGTAAAACAACAAGATCTGTAACATTTAGAGAACACGCTAACGTAGTAAGTAAAAAGCAAGGACGACGTCCCTGAATGATGGGGGAGACAGCCTGAGACTTAGCCAATAGAAGCCGGTCTTCACAAGATCCTTGAATGCCGGGAGAAGCTGGTGTAGGGGGATGTTTGGTTGTTGTCTTTTGTGGCTGTGCACGTTCAGCTGCGTGCAATGGATGCCCCTTGGCTTGTTCAATTGCCTTGACGCGGTTCCTCTCAACTTGATCTTGCAAAATCTCCTTAGGGCGCATAGGAAGCAAGGTGACCTTCCTTCCATTGTGCATGAAGACATAGTTGTTGAGGAAACCTTCATGAAGAGCTCTCTTATCAAATTGCCAAGGTCGCCCTAAGAGAAGATGAGTGGCATCCATGGGCACGACGTCACAAAGCACCGAATCCGCGTAATGACCAATGCTGAAATCGATGGTACATTGGTGCTTCACAAGATTGGAGTCATCACCCTCGGAAATCCAGTGTAGACTATATGGCTGGGGGTGCGGAGTCGTAATGAGCTTGAAGTGCTTGATCACCTTTGCATTGATGATATTGCAACAACTCCCACCGTCTATAATAACACTCAAAGAAGCACCCTGGACCGCACACTTAGTATGAAACAAATTCTCACGTTGGTCAAGTAAGGTACCATCTTTGGTGGTAAGAACTCGGCGTGTAACGAAGCTAAGAGGTACGGTGCCTGGCTCATCCGTATGGCTGCATACGTATCCGACCACGTCCTCCTCCTCCTCCTCCTGGGCGTACGTGTCAAAGACTGGCCCGGTGTCAGTTGTGTCCTCATCAAAGGACTCATATCCGGAGAGGTGCGAGAAGAGGACACGTTTGTTGTTGGGGCAGTCCCGCTGTATGTGGCCATGCCCTTGGCACTTATAACAGACCTTGTCATGCACCCTTTCTTCGGAAGGAGGTGCTCGACGCTGTGGTGGCTCGTTGACGCGCGCCGGTGTGGTGCTCGGCCGAGTGGTCGACGCCGGCGTTGTAATCGCGGGAGCGGGCTGCAACGAGGAACGCACATCAGCAGAAGGGGAACTTGACATAGGGTTAGAGCCATACCTAGTGTGAGGCTGAGACCAAGATGCTCGCTTAGCCGCTTGAGCTTGCGACCATATCTCTTGTGCCGTATGTGCGCACTTCTGGAGGTCTCGTATGTTAAGCACCCGGAGTTGGTTTCGAATAGGCTCATGCAGGCCACGAAGGAACATACTCCAAAAGTCCTCGTCAGTGTGATGGATACCTGCCTTATGGGATAACTCTTCAAGTTCAGCATAAAAGTCAAGGGGAGAACGAGTACCTTGAGAGGCGAGTTGTATCTTAAGGCGCATTTCAGAAGTAAAGTCCTCGGGGACATACTTCTTCCTCATGATCCGCATAAGATGGCGCCAAGAAGTGATTGGATGCTCACAGTGATATGCACGGTCGGAGCAAAAGCGGTGCCACCAAGCCTTGGCGGCGCCGTCGAAATGTAATGCGGCGGTAGTAACCCGTTCCTCTTCCGGGTATTGGTAGTGGTTCAAAACATACTCCATAGACTGCTGCCAATCAAGAAATTTAAGAGGATCAAATTCACCAGAAAAGTTAGGAAGTTTTACCTTAACGTCGGGGCGACGTGGGCCATGGCGCCCGGGGCTCGGGCGACGCCGTTCCCGCGAGTGTCGGCGGTATCCGCGATGCGTGGGGCGCAACTCCTTGCGGCGTTCCATCTCATACGCCTCCGCATCATCAAATCCTTCCTGGGAGTGGTCTGAGCGACGATCATCAACATCATCATCATCACGCCCGGACTCGGAGTCGTCATACCGCGCGTGTTGTCGACCTCGAACCCGGCGGTCCTTGGTGTTGACATACAGTAGGGTATCCTTGGAAATGCGAACACTATGACGTGAGCGATCCGACGTGTAATCCTCATCTCTCGGGGCAAAGGTGGGGTTGTACCTGGCGCGGGAGTCGCCACGCTTGGGCGGGTAGCCTTCAATTTACGAACGAAGGCGATCTTGTGGCGTGGACAAGACACCCTTCCCCTTGCGATCCAGAGGTTGGTAGGTTGGGGCCGTAGGGTTCAGCAGAGGATCGTTCATGGGCAACTTCACGTTACTCATGGCCCGACGAAGGTACGCAAGTTCAGCAGCTTGCTCAGCAATAACGCGGTTTTTCTCTTCATTTGCGGACTGAAGTGTGTCGTTTGACGCATGAAGTTGGTTGATTTGTTCATAGGCGGAGTCCATGTGTCCGGGGCTGCGGTGGCCTGTGGAGGGAGAGACGCTCGAAGTAGGGACATCTATAGTACCTATACGAAGCATACAACACAAGAAGTAAGCTGCACCAAGCAAAAGAGCAAGTCCAAGCCAAGTCCTTGTCTCAAAAGTGACCCAAGAAATTTTCCGCGGGGCGTACTAATTTGGGTTGCTCGTGAGGAGGGAGAGACTTGAACGTAAGGCCAAAAGCAAGAACTAGCAAGTCCAGTCCCAAACAACACACAATTTCCAAGTGCAAGCAAATCAAATCAAGTTTCTCAGAATTAATCACAAGAGAGTTGAAAATTTTTATATGCCCTTTTTAATGAGAGTTGCATAGAGACATGAAAGATGAGAAGATGGAGTATGACCGTATGGTGCGTTCTCTGCCTACTCTTTGTTTTTTGTTTTGTTTTTGAGGCTTTCGTCTTCCCAAACCTTTCTGTTTTTGTTTGATGGAAGGTGAGAATAGTATGTTTGTTTTGTTTATACGGTCACACCTTGTTTTTGTTTTTGTGCTGATATGATTGCGAATCAAGCAAGAAAGAACCACACAAGCAAGTGTAGGAAAAACAATAAGAGACAAGCAACTAGGAGGGATGAAAATCAAACAACTAATCTAGCAATTAATCCAAAGATGAAGCAAAATTTGATCAACAAGAAGCAAGGAAATCAAATATGTAAATATGGAAACAAGAATTGCTAGAGGGTAGATTGTAGGATTGGGGAACAAGTAACCAACACCTAAGGGGATGAGGGTTATACGTGAAGGAGAGGGAGGCGGCGGCGGATGGTGGTGGCGGACGGTGGTGGCGATCGGAGGTGGTGGCGAGCGGTGGTGGTGGCGAGTGGTGGTGGTGGCGAGCGGTGATGGTGGGTGGTGGCTAGAAAAAAATTTCTAGGGTTTGCTAGCGGAATTTTTTTTCAAGAATCACAAAAGAGAGAAGAACAAACTTAGCTTGGAAAAGGCTCTGATGCCAGTTGATGCGAACAACCCCTGAAGTGTTGTCTGCAACGCAGGATCTTGACTCCTCAAGCTTGAATCGATTCTTCTCCTCCGTAGCCAAAGTGATGGCTTTCCTAGGACTAAAGAGATAGTCCTTAAATTCGTCAAGAGATGACGTGAAGATCAAAGAGATGACCTTGAATACCGAAGAGACGGTGTAGAACTTGCTCGAAGCGACGAGCTACGGGATAGGTTGATCCGTGGGATCGAAGGGTTGACGTTAGAGCTCAAGGGAATGAGCGTACTCAACTTTACTGCTTAAACTCAATGTAAGGAATACAAACTAGGATTCCAAGTCTTAAATAGTCTAAACGGAAATAACATAAAATAATAATAATAAAATATTCATTAAAACGACGGGTCTTGAAAACGCTAACGCGGAACGAACTCGGAGAAAACGACGGTCGCCGTAATTAAACGGCGGCCGCTGCCCAAAAGTCGTAGCCAAACTCCATGTCGGGCACCAAACGGCGGGCGCCGGGCACCTTACACTAGTACAAAAAACGCATTTTACATCGGGCGTTTTAGGCTTTATACATCGGTTATTAACCGGTGTACAGGTCTCTGATGTATTAAGTATAACCGATGTATAAAACTTTTTATACATCGGTTCTAAACCGGTGTATAATCTTGAAAAAATCCAATGTAATTTTTTTAGCGGATTGAGTGAGGGTATATACATCAGTCGAGACCCGATGTATAATTGTTAAAAATCCAATGTAATAATGATCCATATATATATTACATAGTTTACATAACCGGTGTATAAAGCTTTTATTTTTTTTAAAAAAATTGCAAATAATATTTATAATGTCAAATTTCTTGTAGTTTCAAAACCAATTCCTGACGTTCTGTACAATCCAAAATAATAATTTCTGCACTATCAACTACTACCATCAAACAAACAATATAAGTATCAAACTTTTAAATGCTCAAATGGACAAGAATAATATATACATCATTCTATGAAATTAGACTTAACTAGAAAACGATATATAGTGTCTAATTGCTCATGTACCAAGGGCAAAATTTGGAAAACTATAAAGTAGTACAAATCCACAGCCCTATCACAAGTGACTATACAGTGAAATTCAAGGTAGGTGACTATGAATTCACCTTGAAGATTACAATGTAGTCGATCCATCGACCCATCCATTTCTTTTCCGAGCCAAGTTTCTTTAGCGCGCTCTTCTACGGATTGTCAAAGTAAATACACAGAACATCTACGCTTGCCTCCTGTCAATTCAGCTAATAAACTATCAACGGAAGTTTTCAAACACTTACAAGAGTGCTGTCATCTTTTGTATAGAATAGCAAAGTACAAAGTCTTCTAAGAAGGATAAGAAAAGGTCTATAAGAACAACTCGTCTTCTAGACACAATTTTACATTTAACTTAGCCACTGGTCTATGCAATCCATGTGAAAATTGTGAGCCACTGGTCTATGAGATAGAGCATTAATTGTAGTGCAGTTCTCGTGTAACAAACACAAATTTTGTGTCTCACTGATCATGTTTCTAAAGTTCAATCATAGATGACACACTTTGATATATTTAATAGTTTTATGTCTGAATTTAATCATATAGGGGATAGTGTAAAGAAGGTCTGCTTACATGCACGCTTTGCATCAGTTGGAGGTCTGCAAGTGCCTTTTGCCTAGACTGCAAGGAAACAGTAAAAAAGTGTATGTAATCAAGGAGAACTTGCAAGCCAGCATCAGAAGATAACCAAGACAGCACTATAAATTGCATAAATTATTCATCCAAAAAAATTTGCATATGTTATATCAAAAGTTGACTAAACTAAACGAATAATATCTATTCTCGGCATCATCATACTGCAACCCTTCAGGAAAGAATCCCAGCTTTATATGTAAAATTCCAATAATACATCATCAATATTTCTGCGACTAAGAGACTAAGTCATGCAAAAGCAATACACGTAAAACATCATCTTACAACTCCTTGCTGCTTTGCAGTTTCATATCGATTGCATGCATAGAAACCACCAGTCCTCTTTCCATGGTCAAACCAAGCACCCAGGCAAAGCCTGTATACTTGTATAAAGTGAGATATGATATACAACAGTTTAAACATATAGAAAGATGAGTCTTGTATACTTAAAAAGAGGGCAATATAGACAGCTTACAATCTTACCAGCAAAACTCATTTTTACAGGGTGGCGTGCAAGTTATATGCATACACCCTTGTTTTTTCTCAATCAGACGCTTGCACTTCGGATATGGTTTGGAGTTAGCTAGCAAGAATCCTTCCACAATAAAGAAAATTTAATTGGTAATAATTCATTAGATATTATGTAATTAAGATATAGGCAAAATTTTAACTCCTAAACCTACCTTCCTTAGGCCTGTCTTTTGATAACTTCCATTTGAAAAAAAAATTAAGGCAACAGAGGTAAAAAAAACACTGCCTAAATATGCACTAGACGTAGCAAAAAATTATGATCTATCAGCAATTTTTAAGCTATGACCTAGACAAAAGGTAGAAGGAAGCAGGGTGCCAACATTCAGCATATTTTTTAGATAATATAACATTATTCAAACCAAATAGTCACTGTAAGTCTATGACTTCCATTTTCACAAAAAAAATATAACAAAGTGAAATCGCATTATCTTACTTACCATTTCAATTTATTCCGTACTTATAAAAAATCAACAGCAACTTCGGTATAGAATTCATCCAATCAAACTCTTTTAAGAAAAGCAAGGAACAAGTAAAAACACAGATGAAAGGTCTGTGCATACCAATTCATGTTTTCAGATTCTTCACTATTCTTTAAGATCCACTTGGCCACGGTCCCACAGTCAACTGGCATGTGAGCTTCCTCTGTACACTGCATAGATGTTATTTGACATGTATTTCCTCTTCTAGTTGTTCCCACAAACTAGCTTAGTTGTTCCTCAAGAGATAACATCTATAGTTGGCTGATAACTGCTCAGATTCATGGGTAACTCATGGATCAGTATAGCATAGGTAGGTTAGTTGTGATGTAGAAACTTGAGTTAGTTGGCACGGGTACATCTTGCCCAATAGAAAGTTAGCAGCGGACTGGACAGTAATAACATGATCGAAAACAGAAAATATGAAGAAAGAGTCTCAACTAAAGAGTATAGAAGTGTGAAGATTGTGGTGCACCACATCCAATTCCAAGTGTGAAGATTGTGGTGCACCACATTTTTATCTTCCCCATTTTTACAGGCAAAAAAAAAAGAGATTTGTTGCTTAGAAAGACAATCGCAAGTGTGAAGATTGTGGTGCACCACATCCAATTCCAAATCCAAGGTGAATATGATGTAGAATTTATCAAATTCAATTCCTAATCCAAGGAGATTTATCAGTTGATGTAGAATCGAAGCACATATCTTTATAAAATCCAAATCGATTCCCAATTTCGTGGTCAAACCCCATTAACTCTGCAACCCAAATTCAAATCCCATTAACCCTAATTTTGAGTCCAATCCCTAAACCTAAATTTCTAAAATCCCAAATCGAAACCAAATTTCAAAAGTGGAGAGATTTGTACCTCAAAACTTCAAACCGCCGGTGGTCATCCCTTCACGCCGTCGCCGGTGGTCATCCCTTCACGCCGTCGTCCAGACTTGACTTCAAAACAAACAGGTTGTAATGGTCGCCGGCTTCCCGATATCGTCTGTGCTCGCGATGTACCGGCGTCGTCGCCAAGATGGTGGTGCCGGCGTCGTCCGTGCTCGCGATGCCGTATGTGCCAAGCTTGAAGGGAGAACAAGGAAGAAGGGGAAGAACAGGGAATAAGGCCATGTCGTCCAAGCTTGAAAGGGAAGAACATCATCGGGTTTGGCTGGAAATAAAAGGGAAAAGTAAATTTTATTCCTTTCTTTTAAAATTAAAATAAAAATAAATTTAACGTGGTAAAAAATTAATAACGGATGGTATATGGTGAAACAGGTCAAAAACGAAGATTATCAGGTGAAAATGTCAAAATCTGAAGGAATTTCGCAAAAAAAGACAAAAATTGAGGGTTATCAGGCGAAATTTTCTATTGAAGTAAAAAAAACGTAATATTTCTTGGAGGGGGCATATACATATAAAATACTAAGGGTCTGTTTGGATTCCTGCTAGAATGCATTAAAATGTATTATCTTGTATTAAATTGATAATTTAATACAATTTAATGCAAGATAATGTATTTTAATTCATTCTATGAGGGAATCCAAACGAACCCCAATTCATAATAGCTAGAATATATTTTCATAATTTAATTAATGTATTTTGTATATTATTTTTGCATATTTTTGAAAAACCTCAATTAATAAAATTGTAAAGTTAATTACTTGATATATATATATAATCAAGGCTATGAAAGACATGAGTACGGTTGAGAAATTCAAATAAGATGAAAAAGAAATGATAATTCTATTTATATAAAAAATTACAACATAAGTACCATAAATATATTTTATATTTTTTTGGTAATTAAATATATTTTATATATAATTATAATAAATACATGTTATTTATACATGGGGTTACAATTTACGACGTATATAGTATACACACCGGTTATCCTTTCGTTGTAAAAATTGGTAACATGATGTTTATACATGGGTTATTCAATACCCGATGTATACACTATATACATCGGTTCCCTTTTTCGCGCACCCAACATTATACACCGGACCTGGTGAATAACCGATGTATAATAGTATAGCACCACTCTTTTACAACACTATGACACGCATCTGGTGTATATTAAATGATGTAAAACACAATTTCTGTACTAGTGTTACGACGGGCGCCGCCCATAAACGGCGGGCGCCGTGAAGACGCCGGCGGTCGCCGAGAATCCCGAACACGAAGCCCGAAATCACCATTACGCCGGCGGGCGCCGGAGACCCAGCGGCGGGCGTCGTAAGGCCTGCGGCGGTCGTCGCCCCTCAGCATCCTCCATGAGCTCGGCGTCTTTGTCTTCTGGTCTCTTCGAATGCACTCTCGTTGTTCCCTCTTCGTCCTTCGCCGTCAAAGAGCGGGTTATGGAGCTATTAGTTTGGGATGAAGGAAAATGGGGTGGAGGCATCCCTATTTATAGGGATGGGAGAGCTCAACTCCAAGCAACCCAACCGCTTCACATCCCCTCCACCAACAGACGTTGTAGAAACGTGGGAAATCCGAACCGGTGAAGTTCGGAAAGGAGGAAGAAGAAGACGAAGTGCAGGGCCGCGATCGCGGTTTGGCTTCTAGCCAAAACCGCGCCCACGGTGTGGAACCGCGGTCGCGGTAACGCCGCGCCCGCTGGGCTTGGGCCTTGCTCGATTCCGGGCCTTGATCGCGTCTTTGCTAAATTCCATTTTTAACACTCCTTAAATATTTTAAGACCCATATATCTTATTAAACGTATAACCTCACGTTCAAATGGTTCTTACAGAGGTCCCGAACATTCCTAACACGTCTCGCTTACAAAACAAAAGTTTTAAAATTATCCAAATACCCTTACTAAAATTGAGGGTTATTACAGAACTCTCTCAATGTTTCACCGGGACGCTACACAACACGATCTAGACTATTTTCAGAGATGTTGATGTTTTTGGGGATGTCGACTGCTCACGAATTGTATCTTGAACAGGTCAACTAGTCCGACATAAGTGGAGATGCTTTTGTTGGGTCGATGGGCAAACCACGTCAAGGATGAACCTTTCAAAGTGGCCCCGAACCACTTAGAAATAACCGCCTCTTTGAGATGTTGTGGAACCACGACAATCGTCATATTTGCTTGTATAATGAAACATGTCTATCATGATTAGTTGTCCCGTTGTAAGACAACATATCAAGAACTGTGTAAAGCATAGGAATCTCAGTAAGTGTGATGACGTCGATGAAGGGTGAATCTGCGTAGCAATCATCAGCTTCCTCTTCTATCGACCTTGGTACCCCTAGAATTTGATTGAACATCTCGTCTAAACTACTCAATTTCACGTGCAAGTTTCTTTCCATTAACCGACTTCATGGGTTGCACCTCTTGTCGGTTTACCTCTCGTTTCTCTGTTAGGAGGTGTGAAGAGGTTGGTAGCTTCGAGTTGTGGGATCCACCAATTCTTACGGACAACATCACGCACAACGTCTTAAAAGAAGGGTTAGTGATGATGAAGTCAAATTCAATCACCTAGCGGTGTTGTTGTCGCAAACATACTACAACGTGGATCACATTGCAGGCGGCTTTGTCGATGGGTTTTAAGAGCATAGCATCTCGATCTCGATCTCGTACAATACCTTCTATAGTCTGGCCTCCGATTGGCTTTCTAATTTAAGAGAGTTTCTTCTAGGGCTCGCATATTCTCTCTTAGCTCTTCCATGTTAATGGAAAGGGTATTCTCGGTGCCATAGTGGTTGGTCGAAGTGCCTTGGATTTTGTTTTGAGTTTGCATTGTGTCGTCTCCAAGGTTAGAGTTACCTGATGGCGTAACATCGTTGGTGGTTGTGGTTGTTGTCATCGGGAGGAAGTTGGTTTTTATAGCCTTGTGTTTGAGTGGAAAAATGTGTACTTTTAGCTCTCAACCTCACACTGGGCGCCAATTTTTTTGGGGCAAATAAAGTACTAGAACTCAATTTACTTTGTTTGTGAAGTATGGAAGCTAACTTGACATGTTACTAGGGTTTCAATGTTAGAGTTTATGGAAAACCCGGAAGGAAAGAGTATGAGAATTCGAGATCTTAAGATTGTATTGAGTGTATGTGTATGATCTTACAAGACATGATAACCTCCTTATATAGGCATATAGGTGGTTTCCTTTAAGATATCAGTTTCCTTGTTACAATGGCTTCTTTTATGAAAATCCAACGGATCCTTTATGGAAATCCAAGCGTTCTCCATCTTATATCACCAACGCTTGTTGGAAATCCAACAACTTCCTTTATGGTAACAAGAAATTACACCAACGATCAGCTTCCGAAAAATACACAGAAGAAGATCTTCAACATCCTAACGCGTTCTCACTATGGTGATCCGTGCCATCTCGTTCCGATGTCTCTCATGCGGCCACATGTTCCACATCCAAAGGCTCCTATAACGAACTTGCAAGATTTTTACCCATTCGTCGCGGGAGGCCCAAGAGTGGAAATGGGATTAAATGGTTAGCTTCGATAAGCACGATTTTGGACAATTGCAATGAGATGTTCCTCATTTTTACTATTAATGGTCGTCGTTTCAAGCTCCTCGGGTCAGTCCAAGGTCATAGGTAATCCCTAACGCCACATTCCGTTCCCTCTCTTCCCATTTGGTGGTCCACCTTCCAAGCAGCCATGAATGACCTCTTTAAGGCCTCACCTCCATTCTTTCTGTTTTTGAGTTCCTTTTGGCATGAGTTGTTTCGTTTCAACTGGAATATATCACCGACAACCATTGGCTAGTTGCAAGCATGAAAAGCTAGAGGTGTCTCCCGAACAAGCGTTATCTTATCGCTAGAGCCTTGGTGCGGGAGTTGTTAGTTAATTGAGTGGGTCGCCTTTGGAGAAAGCTAGTTGGAAAGACTTTGACCTTGTCGCATAACGATTTCCTGATTTCGACATTCTAGAAAGAGATTCACATGTCTTTGGGCATAAGCTACAGTCAACTGATTCCAAGAATTGTAGCTTAGTCATTTAGTTGGTGGATGAATTGTTGCTATTTTCCATTCCCACTTGCATAGTGCTGTTAGTTGGCATATTAGTGGCTAATTTCTAGCATTCTAGTTCAATTGTTCTCCAAATGAATAGCTAGGTCTACTAATATCACAAAACGTTGAAGATTCTTCAGCAACCAAGAAACATAAGATCCAATTGCAGACGAATAACAAAGGACTCAGAAATAGCACGATTGAAAAGAGAGAATATGAAGAAAGACTCTTCCGCTCTCCAAATCTAAAGAGTATACAAGTGAGATACATAGCCAGAGAGTAGTTGCAATTATTATACCAAGCCATACTAAGAGCAAACAAAAATCAATCAAGCACAAACATGAATTCAATCTGATTCTGTACGTACCCTGAGCAAGATATATATATATATATATATATGTGTATGTACAGAAAGAAGCAGGAGATTTGTTTGGAAGATTATAACTTGTCAGCAATCCTTCCCAAAGCATCAGCAAGCTTATTAAGAACTGCAACTAAGCTAGAAGCATGGTCCTTTCTTTCTTCCCTGTCCAGCATCAGGTTGGTGTTGTGAGCCTCCAGGTGGGCCCCGATGATACTCCCATTCCTCTCCAACACTTGGATTAGCTCGTCCTGCGCCGCACTCCCCGGGGTTTCTTTATCTGTTTCTTGCGTGGCGCTGTGTTTTCGCTTCTTCCCCTGTTGAGACGTCGATCCCAATTCAGGCTGCTCTTGCTTTTCATCCCTTGCTGCTGCTGCTGCAGCTGCTTAAACATAACATAGAATCATTTATCTACAATTACATTTGCATATGCAAACAAAACGAGAACTTGCCTTGATCAGCTGCTCCCGATGGTTGATACTGCAATTCTGATCAATTAATTAGAAGAATGAATCATACCAAAATCAAAATTCAAGGGAGATGAAGATAGATACCAGAGATAGGCACAGCAGCCGAAATTGGGGTTTCGGGAGTCTCCTTCTCTAAGTCATCGGAGAACAAGCCCTCCTCCGGGCCGGCGCTCCTGCCGCTGTCGAACAAAGCCTCGGGCGGGGGCGGCGGAGGAAGCGGCGGCGTGACGGTCCCGTCGAGTATGTCGTAGACCTCCTTATCGAAGAATCCAGGGAGCTTCTTCTCCCTCCTCAAATCGTTCCTCATAACCCAAAAGGAGTCGGAATCCTCCTTGAGACCGGACTCCCACTCCTTGATCTTCTTGAAATCGCCGGCGAGATTGCTCCACCGCTTGCGGCACTGGACGGGGCCGCGGTTGACCCCGTGGCGGCGGCAGTAGGAGGAGACGGAGGCCCATTTGGGCTCGGGCTGGCCCGACTCCTCCTGGGCGAGCCGGCCTCCCCTCCGAACCCGGTTCTCGGCGACCCTCTTGCCTTGTATCAGCACCAGGATTTCATGCCTCGTCCACCGCGGAAGGCGAGGGGCTTTGTTGCCGCCTTCATCGCCGCCTCCGCCGTTTACCCCAACCCCACAAGAGAGGCTCAATTCTTCGTCCTCTTCAAGGGCCATTTTCCCTTTCTCTTGTGCTGCTTTGTTGGACGCCACGTCACTATTTCTCAACGGCGGGCGGCTTCTTCTGCCCTCTTCTCTAAAGAGTCTAATTTTGAGGGTTTTGTTTAATCTGGGTTTACAGGGTCCGTTTAGCAGCAAAACACGTCCATAAGAGTCGCACAAAGGAAGGGTCATCAAATTAAAGTTTGTGGGTTTATTTTATTATCCTAAGAAAGGGATTATGAGTAGGTGTTATTTTTTTTTTATAATTAGAATACGCTCATTGATTCCCTCTAACTCCCTATTACTACCGATTGTTTATTTTCTAAGTGAAATTCATTAATGTTCCCTTTACCTTTTTCTTCTCTCCTTCCGTTACCGAGTGTTCACTAAAAGTTTGTAGGGAATGTACACAGGCGGAACCAGGGAGGGGCCAGGCCCGTGCCCCTTCTTTTCCTGTAGTCCAATATATATTTTTATTAGTGTAAATAGTAGATACAAATAAAACATAGTCCAGTTGATTGCTTAGTACACTCTATGTCATTGTTCAATGAATTTGTGTTCGATCCTTGCAAAGCCTATTTTTCTCTCTTTTTTTTTACAATGTTGTTCATAATTAATTTTGTTTTATATTGATTTTTTTTGTTGCCTAATTAAGTTGGTTAGACATAGATATATAATTGACTAGGATATATTTTCATATCTAACTAGTTTTTATTTTACTACAATTATTTTATTTACAAAAAATAGATTGGTTATCTATTATTAAAGGTAATATTTATTTAAGGAAGAGCAATTAAAAGACTGTTAGGATAAGAAATTCAAAATTAATAAATTGTATGTGATATGAATATTATAAATTTTGAAAAGTATCAAATGGCATATGTCTTAACTATTAACTCTAGCATATGTATATAAAAAATAGCATTAGTATGTTATGATATTAATTATTATGAGAATAATTATACATAATATAAAAAGAATAAATCTTGAATGTGTATATATAAAATGGTTTCAGTATTAGACTGGATATAAAATTAATTATACAATTTAAATTCATTAGTTAATATTAATAATAAGATTTTATTATTTATTCGTATTTGATCGACCCGTTGCTAAAACTAATGTGCCCCCTCTTTCAAACTTTCGTGGTTCCGCCACTGGGAATGTATGATAATTTCTGTAAAGCTTTTTTAAAATAGTTTAGGGTTGTAAATGACTCATCTTATTGTTTGTCTTCTATACAAAAAAATTATTTTTTCGTCAGGAGTTATTACTAATAGATATGAGAGTTCTTCCATACGAACTCTAGACGATTTTTTTTTGGTACATATTTTTTTTTTTTTTTTGGTATTGATCGTCTGGTCCGACCGGATAAAACTGCTCTATGTCCAGACCGGGTACTGTTGGCACACGAAGTGGTAGACCCCTCCCAACATCAGTGTCTCCATACACGCCTCCAGCAGGAATCGAACTCGAGACCTCTGAATAGAATGTTTAAGGGAATCTAATGCCAAATCACTAGACCAACTGAATGTTGATTGGGTATATATTTTCTAAAAATCATCTGTTATGATGATTTAGACATGTCATTTATCTAGAAGCGGGCATAATATTTACCTTGTATAAAAAACTATTTAGGAATTATATATTTTTTGTGGTGGATGATATAAAAAAAAGAAATGTTATAATTGTTATTGTCATAAGAATTTACCCTATTCGGACCTCGCAATTTTACAATTTAATTATTGGAAACTTTTCACTTCTCCCCAGAGTAAAACAACGAAAACCAAGAAATTGTTTTTCAAAAATAGAATATGGAAAAAGACACATTCTGATTGCGTCAAACTCAACTTTCATGAATAAAAAACAATCACTCGGCCATCTTAAATTGGTTTTATTTTACGAAATCATGTTGAAGAAGTCGTCTATTTAGATAGGAAACAAATTCTTGATACTTCTGTTTTACAAACGCGTGGACTTATGCTGTATTAGAAGGTTTTCTTAAGACAGTATTATTACAGATGAAAAAACTCATATCAAAGGGGGTAATTTATCTATCATTAATTCTATTAAAGGGATTTGGAAAATTCCTTTGAAAATTAGGACAATTATATTAGCCATTGATTTGCTAATGAATTATTTTGATTATGTCATAGTTTTAAATTGTTACAAGGAATCTAACAAATTTGTTGACTTCCTTGTCACACGTGATGTTAGTTCTACAAGAATAAGAACTTTTGTTCGGAAATATATGAAGACTCCTGCTTTCTCATCTTCCATGTATTTTGCCAGGCAATTTTTTAAGACAGAATTCTAGACTTGATTTTATTTTGTAAAGATCTTATAAAAATATTTTATAGTGATGATTTAGGCATGCCATTTACCTAAAAGGGAGTATTGTGTTTGCATTGTAACAAAAAAAAATCATAATTAAGATTTAAATTATATTATCTATACATTAGAATTGTATAATTTATATTGTCTGAAAAATATGAATTAAACATAATTGAAAAATATTAAACATAAATATCACTCAAATTAGATGGTAATGTTATTTAGATTATACTTTAATAATTAAATATATAATTGAATGGAACACATATATGTATATAATATTCTTATACAAAATGAATTGAACATGATCAATAAAAGTCAGATTAAATGGTACTAACTACCTATTGTTTTCCTTATCTTTAAATTTTAAATGATGATTTATTTATCTTAAATGATTTATTTTTATCCTTTGTTTTTAAAGACCCACCTCAATCTATCTTTTATGAATATCTATTTTTTTATGACCTTTTCCTTATTTATCAATTCTTTAATTTGGTGATCAAAACTCTATTCAAATCTATTATAAATCACTTTCACGTGACGATATATAAAATCAGAGGATCAGCAACATTGGTAACCATCTATTATTATATATATTAAAGTTTTCCCCTTTCGAGCTTTTAGAACACTTTTGGACCCACAATATTAAAATATTAATTTATTATATTTTTAATTTATTTAATAAATATTAATATTTTAGCAAATAATCCTAACAAAATTTGTTACCAAGTCACTTAGATTTGATTACGTTTAAAGATTGTTTTTTCTCCCCTTTCGAGCTCTCAAAATGCTTCTGCACCCACAATATTAAAGTATTAATTTATTATATTTTCTATTTATTTAATAAATATATTAATATTTTAGCAAATAATCCTAACAAAATTTGTTACCAAGTCACTTAGATTTGATTACGTTTAAAGATTGCTTTTAAAGTAACAAGCAGTTACCTATTTTTTAAAGGTTATTTTATATATATTTAAACTAGATAATAACAACCAATTTCATTCGATTACAATTAATTTTTTAAAATTAGTTTATTTCAATTAGTTTTACACATAAATATTAAGATAATTTAAGAGACGTTCCTCGCCTAAACTAAAATTAATAATAGTTCTATTATAGCTACATAATTTTGTATACTGTATTCTTTGTTAAACAAGATAATAATTAATTATATTATCATATATGTCTATTCTGGGTTGAGATCCGGTGGGGATGTGAAGAGAGAAGATGAATGAGGACGCATGAGAGTTGTCGGATAGGAAGTAAACAGAATGCCCAAATCGCTTTTTAAAAAACCGTAAAAATTTAACATGAATTTCAAAAAATAATATGAATAAATACAAAATTGATTTAAAGGTATAGGTAAACTCTATAAAACAATCATAATATTGTAAATTTATGTTTGATATTACATATAACGATACAAAATTGACGTTTTACTCAAGTCAAAGTAATCCAGCGGGTCGAGTCGAATCAATCCCAGAAATTTACGGGTCCTTGGATTTAGGTTTTTCTTAACTCAGTGATTTTCGGAACATTTCTCAACCCTAGAAAATTGGAGGTGTTGGGTCGAGTCATGTTTTAACATGTGTAACTCACACACCTAATCGTATAAAAGTAAGATTAAATTTCTAATTAAGATCTTTTAATATTTTTTTTTGAAATGATCGTATTTTTCTATAAAAGAAAGTTACAGATAATTTCTACTATTTTTTAAAAATAAATCTTATATTCAATCATATATTTTCTAATACTAATATTGATGTAATTAATATATTCTAAATATGGTACACCAACATATCATTTTAGTTTTGCTATAATTTTATTAGAGTACATTTATAAATTGTTAATGTTTTGTTACCACTTACCAACATTTTGACTAATATTTATTGTTAACAGTTATATATTTAATTTATAAACCAAAACCTTTTATAATTATATACTATATTTTTTAAAATTGATTCTTATATTTTTTTTGATCTAGATATTATATTGTTTTAAATTTGATTTATTGTTTTTTTTTTTGCATTATTTTTAAAGCTGTAGATCACCCTGATATGTCTTTATCTCATGCTATGCAGTAAAGATCTTAACTCACATGAATATCAATATAGAGATTGAAAATTTTCAAAATTTCTTATGTCATAATTGTTCTAGAATTTTTCTTCATGTATATTTTTTTAAAATTTTCTTCACCACTTTATCATTAATTGTTGTCAATGAATCCTATTTTTTTTTTTCAATTTGTGAACCTCATTTTGAAAAAAAGAGAGTTTAAATTCATTAAAGCAACAAATGAGGCATGCTTCTATCTTCATGTTCATATCAAAATATTTTACATAGTGTGTAGGTTTTGTTTGAATTTCATGTCAACCGACTATAAAAAATATTCAATCATAGTGCTTTTAAAATAATCTCTTATATTTTATAGTTTTTTTTATAGGTGATTTGTTTATGCATACATAAATGTATGAGTTTTGAACAACCGTACATGACACGGATATTACATTAGTTTATTATTGATACTTGTTTCGATTATGGATTTTTGTAACATACGGGTTAATTTTGAACTTTGGTCAAATCAAAATGTTAACCAAACTCTACATACATGAAAATAAATAACACGAGAATTAGAGATATGGTTTTGCCGGAAGTTTTGAATTCGAGTCTTTTATTAATATGTATGGAGTACGAATGTTGAAAGGAGCATACCGACTGGTCGAAAAAATAATAATAATATGGAGATATAAACATTTTTAGCTTTGTTTTTTATTTTTCAGATTTGGATGATTCGCGAAAGTTGCGTACTACAATCGCGATAAGCCAAGTTTTTAGTGTTGTGCAAACTTGGTTACCACCACTACAAGAAATTCCTACCTTCGTCTAAGTTTGTACTGTTGTGCAAACTTGGCTACCACCACTAAAAGAAATTCCTACCTTCGTTTTATTTCCATTTATCCACATCATAAACTGATTATGTTGATGGACATCATTACTCACCAAATGCTCATAATTATCCCTTTAATTAGTTAATAACCTTTTTCGGTGGAGAATAAAGACCAATTAATATCAAAATATTTTCATTGACCACTTCATAATAACATGATTTTTTGAATAATGTTAATTTTGAAAATTAGGGTAGATTAGATTTCTAAGCCCGTGCTTCGCACGGACATGCGTTTTTTGTGGATACTGGTTGTATTCTTAATAAGCGTTAGTGGAAAGTATAGATATTATAACAATGTAAGAATATTTCAAGTAATGAAAAAGTTGTACTGCAAATATTCATTTAAAGAGCCCTTTCAAAGAGTTCAAAGAGCCCGTTCAAAGAGCTCATTCAAAGAGTCCGTTCATAGAGCTCAAAGAGCCCGTCCAAAGAGCTCAAAGCGTCCGTCAAATGAGCTGAAAGAGCCCGTCCAAAGAGCTCATTGAAAGAGCCCGTCCAAAGAGCTCGTTCATAGAGTTGAAAGAGCCCGTCCAAAGAGCTCAAAAAGGTCCTTCAAAGAGCCCGTTCATAGAGCTCTAAGAGCTTATTCAAAGAGCTCGTTCAAAGATCTCTAAGAGCTCATTCAAAGAGCCCGTTCATAGAGCTCAAAGAGCCCGTCCAAAAAGCTCATTCAAAGACGGGAGTATAAATTTGATAGGTATGAGCTCGTAATATATGGATCGTTGTTATGTAAATTTGGTAGGTATGAAATGGTGTGATTGTACTTATGAATCAGTTTTTGTTGAAGTTTTTGTTTAGATGTATACTTTTAATTTTGAATTAAAGTGGTTTTTTTTTTTTGGTAGGGATGTGTTGATATTTGTATGAAAAGTGTTGTTTGTATTTTAGAAATATATATGTATGTAATCATAAAGTTGCAATGTTGTACATTAAAAGTGTTCTTTCAACACCATTGAAATGTAATTTATCCAAAAAATTATTTTGAAAGTATTAAGTATGTTAAATATCAAGCAATTAAATGAAGATGTAGAAGTGAAACAAATGTAAATGTAAAAAATAGTCATTTTGTATATTAAAATATACCCTATTTTATAAGTTGTGTTTCCAAAAGGTTTGTATAAGTTGTACAAACTTGAGTTTAAAGGATTTGGTTTGCTTATTTAAAGTTAGTATTTTTTAATAAATGTGTAGATTTAATAGGGAACATGTTATTTTCGTAAAAGCTTAAAATTATTGTATATTATTTTGCATTCTATTTTAGTTATGGGCATAAAATAAACTATAGTCTCTTGTATATATCTGTGTATTGTAATTTGATATTGGTAAAATTTCAATTTTTGTTTGAAAGATGTAAGGATGTTTTTTTGGGTGCACTAAATGCGTTGATTAAAGACCCTAAGTATTTCATTTATTGTATAAAACCAATTGTATAGTATTAATCATGTTTAATATGAAGTAGTACATTACTGGTTAATAATTAAAGCAACAGTAACTTTTAAGAACTTTAATCTTTAGGCTACTGGTGTGGCATATGTGAAAAATGGAGATGCTGCTAAATTTCTTTGTGACAAATTAAAAGACCGAAGTGAATTTTCTAATTTTGCTCATATGAAGTATAATGAACAAAACGGGTAGGCTACACATGGTGAAGAAATAGAAACATCATTTACGCAGAGAGAAAAGAGTGGCAACCGGGAGCAGATAGACCTCCATGTTGCTCCTAGCAGGCATCCCATCCAGAATGTAGTAAGTAGTTAACTTCATCTTCCAGCCCTAGCTCTTCCATCCTTACAAAAATTGTAGTTGCAAAGTTGCTAACTAAGCCGACACCAGTGTGTAGTTCTGATCAGCACAAAATGTTGTTTCATGCAGCCTCGTAAGGCTTTGAAGTTAGACTTGTTAGTTGCCTATTGAGGAGCATTGTGGATTGAAAATTGCGCTCTAATACGTTTTTTTAAGGCAAGTGACCCATACCTCTTTTTGTGCTTCTTTGTTGTTTCTTGCTTTATCCTCGAGTGGCGGAGGCGGTGTTGTGTACCTGATGTGAGTTGTGTATTGTAATAGCAACCCAAGAAAAGTATTAGGGTGTTGTATTCCAAAAAGAAGTATAGGTGATAATAGTTGGTACAAATTAAATAACAATACATGTAATGTAATTAGTGTTGGGGTAGTGTTATTATGATAAACTTGCCTGTGATGCTAAGTTGTTGAAAGCCTCCTTGAACACAATGTTTTTTGTGCGGTTGTTGGGTTGGTTTCCTTCATTCACAATCAGCACCTTCAGTCCTTGTGGGTCTATGACACGTGAAATACCAACATACAGTTGCCCATGGCAGAAAACTGGTTTTGGAAGATATAAACCCACATGGTTTAAAGACTGTCCTTGACTTTTGTTGATAGTCATTGCGAAGCATGGTTTAATGGGGAACTGCCTTCTCTTCATAACAAATGGCCATTTTGTCTTTGTTGAACTTAGTGTAATTCTCGGAATAAGCACCTTTCTTCCCATGTTTGTGCCTGTTATGATTTCAGCCTCGATGACCCATTCACCTAGATGTGTAATTATGAGGCGTGTGCCGTTGCAAAGTCCTTGGATAGGGTTAACATTGCGCATTAGCATGACCGGCAACCCTTCTTTTAGGTTGAGGATGTGAAGAGACACACCTGTTATAAAATTGTACATAATTCCACATTGTGTAAGGGGTAGGTTTCATTTTTGTAGTATGGAGTGGATATGCTTAAATGTAGTTGTACCTGAGAAATTAAGTTTGTTCAGGAATTCGATGGGGTACATGTGCTCCTGATGTGCGATATCTGTTGAAGCCATACAGATCTCGTCAGAGCTCTTGTATGTGTGCATTGTTCCTTTCAAGGTGTTGAACATATGTTCGTTTATCTTGTTTGCATCTTCATTCAGTGGTGTGAGAATAGCTCTTTCCTGGAGGTAGTCTGCATTTTTCTGGTTTGGGGCAAAATCAGTGAACACTTCATCAATTATCTGCGCAACCGGGTTATTTCCTGGAGCAATGACGAATTGTTGGGGAATGTCAATCCATGTTGCCTCATCCTCATCTTCAAGAGCTATTGCTTCTGCATTCCCATCACCCACCTGTAGGATCCACTCATTGAACTTTTGTTTGTAGGTGTTGATCGTTCCATTGCTTTGACGTTCATTCACTCTCATGCTTTGTGATAATGTCAATACCTGGCAACTTTGCCACAAAGGAGAGTTATTTATACATGCTTGCACAATTTCTTGTCTTTTTCCCTTTGTTATCACCGGCAGGATTTGTCTGAAATCTCCTCCTAGTAGTACTGTAATCCCTCTGAAGAATTTCTGCTTGTTTTCCTCTTTTTTGATGCCTTGAATATCTTGCAATGTTCTGTTGAGTGCTTCAAATGCAAACCTTTGCGTCATTGGGGCCTCATCCCAAATTATCAGTTGAACCTCATGCATTAGTTGGGCTAAATGTGAGTTTTGTGTGATACCGCAAGTGCTATTCTCAAGCAGATCGATTGGGATGACAAACCTGCTGTGAGCTGTCCGGCCTCCTGGAAGAAGTAGCGATGCTATTCCTGTACAATTTAAGGTAACAATGTGGCGTTAAGTAATTTTGTTATAGAGGTTAGTTTGGAAATAAGGCAATACCTTGTAGTAGTTTGTGTTGTGCTTTGTAAAATGTGTGTATTACATACCTGAGGATGCAACGGCGAGCACAATCTTCCTCTCAGATCTTAATTTTGCCATGATGGTTTTGTACAAATAAGTCTTTCCTGTGCCTCCTGGCCCATAAACAAAGAAGAATTCCCCGGCCTGATTTTGAACTGATTGTATAACCTTGTGATAAATAATGAGTTGATCTGAGTTTAGTGCTCCGAAAAGGGTATGGTATAGGTCAGCCATTTCTGAAGTGCTATACGCCATCTCTTCTTGAATAAGTTTATTATCCATATTTGTGAGCAAACTTTTGTCTGGCTTTGGTAGATCCGGAAAATCTGATAGTCCTTTCCCATTCCTTGCAAGTATGTCTTGAATATGCAATAAACAGTAGTTCTTGATTTGATTCTCACTGAGCTCTAAGGTTGGGAATCTGAACTGCTTTCTCTTTTGGTAGAGTATGTCCTCTGAAAGTGCTTCCCAATTGTGGTCCCAGAGTTTTGCGGGGCTGTTGACATCACAGAGAAGTAGTATCGTGACGAACAATTCCCGTAGCTGGGGTCCAGTTGCCCATACCTTTGCTTCTTGAATCGCATCTGTCCATTCAGTGTCCTCATTTAGCATGCCTCGTGCATAGCAAGCTTGCCTGAAGCTGTCATATGTTGATCCTTTGACAACATTTAATAGCATTCTAAGATAGTATCTCTCCCCTGCAGCTGGATGACAGTACACAATCCGCCCAATTGGCTTTTGCTGGGCCCTTCTAGTCCATACCTTGTCTGTTGCATTCCACACATATGATGTAGGTATTTCTGCATATGTGTATTGTCTTGCTTCAACATCTATGGTATTTAGGGTAAGCCATTCTGTGAACATAGTTTTCTTGACTTCTTCCCTATGTAGTAATGCTGACAAGTCTTGACTATCCGAAACTGTCACCGGGTTTGAATCAGGCAAGTGAAAAGTCAAGCAAATCACAACTGGCCTGGAATAGTGAATATCAAAAGCAAAGATCCGCCACGCAGCTTCACAAGCAGATAAGTAACGACACTCCAGAAACTGTTGAATCTCATCTACTTCCACCTTTTTTCCTGGCTCACTATTATCAGCATTGTTAGTGCTTTGCATAAAGACTGCAATTGCTCTGTCGGGGCCTTTGCTGATGTACTTAAAGAGGTACTTTATTGCTCTGGAACGATTGCACCATTCCACATTAATGTGGGTTTGATATTTTAGCAACAAATACCTGTTGTATGGCACCACATATCGGTTATCAAGCTTTGTCTTGCCTTTTTGCACAAATATCCCATTCTGTCTTCGACGGTAGACGGGATAACCATCTTCATCAAGTGTAGTGGATGCATAAAATGGCTTTGGAAAATGTTTCTTGCATACATCATTACTCATGCATGGTGCATTTTTGTTTCCCTCACCACACGGGCCATGCAACATATGTTCAATCACAACTTTATGTGCTTCTGGGTCTCTTTCCTTGCAAGGGATTTCAGCTGAAATGACTTCATCAATGTCCCTTGCTGTCTTTGCCTGCATCCCTTCTTGTAGCCAAATTAAAATATGTGCATGTGGAAGTCCCCTTTTTTGGAATTCGATTGTGTAGACAGTTGTGATTCATTTTAAAATGAACGGATTAGTAATATGAAATGGGATCAACAATCTTAAATATTGTGCTATGGACCAAGCGAAATAAATATATTTGTAATATGTGCATGTTATCATGATGAGATTGGGAATATAGAATCACGAAAAGTAGTTATAAATATTCATGCATTGTGTATTTGGAATATTTATGTGAAGAAGATGATACCAGCATTTGTTGGTCCAAAAATGCCTTTTTGGTTGATGTCTTGCATTAGTCGCGCTAACTTTCGCTTGAAAAGACGCGTGATGATTTCTGGTCTATCAGCCTCTTGTTGCCCTTCTAATTCCTTTAGCATTTCTTCTATCTCTGGCCATTTTGGATTAGCTGTGAATGTGATAAACAGGCTAGGGTTTCCAAATGTCCTGCATAATGCCATTGCGTCTTGATAGTTCTGGACCATGTACCTCGGGCTGCCAGTAAAGGTTGCTGGGAGAACTATTCGTTTGCCAATGGTCCTTGCTTCAGTGTCGCCTTTCAGCACTGCATCGTAGATATTATTATACAGATCAGCCCGTAGATGTTTTTGGTTGAATTTGATCCAGCGTAGGCGTTGTTCCTCCATTGCGGTATATGCGTCCACCAGAAATTGGTGGTACAACCTCCCTCCGCGTAAGAGGGTCGTCCCTTCATCAATTCGTTGTTGAAGTCTATAACAATAGAACTCTCTCATTGTCACACCTTCCCTTTGAGTTTTCCGCTTTCCATTATTTGAAAAATATGAAATGTTCTCATGATAGCCATCTTCACCATGGGGAAATAGTAGTGGATACTGTAGAGCCATGTAAAGAGGATGCAATTCAGATATCCTTTGGGGTCCTCTTGTTTTGCTTTGTATGTAAACATCTCTTAGGGCGGTACTCTGGCCAAAGTCTCCCACAATTAGGGAAGCCACTTCAGAAACGGTAGGGAGGTTATATTGCCTTTCATTTGGCTTCCTTTCACCAAAGAGTTTGAGTGTAAACTCCATAGAGTCATTCGATGTTTCCCAATCTCTCGCCATTGTAAATGCTTTTGCTACACTGCTAGTCGAATGCAACATTTGCATCAAATCCAACACGACTGATTGGTCTATGTCCTTACCGGTCAGATCCATGCACCCCATCCTATTGCGTAGTTCATTTCCGGGGTCGGAGAAGTACAACTGAGCATACCTTGGCGGGTCTCCTTCTTCAGGCATAAGGGAGCCTATTCTATGGTAGTTTTGGCCCGAGATCCTGAAAGTGTACGGTCCGCGCGACTGGTTTATCTTCTCATCAATTCGGGCGCCAAATGATGTGAATGCAAATAGGCTGTTGTAGATCCGGATTTTCTGTCGGAAATCCACACATTCAGGGTTGCTTCCTTGCAGCAGATGTTTTAGGGGTTCTGGGGTGTCTGGTAAGGCTTGGAGCTTGACCTTTCCTTCTTGACAACATATGGAGAAGCTGAGATTTTCGTCTGTTGAACCGGTTTTTTTTTCCTCCTTCCACATGCTGGCATTGCAGAAACGACATTTAAATTTAGGATACTCCAACTTCTCATATGATACATGTGTCCCTGGTATGACAATCGATGGTTAGTAAACTTTTTTTCCCCGATATGAATTGGTAAATGTAAGTATTGATTAATCTTACCACATGATTTATGGGCTGCATACACTTTTACTGATTGCGTAGGGACTACACCTGCACTGTTGCCTATAGACATGTGATATTGAGATTATAATGCCATCTTTGGTGCACATCATTTATTTATATGTGTATGTTGACAATATGTTGATATAATGATGTATGTGACTATGTATTTCCATATGGAAAATGCGTGTTGGCATACCTTGGTGTGATTGATACGTATTTGATGTGTGTTCTTCCGAAGCGACATCTGGTAAGTGCCCTGTTGTCATTAAGGAGTATGATTTATAAGTATGTGTGTTGTTCATGATGGGCGCAACTGATGCTTAAGATGTTTGGTCACCATTACTTAGGTAGATATACCTGAGTTTGGTATCTGCAAGCCACAAAAGGTCTGAACCAGTCCATCTTTCCTACGTACTATGGTTGTGCATAATTGTATTGGAAAGTCTGAATTAGTCAAATTGGGTAACTCGCCTGCATATGCAATTGTCATTGCATTATGGTGTTCAATTCCATATGTGTAGGTCTAGTATTGGTGTAGACGGTACCTCTGGAGTTTGGCGTGCCGGTCTTCTTCATCCGGTTAGTCTTCTTCATTCCGCCAACGCGAATTTGAACTTATAGTGACTTCACTGAGGCTGAATACAAAGGTTATACAAATTGGGTATTGGAAGCTGCACGTAGGGTTGAAAGATTAGCATGACTTTGCTATGTTCAATTAGATGTATAAGTATATTATTAGTCGAATAATATCATTTGTTTTTTTAATAAATCTTAATTCACATTTGTATTAAAAATCTATGCAAAAGAATGAAAGTAACTTTTATGTAAATTTAAAATGGATATAGTGTATTTCTTATTTCTTTGTTCAGATGCTCGATAGTTGGAATTGTTGATTTCTGACTCAAAATAGCTAATTTGCCCATAACCCTAGTAAGGGGAAAAAACCCAAATTCACATTTCATCTTCAACCAATTTCCGTTTCAGACAAATCAAACTTCAAATCCAATTTTCAACCAATGATCAATAAAATTCAAGATATAGTATACAAATCGACATAACTAAACAAAATCAATTCAATGCAAATCAAGTAAAAAATTATTCAATTTTACCCCAATCTATTCAAACCTCAAAAAAATAATTACATCTATTAAAACATATAAGAGAGAGGGGAACAACTCACAGTTTGTTTTTGAGAAAGAACAACTCACAGTTAATCAGCCAGCAAGAGGGCGGGGCTGCCAGTGGGTGGTGGTGAATCGTCACCGTCGGAGGAAGACTGCCTGTTCCGGCCGGGCGGTGTTGAATGTAACAGTTTCGAACAGTTCGAAATGGGCCAGAAATGGGAAAACGAAGGAGGAGAGCAGGGTTTTGTTTTTTTCGTTTTTCTTAAATCAAATAGAGGGGTATTTTTTTTAGCCAAACGATGTCGTCTGGGATGGGACCAAGGCAGCGTCGTGTTTCACAATTTTAATTTTTTTGTACAAAAAAGAACCAAGCTCATGTTCAACCAAGATGTTCTCCAACCCCGACTATGAAACCCTATAAGCTCGAGCTGCCAACGAAGAAGGTGCCGGTGATTACCAACCGGCGGCGGCGAGACGAAGCTCGATTTGAAGAAGGATGCCGCGATTTTGAGCATGCAGCGGCGATTGCGAGCATCCAGTTTTCCAGTGTGGGTCGAAACGGGACCGCGTTTTTGCTTTCCACCAGGCAAGGGCGAGTGGAGGCCGGTGATTTTGATCAGGAAGCGGCGAGGAGATGCCAGTGATTTTCAGCAGGAGGCGGCGAGACGAAGTTCGATTTGGAGAAGCATGTGGCGATATTGAGCAGACAGCGGCGATATCGAGCATCCAATTTGCCGGTTGATTCTCTGGTGTGCAGACGAGGCCACCTAAGTGCCAAAAGGAGGTATTTATGGTTGATCGATCTATCTATTCAGTACTCTCTTAGCTTTATTCTTTAATTTTCAATTTCTAGGGTTCATATATCTTTCTCTTTGTCCCTGGCTAGGGTCTTTACAAACCTGATTGTACAATCTTAAGTTATCTGCTCAGCTTCGTGATGTTCATGCCTAGTCCGATTCCCTCCGAACGCATAGCTGCTGAGCAGAGTCTTAACCGAAGGTTCTCGTTCCAGCCTCTCATGGAGAATCCGCTCTTTGGCCCTTCTTCCTCCACGTAATTTCTCTTTTCTCTCAGTTTTGTGAAAATTAGGGTTGAATTCTGTGTTTGAATTGATTGATGGGGAGATTTTAGGGGTTGGTTTAATGTTTAGCTGATTATACCCGGATCATTGCATTAGCACTTGGTTGAATAATTTGGGCAGGAATTCAATCATTGAATTTGGCTTTTCTTCTTTTCATTGCTGACTTTAGACCTAGATCTTACTATGAACGTTGTGCGGAGACATGGATAAGGAGAGGAAGGAGCAGATGAAGACGTTCTTGCAATCCGAAGAGGTTAAGACGCTGGCGAGGTTCGCCAGGGAGGTCGGCATCCAATGCTGGGTTGTATTATAAGGTAAGAACTTGGAAGATTGATTAGCTTATTGTTTGATTGGAATCTTCATTTTGTTTTCTATGATATGGTTTATTATGTTATTAAGCTGTAGTTTTGGCATTGTGGTAGAGCTGGAACATTGGCAGTCATATGTTATAGTGTAGGATGTGTGTGCTGTTAAATGGAGTCACCAAGTTCATCTATTTGGAGTTTGGAGACTAATACTGTGGATTGCATAGAAGTGTTGCTTTGGGCATATGTCGTATTATGCATGCTGTAAATGTTTATATTTGTATTAGATCACTGCTTAGGACAGATTTGGTACATCCATACTGTTTCTTGTAATGGAACTATAGCTTACAGAATTGTGTTTTTGGCTTTGTTAGGTTGCAGAGCATGTTTTGGATGAACCTAGGTTTGAAACAAACATTTTTGATTTCTCAAAGCTTAAGAAAAAGATCTTGTTAATGATATTTGTTTTTTTATTTGCAGCTACTGCTAGGGTCTGATGTTGTAGCACGACGACAAATATTTCTTCAGATGGGGTATGAATTCAGCATTAAGGTAATATGTGGTCCAAGTTCATGGTGCTTGTAATTGAGTATAGTGACCAGGTTATGACTCCCATTGTTATTTTAGACTGCATATATTGATGAAAAGCGCAGCTGGAAAGAAAAGCCTTAAGAGTTGGTTGTGGCTCTTGCTGAGTCAAAGGTGCAGCTTCTTCACCATCACTTACTTCTTGCAATTTGACTTACAGTAAATTGTTTAGTAGGCTGATAAATGTATATGGAAATGGGAGTAAATCCATGATGAAACGGTGCAAATCCAAATGCAGTAAACCCTTTTTTGACTCACTGTTGGGATCAGTAGTACATTAGGAAGACAAACCACTCTTCACCTTGACCGTAGTGAAGATGAGATTCAAATTACTATTTATTATGTTTCTAAGTTTATAATTTGAAAAGAGAGTTCTAATTACAGCAAAATTTAAATTGGGAATCGTAATCTATCATGCATAAAACCAAGAAGCTTGTAAATAATGTTTTAATGCAGACATAAATTGGAAGATGTTTGTTCCCTCTTGGTCCCCCACATAATGCTCCTGCACAAATCGAAATTGAAAAATCATTACTGATATATATTGGGTAAAAATGGTGCATTTAATATCTCTTTGTTGTGTATTATATATGTTCAAACAATGTTTTATTCCAATTTTTCATGTATAGAGTATTATATTATATGTAAAAGTAATTTTCCCTTTAAAATTAAGTGTAACACATTCATCTTTGTTTAATCTTTTGTAAATGGCTCTGTTTACTATATAATTTTCCTATTGCATTCCTTCTAACTACAATGTTTTTAAACTATAGGAAGGAGGAAAAGAGTTTGTATAGGATCAGTTAGCCAACTAAGCACTAATGATTCAACATATTTGTACGAATTATGTGTCTTTGATTTTACACGCCATGTTCTCTGTCTTATTAGTAAATTTATATGATGTTATATTGGAGCATTTAAGGATGCCACCTTTTACATTGAAATGATAAGTATATTGGTGATTTAAATTTATACTCTGGAATCATTATAATAGAAGGCTTTAGTAGATGGATATAATAGATGTAGTCAAAAGTTTTTCGTTTAATATGTTTTTTGAGATGAGTGAATGTTTTAATTATTCTTTCTTCTTCTGTATCATTTTGCAGGCCGGATAGGAAACCTACGGTTGGAAGTCCCTGGGTGGATGAGAGGTGAAAAGTTCTAGTGGATTCTGTCATCCCCTCGCTGGCTTTGCATCTCTTACATTATGTTTTTGAATTTATTTTAGAGTATGTATTTCTGTTCTTTATCTTCTGTTGTGTTGGTTGTAGTTTTTTTTTATATTTGGCTATAACTTTATTTACGTCTTTGCTGAATAATTGATTTTTCTTTATACTCGTTGGTTTTATGTCTTCACGCGTTGGGTTTTCTGGTTCCTTGTCTATTTAATGCGAAGTTTCATATGTGTTTTGGTGGAGTTTTTTTTTTAATTATTTTTTTGGCTTAATTTTCTGAAGTGCTAGTTACTGGTAAATTTGTCATGTTTTTCCCTGTTGTTTTGACAAATCGTATGTGTTTTTGCAAACCTAGGCCCCAGTTTTTTTTGCGGTGCTCTGTTGTTTTTTGGGGTTTTGTTAAACGTCATGGCTCTTTGTGTCTTTGCCATTGAATTATTGGTTGTTCATCCTATTTCTGTGCCATTTTTTTGGCATTTCAAAGTGCGTGTTTTAGTTATTTAGTTCTGTGTTCGTCTAAATTGGTCTTGAATGTCATTTTCTTGTATTCAAAAATGTTCTGGTTGTTTTTTAGGTTTCTGTTGCGGTGCTCTGTTGTTTTTACAAAACCGTTTTTTTTACTTGTTATGGTTATTTCAAGTCATGGATGCTTATGATGTACAATTTATAATTATTTGAGGTTGTCTATGAATATTTATATATGAAATATAACATTACAAAATTGGATTATGTAAGATGACATTTAAAATTTCGTAATCTCCTTGCATTTATGGATGAGAGATATGAGTTTAATTAAAAGTTTGGAATAGTTACCAAATGCTTTAGTATATGGATATAATAAATATAGTTTGTAATTTTGCTCATGAGATCAGATTTTTTAAAATTTTATTTGATTCGAGATGAGAAAATATTTTAAATCCCATTGTTTTGTATCGGTTTGCAGGTCCAATACGTGACTCTTGGGTTTGAAAGGCATGTAGGGATGTGAATACAAAATTTGGAGTGGATTATGTCATCCTTTGGCTCGGTTGGTTTCTCTTCCATTGCTGTTTTCGTTTCTCGTCTTAAGAGTATGTATTATCTGTTTTTATTTCTGTTTGGTTGATTATAGGTTTTTGTGCGTTGGTATAACTTTAGGTTTGTATTTGGTGGAAGTTTTTCCTTGTTTGTGTCTGCTAGTTTCTGTGTTCATGCGTTGGTTTTTTTGGTTTTTTGTGTATTTTTGGCGACGTTTCTGATTGGGTTTCACAGAGTGTTGTATGTATTTCTGGTGAATTCTCATAAGTTTATTTATGCGTGAGTTATTGGTAAACTTTCTAATTTTTTCCCCCAGTGGTTTGACAAAGCGTATATGCTTTGTTGTTTTCCAACTATGTTACCTGAATTTATTTTACGGTTCTCTGGTGATTTTGGTGTTATGTTAGACTTCATGGGTCTTTGTTTATTTTTGTTTTCCAACTATGTTCCCTGAATTTATTTTACGGTTCTCCGGTGATTTTGGTGTTATGTTAGACTTCATGGGTCTTTGTTTATGTGCCATGGACTTTTGGACTGTTCATCTCATTTCTAGGTTTATTCTATGCATTTTTGTGTCATATCTTATTTAATATTCCCCAATAGTTCGGATCATGAGGTTTTGTTTTTTGAATATTATAGATTCTGAATATTATGTGGCTTTTCCCACATTACCCTTCAGTTGTGCTCGCCGTTTGAAGGTTTTTTATTGCAATGTACAGATGTAGGTAACGGCGGGTTTTTAGCAAGTTCTGACATAGGATATGACTGCAAGCGATGTAAAAGGGTAGATGTGAGGCCTGTCGCAGCAGGGGATATGACGCTGGGAGAAGCCCCTCTTGCAAGCATCTTGTGCCTTTGCCTAGTTGCAGACGCATTTGTGGTAAGCATTTTGGCATCCAAGCATTCTTACGCAATTTGGCGAGCTAATACGGGTTTTATTTCAAAACGATATAGTTTGTAAAGGCAGAAACATTCCAGACACGAAAAGCTAGAGTATTTAAAACAGGAATATATTTCAAGAGTAGCCTATTGTTTTTCCCAGCTGACTAAGTAACCCATGATTAATATCAATAAATGCCCTCAATCCTCATCCTCAGTAACAAAAAGCCTTCTTTTCGGGGGGGGGGGGGTCTGCGCAACTGTTGTAATGTCCTCTTCGAGCCTACAAAGCAACGGAAGGCGTAGGCAATTACAGGCAGCCAACATAAATAACAGAATAATGCACCTGGGATGTTATTACGTATAGTCAAAGCAATAGGTTTCCTTACATGCGTTTTTGCTCCTGTGGCAGTGTGGCATCAAGCGGCTTGTCACCTCCATGCAGCGCAGCCCCGTCGGCCATAACGCCAGCAGCGGAATACGCAACCTGCACATTGGGTTTTGCTCCAGTGCCAAGCACGTTGTAGGTAAGCTACATCTAGTTTAAATTTTTAAAAAGCAATTATACTGTAGTTGGCAGGGAAAAGATACCTTTTCACCTCCGAGGCTGCTAATTGTCTTGCTCGCAGTGAAGCTTTCATGGTCTCCGTGATTGAAGTAGGTATGGGTCTTTAGCTCGAGAACATGAATCGTGTTCATCAGGGATTGTATTTCCTGCGGCAGTGCGCTTTCGTCCGCATCATCCTGCATGGAAGGTACGCAAACAAAGCATAGAGTGAAACGTAAGTTGTACTTTAAACCGTTTTGCTTTACTATATGGGGGGGAACGCGTACCGCGACTTCTTCCAATAGGCTGGTTGCTTTTTTTTTTTATTAAACTGCCCGCAATCTCGTCGAACATGGTGATGGCAACTGAGGCAGATTCGTCACATATGTCTAAATGCAACCGGTACCTGCGGGTAATTTGGTTATGCCAAGTAAGAGTTGCTTCATGTGTGAAGGTGCGCGGGTGGGTAGGACATTTGGAAAGAAATTACCTTGTTTGTGGAAATTCACAAATTTTCGAACATGACTCGCACCAAAACTGTTCACCGACCTTTCTCACTCCTTTCTTGCAATTGGCCATGGGACACGAAAAATAGTACCAGCCAAACTTTGTCCTGACATTCTCAATCTTCACTTTACAATGTAGGGTTATAGATTCCTAGCATTACCCAGAAGCCCGTAAGTAGGGGATAGACAATATGTGGTAAGCAAGTCATAGTATGCATTATTAAGAACTTGCCTTTTGATTGTCTGCCTTTTGCTCCCTTCCCAGCTGCAACAGCTCCAGGAGTGTCCCCTTTCTCGGGATTTGGGGCCCAAGTGGCCGTGCCGTAGGTGGAAGACCTGCATGGCTGCAGCAACTACGAAATCAGTAAGGGGCCAAGTGGCAGGAAAAACAGACAAAAGCAGCAAACATTATACATCAGTGATGCCCCAAATTCTCGGATTGCCGAGATCTGTTCGTCGTCGTGGATCAAGGTTGCTGAGGTGCTTGATAGGTATATCTCCCCTGAAGATACATCAATGTAATGAGTTGGAATTTGAAGCCAGTTAATAGAGCATCAGGTAAAGGAGTATTTTTGCTCCCTTCTCTTTAAGTTGTACCTTTCCACTCTTTCACATGCATTCCAGGCAGAATGAGGATGTACTTTTCGTGTGCCTTAGCGTTTCTCTCAATAAATTCATGGCAAAGGCTACCCCACAGGGTGACTCAGATCTATCGTCCTCTGCACAGGGTAGGAGGATATGGGAGGTCAATGTTAACATGGTCAAGAAGCACAGTCAGTGGTGGTGGTAAGGACAAAGAGTAATACACCTTTCATTTTGAATATGAATATCCAGCAAGTGCGAGTTGTTTCTAGTTGTTGATCTGGCCAATGCGGGTCACGATGCCTATCACGCCTGCGCAATTTCAAAGCAAAATTCAGCATGGAATACTCACTTGGTGAAGATACGACATTGCATGCTTATGTGTAGAGGCGTACCAAGGAGGTAGGTGGACCCATTCAGAGCAATATCATCATAGGGCATCAGCTGGAACGGATAGCGCTGGAAGAGGGAAGCATCGCATTCAAGGGGCTTAATTATGGTATGGCCTTCCATCTGGATGCAATGTTTATCGCCGTTTCGTACACGGAATTTGTCCTTGTTTGTCTTAACAGTGAACCCTTGAATCGTATAGCATTGCCCTTCCTTGATATTTGCTGCGAAACGATGCGAGATCCCGCTCCACGCAGTACAATGTATAGCTCCACCCTAGAAGGGACATTGGAAAGGCACAAACTTTAAGAGCGAACATATTTCCAGATTCAAGTAAGTCTTAGGGGAACATAGGTCAATTAAGTTCACATATTTCATGGCTAATGCAGGCAAGTAAAATTTCATGAAAGCAAGTTTTTAAACAGATGGCCTAACCCAGCCAAAGACTTTGTAATGCTCACAGTGCATAGTAGTTCTAAGAGTTTAGGCCAATAGGCTCTAAAGTTGTGGTCAGCTCGCACCTGTGCGGACTATATTTATTGTTTAGAACTTTTGTTTAGCATTGCATTATGAAAACAATGTTTTGGTTAGCACCCCCCCCCCCCATTGAGGAGTCCATTTTGATAGTTTTGATCGGAATGTATCAATCTCTATGTAGGCTGGAACATGTGGCTGCAGGAAACTGGAATTGAAGCCCACTAAATATACGCATAGGTGAAGCAGAACGGGAAAAAACTGAGAAAATACATGTTCATCGGAGAGGATGTAGTCGGTGCTGATAGCCTTCCCTTTCATGTCCGTTGAGTCCCACTGGCGGCAAACCATAACCCTTATTGTGCAAGCGGTTCCAAAACCTAACTGCGCCAAAGCAACACAGGAAGTGCCCGCCGATGGCACATCTACAGCACGTCCAGGCCTGTTAGGCGGAGTTATGGGAGCGATACCTCTCCCTTTCACTGGTTCATCACAGGGGCCGGCAGGTGAGGCCTTCTTCCCGGACTCCTTGGAGGCAGACATGCTAAAAGAGACGACAGGTGTGGGAGATTCAGAGGCGTTGAAGATGGTATGGCCTTTAGGCGTAGTGCATGTTTAAGGAATTTGTACCTGCACGAACGCCTTTGAGGCCAGCTTGAACGTCGTGCTTAACGTAGCAATTAATTTGCTATTACACGGTTTAATTGTGTAGGTGGAAGGGCATCAGTTTATGATCATTATGATAAGGGCCGGCACATCAAGCAGTGAACGCTTATGCCTCCTGGAATTCTCCACGGTATGTTACGTATGGCATGGTTCTATGCTGGGCCCAAGAAACGTGTTCAGGCTGGCCCAATTAAACGCGGCCCAAAAACTTGCTGTTTGAATTGATGATTGTAGTAGAGCATTAAAGGTGGCTAGAAAGCCAACTTTTATATATATATTGATTATTGAGTGAATTATTATTGGGGTCGTGAGATCCACGATACGTGCTAATGTGCTATCACCAGGAGAATCGAATGAGGAATACATGAATTGTTGTGTTTGAACGCATTGAAGGATAAGATCTCGTCGCATTTATTTTCAGAAGGTCATGTTAGAAAAATTGGTTACCAGGAATTAAGGTCTAGTTATCGCAAGAAAAACGTATATCTTGTGCAAAGGAAATAATAGCTTTAAGGCATAACCTAAACTACCCTATATAAGGGGAGGGTATTAGATCATGTAAATTTATACACATCCTATACAATATGGCTATCCATAGCTCTATTTTTTCTCGATTTTTCTCTTAAGTCGACGAAAACTTCCATCTAATGTGTTACTTAGCTTGCATACTCAAGAAACAAGCAAGAAGAGTGTTGGTACTTGATTTGCCCAAAACAATTGACGCATACCGTGTGGTTAGTAGCTAAGAGTACACCTTTTTCAATCACCCAAAAATTCGAGTGACTTTCTCACTCATCGTGATGACCGACGAGACAATCAATGATCCAATGCTACCCGATGCTTTGAACTCTGATGTCGGTCCTCCACAACACGCTAGTACTCACAAGGAAACCCTGAACTCTCAAGACGGTGGCCAAAATCCTATCACTATCGATATCACGGAATTGAGAGGAAATATGCAAGCTTTGGAGGAATCTGTGATTTCTAAAAAGACTCAGTCAAAAGCAACATTACTAGAGATGATGCATGTGAACGAGTTATTGCATTCTCAAATCCAATTGACGGAAGCGTCGATTGCACGACAGAAGCTTCAATATGTCTAAGATACCAATGAGATCGCGAGACGATTACACTTAGACGTCGCAGAGTCCAACCCTCAATTTGAGACGCCTTACACGATGCCACCTTCACGCATATGCAACCTCAACAACTCGCCGTCATCGGTCTTCCCGCAAATCCCGACATATTAATGGGGTGAATGAATGCTCGACCCACTAAAACATGAGTCCATTGATGACCTGATTGAGAGAAACTGGTGAAAGAGGTCGATAATGTTGGACGAGATATTCGCCCAGATCTCAGGGGTCCCTCGACCAATCGAAGAAGAAACGGATTTATAGCTCTCTATACCTACCTTGACGGCGAGGGACAAAGAGGAGATGATGAGCATCCGTTCTAACGGACCCGTGACTAGAGCATGAGCATGAAGCATTGCGCAAGCCACACAATCCGTTGTCACAAGGGTGCTCATGGGCTTTGGATCACCAATGAGCCAACCTCCATTAGTCACATTCTTGACTATTGGAGTCGAGGTTATCTAGGCGCGCGCATGCCATCATCACATTGTCGCCACCGATCCGCTAGGAACTAGGGCTTCCGTTTCTGCACGGCGGTCTCCCACTTTTGATATGACCAAGCCCCATCAAGTGAGCCAAAGAAGCCTAGACGTCTATAAAGGCTCAAGTGATGGCTCGAGTGATCAGGAAGAGCAAAGAGAGTCTAGTGACGGCCAAGACCAAGACAAAGAGCTTCTCCCCAGGGCTATCATAAGGGCTCGAGCCAAGCATATTCAAATGGAGCTCAAGAAGGGTCTCTTGAGCATTGAAGCCCTCACAAGCCTCAGACCCCTCAATCAAGCCTCTAATGAACTCGTTTCTCTTATTGTGGTACATTTGAGTGCATGATTTGTGTTTGTGTTTTTCATATGGGTTGATAACATTTTTAGACATTGATTTAAGCTTGTTTTCAGCATTTTGCTTTGAAAAGGCTTTATTGGGCCTAATGGGCCGCCAACCTTAGTTTAGTCTTTTTTTCCTTAGGCATTTTGTCCTTGCTTGCCTATAGAGGTAGCCACTCTTTCATTTGGAAGAAAACAACGTTGAATGAGATCAAAACAAAGCAGTTATCGTTTTTAGAAAGCTCTCTCTTTGGCTGAAGAACGACCTTCTTCATCCCCTTGCTTGTGTGTTGCATCAAGCCATTGTTTTTTGTTCATTGAGTGAGTCACATCTCAAGGAGCAATCAACCTTGTTTACTCTTTGTTGGTGAGTTACATCCAGCCAAAAAGAACCATATCCCTCATTGACGTTTCCACCTTCATCATTGGCATTTTTAACATCATCCTTGATCCATCCTCCACGTCCTTCATCATCATCAACCTCCTTCTCTCTTCATCAGCCGTGTTCCTCATCAAAAAAGCATTAAAAACTAAGGCGAAGTCTATTGGGTTCAAATCTGAGATCTAGATCAATCAGGGCTTCAACGAGAGTCTTCCTTGCACCGAGTCTTCATTGATCCTTGCGTGTATCATGTGGTATTAGAGATACGTAAGGTAACGCTCGAAATCTTGGTTCAAAGACATTAGAATTTCAGGTTTGCAAGCTTAGGTTGAACCCTAGAATCGTTTGTCTTGTGTTTGTGTTTTGTGTTGCGTCTTTGTGTGTCCTTGTGTCTTGCATTACATTGTCTTTGTCCTGATTTGTCTTGCATCTATTCATGTTGTTTAGGAGTGTGGGAGACGAACCTTAGGTCATCAAAACTGAAAAGAACGTCTAGCCTAGAGTCTTGCGTCTTGTTGTGTTGTTGTTGCGTCTTTGTTTGTGTCTTGCTTAGTGTCTACCATTGTATCTTGAGTTGGCCGTGGATCTAAGTGTTATTTGTGTCAAATTGTGGCTGCCAAAAATCAGAAAGAGACGTGTGGAAGAAGAGAGTCAAGTTGTTGCACCAGAATCCTATAATTTAGGGATATCTAAACCAAGTTGTTATGGCTGATTTTCTTGTTGATTGCCCACGCCTAACCTGAATTTGAAATGTTGTTGGCTGATTCACATTCCTTTTACCTTCTAGGTTTATTTGGCCGTGCATTTTTATTTTATTTTAGGAGTCGTTTGGCTGCACTCTATAAGTGAATTGGTTGTGTCTTGTGCATAAAACTGAAAATTCAACGTTAGAGATACGGGAAAGGCTCCCTGTGCATTTTAAATGTTTGTGTTGCATTTCAATTCAGTTGTAGTTTTCTAAAGTAAAAAAAAAAAAGGAGACGAATTGCATTGATTGAAAAAGTGGTTGAATTCGAAAATACTCGTCCTAGTAACAAAAGGGAAGGCCTTTGAAAAAGTGATTCAACAAGATCGAACCAAATTGTGCTTAAAATTGATTTGGACGTGTGAAATTAAGTGACATTGCAACAGGTGTGTTCATTGTAAGTGCAAGTGAGTTTAGTAGCTTCTTTGACGTTGCTTGACTTAGTTTATGCACACGTACTTCGGATTCGGTTGTAGTGTGTTTGCTCGTGTCTTTTATCTTTGATTTTAGTCTAGGAACCCTAAGCCATCCTACATAGGTTGCTTGCTTGACTGAAAGTCTTGATTCTTGAATCAAGGTTTTAAGCTCTTACTAGCTTAGGTTCCATTGTTACGCCTTGTGTTCTTTGTGGATTATTGTGTTGGGTTGTTGCTTGTTGAGTCTTATTGTCAAGGATATCACCAATGGAGTCTCGAGACAAGAACTAATGGAGTTGTCTAGCATAGGCCGCATGTCCCAAAGGGAATTCTTGTACTATCGGGCCTATAGAGCTTCATATAGGGAGGCTCGACAATGTACTTATCCAGAATCTAACTCATACATGAGGTACGAGTCTAATCCCTATTTTTACAACTCTCACTATTATTCTGCTAACCATTATGTGCAGCCTAAGAAAGCCTATGGCTCACCTAAATCGTATGATAGCAAACCCCAGAGAAGAGAAAGAGTACCTCCACCGCCTCGGGTTAGAACACGTGACATCGTGTGTGTCATGTGTGAAGGGAGATGCCACTTAGCCGATATTTGTCCTAACCAATACCGCACTTACAAAGATGAAGGGTCCTTTGAGATTGAAGTCTTGGTTGTTGCTTGTAAGGATGAGGACGTCCAGATTAGTCCTTGTGCTAGCTACACTTCTCAAGTTAAAGAGGTCGGAGAGGATCCGCCTAAGGTTCTTGATGCCAAGAAAGAGAATTTGGCGGTTCAAGAAAGGGACGTTTTGGCCAAGGACTTGGTTGAAGAAGAGTCTAAAGACGAGGATGTTCTTTCTACTGAACCACCTTTGTTAATGGCCAACGGAGAGGAGCTTGAACCAAAGGAAAAATAGGAGGACATTGTAGAAATATCTCCTTCGCCTACAAGGAGCAAGCATCGACCCACCATTGCGCGTAGCTCACTAAATTCTTTGGCTACTCCATGGATGGATGCAACGCCTATGGTTCCCTCATACTTACCATTCTCACTCCAAGAAGAGGTCGATGCCATGGATGTTAAGCCTTCCGAGGAAACAAATTTTGGCCATGAAAAGGAGAAGACTCATCTAAGGAAAGTATCACTAGTCTCTACTTTTCTTATTCCTTCCCAATTGCTTGAATATGAATATTTTTCTAGGGGTAGAGAACCTCATGTACTAAATTCTGATTTTGCATGTAGAACTAGATACGCATGTGTGCATCATAGCTCTCATTCTCAATTCTTGTTGCATGCTATCTTGTTCAATGCATTACTTTTGTAGATAAATATGTCATGTGTATATCATGTTCCATCATTAAGCACATATTTAGCAAGAAATTGGGCAATACTTGTGCATGGAGGTTCATTCATGGACATTCTATAGATCCAAGTAGGTTTGCTATCACATTTCCTTCTTTCTTATGTATTTCTTGATACCTCACTTCCATAATTTGCGTTTGTGCAGATTCAAGTGAGTTAAGACTCTTTCTAGAAGCGCATTCGGATTCGAGGACAAATCCTTTCGAAGGGGGATAGGATGATGTGACTAAGCCCCATCAAGTGAGCCAAGGAAGCCTAGACGTCTATAAAGGCTGAAGTGATGGCTCGAGTGATCAAGAAGAGCAAGGAGAGTCTAGTGAAGGCCAAGACCAAGACAGAGAGCTTCCCCCCGGGGCTATCACAAGGGCTCGAGCCAAGCATATTCAAATGGAGCTCAAGAAGGGTCTCTTGAGTATTGAAGCCCTCAATCAAGTCTCTAATGAGCTCGTTTCTCTTATTGTGGCGTGTCCGAGTGCATGATTTGTGTTTGTGTTTTTCATATGGGTTGATAACATTTTTAGACATTGATTTAAGCTTGTTTTCAGCATTTTGCTTTGAAAATGCTTTATTGGGCCTAATGGGCCGCCATCCTTAGTTTAGTCTTTTTTTTCCCTTAGGCATTTTGTCCTTGCTTGCCAATAGAGGCAGCCACTCTTTCATTTGGAAGAAAACAACGTTGAATGAGATCAAAACAAAGCAGTTATCATTTTTAGAAAGCTCTCTCTCTTTGGCTGAAGAATGACCTTCTTTATCCCCTTGCTGTGTGTTGCATCAAGCCATTGTTGTTTGTTCATTGAGTGAGTCATATCTCAATGAGCAATCTGCCTTGTTCTCTCTTTGTTGGTGAGTTACATCCAGCCAAGAAGAACCATATCCCTTATTGACGCTTCCACCCCCATCATTGGCGTCTTCAACATCATCCTTGATCCATCCTCCACGTCCTTCATCATCATCAACCTCCTTCTCTCTTCATCTAGTCGTGTTCCTCATCAAAAAAAGCATTAAAAACTAAGGCGGAGTCTGTTGGGTTCAAATCTGATATCTAGATCAACCGGGGCTTCAACGAGCGTCTTCCTTGCACCGATTCATATGCGCAAGGATCAATGAAGACTCGATGCAAGGAAGACACTCGTTGAAGCCCCGGTTGATCTAGATCTCAGATTTGAACCCAATAGACTCTGCCTCGGTTTTTAATGCTTTTTTGATGAGGAACACGACTGGATGATGAGAGAAGGAGGTTGATGATGATGAAGGACATGGAGGATGGATCAAGGATGATGTTGAAGACGCCAATGATAGAGGTGGAAGCGTCAATGAGGGATAGGGTTCTTCTTGGCTGGATGTAACTCACCAACAAAGAGAGAACAAGGTTGATTGCTCCTTGAGATGTGACTCACTCAATGAACAAACAACAATGGCTTGATGCAACACACAAGCAAGGGGATGAAGAAGGTCGTTCTTCAGCCAAAGAGAGAGAGCTTTCTAAAAACGATAACTGCTTTGTTTTGATCTCATTCAACGTTGTTTTCTTCCAAATGAAAGAGTGGATGCCTCTATAGGCAAGCAAGGATGAAATGCCTAAGGAAAATAAGACTAAACTAAGGCTGGCGGCCCATTAGGCCCAATAAAGCCTTTTCAAAGCAAAATGCTGAAAACAAGCTTAAACCAATGTCTAAAAATGTTATCAACCCATATGAAAAACACAAACACAAATCATGCACTCGAACGCGCCACAATAAGAGAAACAAGCTCATTAGAGGCTTGATTGAGGGCTTCAATGCTCAAGAGACCCTTCTTGAGCTCCATTTGAATATGCTTGGCTCGAGCCCTTGTGATAGCCTCGGGGGGAAGTTCTTCGTCTTGGTCTTGGTCTTCACTAGACTCTCCTTGCTCTTCTTGATCACTCGAGCCATCACTTAAGCCTTTATAGACGTCTAGGCTTCTTTGGCTCACTTGATTGGGCTTGGTCACATCAACTTTCCACAAACAACTTGGGTTCTTTGGACAACATTTTTCATGAGGTTTTAGATTGTGTCAAGACCGATAAGTTTGGAGTTTGGTTCTGGCGTTTAGAGTTGGCATTCTGTTCAGCGCATTTGGTGAGCTCTCCGTGCATTCCATGCGTCAATTATCTACCTTAGCTAGATTTATGTATTTTGAGTTGTTTAGAAATTATTACCGTATTTTGTATGTTATGTTATATTTTAGGAAAGTTGTAGTTGGACGTGGTGCGCCACATGTTGTGGGACGCTAATCTAACCAGATTTATATGTTTCTTGTCTCTATAAGTACTCTTGCCTTTTCTTTGATAAAATTTAGTTCAAGTTTGAGGTTGAGTTACAGTTTAGGATTGTCTTGATAAAACCTTGGGTTCCGGCTGAATCTATCTTACAACCAAGCATAAACGTGTGCTCACGCTTATGACGAAGTTCCACGAGTGTTCTTCTGCCAACTAATCTCAAATTTAATTCTTCAGTGATTCTACAAAGGAAGAGAGACTTCTAGTTCCATCACGCTGGAATTAGAAGGAAAAAGGCGAATTTTTTGCTAGGCACTATAATGTTGGTTGCCTACGTTCCATCGAGATGATTCACTCCACGCATGTGTTACATTCAACCCTAGAGATCCACACATGGTCTTTAAGGTGTTGTGAGGTTCAGAGGATGTGCTTGGCTTCGAAGACATGACTGACCCAGTGACACGACGCTCCAACATGATCGAAGGGTATCATGGATGACTGCTACACCGACTCACCTTTTGTGGATGCAACTTCTCTTATCGAGATCCCAAAGCGATATTTTGTCCCAAGTATGCCTTCATAAAACAGAATGACAGATCCATACGAACACATCTCGTTATATAAAAAATAAGATGACGACAAGTGCCATCTCATATCACCTTAAATAGGCGGTTATGTATAAGTGGTTCAGTGCCACACTAAAGGGATCGAATTTGACCCGGTGCATCCATTAACCAAACAAGACTATTTTCACCTTTGTCGGGCTTGTCAATTTGTTCAAGATCAAAATTGCTAGCAGGCGGCGGTTCCAACGAGGGTTCAATGAACCTGATGATGTTGGAGATGACTACCTCACTAAAAATTATGATAGTTTGGTGATGTCTCTTACAATAGGTATAAGTCTGGTGGAGGGCGTCTTAATTGACAAAGGGAGTTCAACGAACCTGACAATGTTGGAGGTGTTTTAGAGCTTGGGGTTTTAGTAACGAAGATATTGCTAGAAATTTGACACCTTTGGTGTGATTCAACGGAGAAGTCAATAATCCGCTAGAAGGAATTAGGTTGACTATATAAGTTGGAGTTGTCAACTTACAGGTCAGATTCATGATCATGGATTGCTCATCACCATTCAATTTGATTATGGGGAGACCATGGATTCACGATATGAGGGCCTTATCTTTAACCCTTCACCAGACCATCAAGTTACCCACCAAGTGGGGAGTGTAAGAAATAAAAAGCGAACATACAATGGCGAGAGCTTGCTACAAGATCTCACTGAAAGCAACCACCTCAGAGAAGCAAATCAAGAAATCGCCATCATAGAAATTAGAGGATTGCAAATCGTCGACACAATACACACATTTAGATCCACCCAAGCATGTTGACATAATACTGGATCCTAATAAACCTAATCGCACATTCAAGACATGCTAGGATGCTTCAAAGGAGATACAAAAGCAAATAATCGAATTTGTGCGATCCTATGTTGATTTCATTGCATGGACCCACGAGGAGATGATGGGAATTAGTTCGGACGCGATTACACAAATGTTGAATGTAGACCCAAAGCACCCACCACTTAAGCAAAAGAGGCAAAATTTTGCCCCCAAAAGGAATAAAGTATTGATGAGAAGGTAAAAGTGTTGCTAGAAACATGGAAGACTAGATAGGCCAGGTATGATTGGTTAGCTAATGTGGCAGTGGTGAAGAAGAAAAATGGGAAGCAGTGAGTATGTGTGGACTTTAACGAACTAAACAAGGCGAGCCCGAAAGACTCTTTCCCACTATCACACATAGACATGATGATCGATTCCACTGCCAGGAATAAGTTGCTCAACTTTATAGACTCCTTTAGTGGATATCACCAAATCCATATGAAACTGAAGGATCAAAAGAAGACCACCTTCATCACTAATCAGGGCATCTATTGTTACAAGGTGATGCATTATGGCCTAAAGAATGCGAGAGTAACTTACCAACATCTTGATGTTCGAGGAACATCTTGGGGACACCATGGAGGTGTATATCGACGACATGCTGATAAAGTCAGAGCATGCCTCATACACTATAAAGCACTTGAAGAAAGCCTTTGAGATCCTTAGAAAGTATGACATCAAACTTAATCCTAAAAAGTTTTCTTTTGGCATTTCATCGAGGCAAGCCTTAGAAAGTTCTTACGCTACATGGTAACGCAAAGAGCAATCGAGGCAAGCCTAGATCAAATCAAAGTAATTCTCGACTTACAGACTCCTCGATGCTTAAAGGATGTACATTAGTTGACGGGAAGAGTGACAATCCTGAATATGTGCATATCAAAGGCGTCCGACAAGGATAAGTTGTTATACGACCTCGTGAAGAAAAATAAATCATTCGAACGAACAAACAAATATGAAGATTCCTTCCAGATCCTCAAAAAATATCTAAGTTGTCCCCTGGTGTTGTCCAAACACAAAAAAGGAAAAGAGATGCACATGTACTTGGCAGTAACGGAGACAATCGTAAGTGCCTTCTTGGTTCAAGAAGAAGACATAGCACAACTTATGGTTTACAATGTGAGCAAGACACTCCTCGACAGGAAAAACTCACACTAGCATTTATTATTGCTTCCATCAAGTTGTAGCCATATTTTGAGAGCAACACCATCTCTCTTTGAACCGATTACCCGACTAAAAGTGTCATGAGCAAGCCAAAAATGTCGGAGATGATGACTAAGAGGGTAGTACATCTTAGTGGTTATGACATATGATACAAACCATGCACGATTATTAACTCACAACCCTTGGGTCCAACATGTGAGAATCATGCTACTGAAGAGTTATTGCAAGTTGATTAGGGCTTAACAACAAAGTGAGTCATTCATATTGATGGCGCCTCAAACCAGAATGACGTGGGTCTAGGGATCTTCCTAAAAGCACCATAAGGGTTGAGATAGACAGGTTGTACATTGTGTATTCAAGGAGACGAATAACAAGGCGGAGTACGAGTCATTGATAGCAAGATTCGTGATCTATGAGGATAAGAGTGTAGAAAACATCAAGGTAATATGTGGTTCGATGTTGATTGTCAACCAAGTTAACAAATCTTATACAAGCTCGGCGTTTCAAGATGATAGCTTATCTAGAAATTATCAGTAATGTGGTAGCATAAATCTAAACCACGGTAAATATTTATTGACGACGACGAACATTCACAACTCCGCCGATCTAGACTCATGCCGATCTCGTTTATGACATCCTACGAACATAGAAATACAGTCAAATGGAGGGCATCCGGCCCCTAAAGCCCCTCCAACGCTCAAGTAAGATAAAGAGAACCACCAATTCTTCCTAAGCTATCAATTGCTCTCTAATGGACGCTGCCACCAAGAAAAGGAACGTAGAAAGAGACTAAGAAAAGCTAGGTTTGGGGGTAATAAGTACATGAGCTTGCCTTGTGAACTCCTCACGAGCCTATCACTTAATAGGCTCATTAATTGTCTCTGAATTAATAAAAGCTGCACAATTAATGTAAAATAACCAATCTATCTAATTTTTCATCCAAAATTAATTATCTTCTTTAATTAAGAAAATAGCCAATTAAAATAATTTATGAGATATAATTTCCATCATCAAGTAACCTTGTCAGTAACTTCATGTTTTTGAGGAGGAATGGAGAATAACAAGGTGGAGTGTAATCTAAAATATGAAATTTTAAATTGAATGAGCGAGAAAATCTATATATATTTAAAAGTTAGCATTCTAGGTCATTGAATGCTAACTTTTAAAGATGAATTAATTTTTTTTATTTCATGCCTTATTTATTTAGCCCACAATTTAAATAATTTCTCAAATCCAAAAAGTACTAAAGTGACAATTTCATATATTAACAATCTATAATCTTCTATATAATATAAAAAAAAATTGATTCACAATTATATACAATTACTACATCTTAATCAATTAAAAAGTCCTTATTTTCATGTGGTTGTATAACTCTTATATCTTCACATTAAATTTTCAACATAGTTTAATTTATATATCTATTAAGCATGAAAAACAACCAAAATACGATCACTAAAAGACCTTCGTATCTTTTTGAGAAATTGAAAAAATATTAAATAAAAAAATTAATAGGTCAAATCAATATTACTGATTAGAAGTTATTATATAACCAATTATTAATTAAATTAATAGACATAATGTCTCTTTTAAAACTATAAAGTACTATATGTATGATATGATTTTATCCTTTTTTAATTTCAATTTACGAATAATTAATATAGTGTAATTGCATGAAATAAGTTTATAGCTCCCAAAGACCGAAAAAATTGACATAAATCTGTTTTTTTGTATCACCTAATTAATATTTTATATTAAGGATATTTATTGTCACCAACCAATTGAATCATAAATACTTACAATTAGGAGATAGACAACCTATAAACTTAATAATTTTACCTTTATTATCGTGATTATGCCAAAATAAGTGCATGAATGGAGAAAAATTCTTCAATACATTTATCACCTAGAATTGTGTAATTTACACGAGACTTTTCAAATGTCATTTGTGTTTCATGCCAATGGGCAATGCATTAATAACAATATTTTAATTTTATTATATTTAAATTTCACCATTCAAGTATATTTATTCATAATAATAAAGGGAAATGAAAATATTGTAACCTTTGTGATTCTTCATTCACCATTAGAGGTTCATGTCTGTGGGTAATTACATCAATTTAGACAATGAATAAATGTATTCATAACATGTTAATTCTATACGCATTTAATCGGCAATTTAAATATATTTTATTCTCTTTAAGTAGTTGATAGTAGATGAATTGATATTCTGGAAACCCGACCACAAACATTACCAATGATGAAAGGATGTAGCTCAAGATGAAGGTGAGTCATTATTTTCTATTTTTATGGTTATGCTATAGTAGTTGTTGTAAGTATGAATTTTTTTAGGAATCTTTTTATTGATATAAGCTTATGAAAATTAAATAAATAAGATTAATTTTATTCTTGAAATGTGATGTTTTTTTTTGCTATATATGCCATGTTTAAGTGTTTATCATTGTAGGAATACATGAATGCCAAGCTCCTCACAAAGATTGACGATTTAGGAAGAATACATTTCCACACCAAATTGACCGGCAACTATGGAGGCAAGAGCCACATAAGATTCCAATTGAAATCAAGTTGTGTAGATTTGTGATTTGTGAATGACCATGCCAAGAGTTTCTCAAAGTTGGGCATCCTTAAATGGTAAAACATATATTCTTGAAATAATTAAATCATTCATTTATCTATATATATATATCCAATATATTATTTTACTGGTTGAAAATTTACAGTAATTCCCATTAAATATTTATTTATTTCTAAATAATTAGACTTTTAATATTTTTATATATTTAATTATGCATAATTTTACGGATTAATTTCTTCACAAAAATACAAGTATCATATCAAATGAAACGTACGTATGTGTAAGTATTACTTCTTTATACCAATTACATATTCACGATTCTGTTTTCTTAAACTACTTTAATTACATTTGTAATTTATTTATATACTTATACAAACTATTTATGATATTATAGTTCTTGGGGTGTTTTATTTTACTACAAACAAAATTGTATATGTAATCCAAGTAAGAGAGCGACAAAACAAAAACACACACATGACAATGCCAAAGTCTAGATATTTTGGAATAGGAAGTAGATTGATGCTAACGAGAAATGTCGTGAGAAACAAACCATCAAGTTATTGCAATTGTTTTGTTTCCAATTACCACTCAAATTACTTGACCTTTATTTAAAATTGATTCAAATTAAATCATAATTTCTTTATACATTTCAATGAATAGAATATAATTAATATATAAATAATACCATAAAAATTATTTCGGGTTCCTTTTAATTTAAAATGTTAGTTTTTAAATAAAATACACATAAATTAAGAATCTATCTATAATCTCATATATATTTATCTATGTAGTCTTTGGGAAAATAATATCAAATTTATTTATAATGATTCTTATTAATCTCTCTCTAACAATGTATTTATATAAATCTGTCAATATAATAATGTTTCTAATTATAATTATATTGTAATCATATAATGTAACTTATTTCTAACAATATATTTATATAAATCTTATCTATATTATTAGTGAATTCTAGTTAAATTGCACGTGAAGAGAAATTTGAGCTTAAATAATATATTACTTTTCAAATTTCCAAGAAATTCTCCTCCTAGCTGAATGGTACATCGTCACATATTGATTCTAATAAAAAATATATTTTTGTCCATTGTAATAACCCTTAAATTTTACTTTAAGTACTCATATTATAAAGGAAGATTAATTTGAATTATTTTAAAAGCAAATTGAATATGTTGTATTTAAATCCCGCAATTCTAGCCATTAACTAGAAGAGTTCAAAATATAGCGCTTGTCATTTCATACGGGAAACAAATATTATCGTACAAAGTAATTAATAAAAAAGGCTTTAAGAGTCTAATCCACAACATACAAAACTAAACTTTAAAATAACCAATGTCAAGTTGGTAATATGCGCCTTCGTTATAAGGACTATGCATACATGTATAAGATTGTAGATAATGATTTTGATTTTCATAAAAACCATATTTATAACACATTATTATGCTAATATTAAGCATATTTATATATTTCTACTAATATATAATCGATAAGAGATGAAACACATTAATTCATTATTGTATAGCACTTTAGATTATCGTAACTACAAATATAGCAAATATTATTGGCACTACGGAAATCAATACAATTTTTTATGACTGTGTCATTGACTATATATTTGATATTGATTAGTTCCGTAAAAGAAGATCGTTCATGTACTAAGACTATTAACAAACAATATTTTTTATTTTCCGTTCCATAAGATACACTATATCAGTTTTTGATGTTGGGATGGGTCTACCATTTTGTGTATCAACAGTATCCCGGTCTGGATGTAGAGCAGTTCCAACCGGTCGAACCAGACGATCAAGACCTAAAAAAAGATACACTATATCATTACAAATTGAGAGTATTGATCGTTCTTTTGTATAAAAAAGATAGCCTAAGAAATAATCATTTTTATGATTATATTTTCTTTTAAAAATAAATAAATACTTTTTTGAATAATAATGAATGACCCGTGCGTAGCACAAACATAAACACTAGTTACCTAAACAATTTGCAATCTTGTTACAAAGGCATAGCCTAAGAAATAGTCATTTTTAGGGTGTTTGAATTACGCATTATCTCGTATTATAATATAAAAAATTGACATTATGATATTATTTTTTGTATTATAATATCAATTTTTGACATTATAATACGTAATTCAAACACACCCTAAAAATCATTAGCCTACAAGATGCCAATCAAATATTTCGAGGCGGTTGTGGAGTTAGTAAAGCGTCATAATCCCGAATTCGTGATCTCTTATAAATATTTGTGGGGACCAATTATGGGTCTCCATTACTATTAACTAGTCTATTCCAACATGTAATAGCCTAATATATACTAGCTAGTGATCTAACCTTACCGATATCGGAGGGCTGCTTTTACGTGCTTAATGGCATTAGGGGAAATATATATAATACTAGCTCAGTATCGTGTCTTTTACGAGATTTCCTTATCATTCTTACATTTTGAAAAATAATTTATACATAAATAAGGGGATGTGTCAGGTGCGGACGAGCTCTTAGGTGCAAGCAACGTTAATATGTGAACGGAGGTGTGTAATATTGTGTGATGTAGTGCATAAATGTAACATAGTGCACATTTTATGTGTAGTTTGGGTACACAGTTGTGCATTCCTATATTAGTCTCTGACATTGATCCACGAGTCTTCAATATTGACTCGTCGGTCTTCTGCGTTGACCATATATCAACGTTGATTGGGGTTGACCAATCGTTGAATGACGTTGACTAGTTAGTGGTCCAAAGATACTTATAATTGTGCATTGCTTTTGAACGTGCACCATGTTAAAAAATAAATGTAAATAGAGTTTTAATTAGTGTGCACTGACGTAAGAGTATGCACCATGTTATAATTAAAAATGCATAGAAATAAATGTGCACCCATTATTACAAAATGGGGCTTCCCCTACGGACACAATTACCACGGTTTCGGTTTTTTCGTAGTAATTTTGTTATCATGGTTAATTTACTACGGTTCCGTAAACAATCGTGTTGTTTATGCATCTTTTTACTACGGTTCTAGGAGAACCATGGTAAATAAACTGCTAAAATAACACGATTCCTTGTTTTTTCGTAGTAATTTTGTTGTCATGGTTAAATTATTACGATTCTAGGAAAACCGTGGTAAATAAACTGCTAAAATACCACAGTTACATATTTTTTCGTAGTATTTTTGTTGTCATGGTTAATTTACTACGATTCCGTGAACACCGTGGTGTTTATGCATCTTTTTTATCACGGTTCTAGGAGAATCGTGGTAAATAAACTGCTAAAATATCACGATTGTTTGTTTTTTCGTAGTAATTTTGTTATCATGGTTAAATTACTACGGTTTTGTGAACAATCGTAGTGTTTATGTATCTTTTATACTACGGTTCTGAAAATAAACTGTTAAAATACCACGATTTTGTATTTTTCGTAGTAATTTTGTTATCATGGTTGCATTACTACGGTTATGTGAACAAGCGTGGTTGTTATAAACAATATTTTACTACGGTTATGGGACAACGTAATAATTTATAACTCATTTTTACCACGGTTGTTTAACAGACGTAGTAAAATGGAGGTGCTAAACAAGCCCTAAATTTCGCACCCGCCTCCCGAAGACTGAAGTAAATCCCGCTTGTCCGCATGCGTTTTCCCACAGTTTTTGGTTTCCGCCGCTGCCGACGCCACCACTCCACCGCCTTCATCCATTAACCACTGTCTTCTGCCAAGATGAAGCTCGTCAGATTCGCCTCTCCTCCTCTTTATCTCTCTCTCTGTGTTGTCCATAGGCTTCCAAATTCTTCGCATCTAACTTTTTGAGCTCTAAAAAGTTCTCTTTCGGATGAGCGACGCGCAGGTTCTTGATGAAGTTGAACAATGAAACTGTCTCAATCGAGCTCAAGGATGGCACGATTGTCAATGGGACCATCACATGTCCTCATCGCCTCCCCCTTTCAACACCTCTCTTCTCTCTGAAACTTTTGTTTGATGAATTTGTCTGAATCAAAACCCTAGGGTTTCTTATTCTTCTTTTACTCCAGGTTTTGCTTGCACTTGATATTACCTGAAATCAGAAGTAATCTGTTCAACATTCGTTTCAATTCCTCTATTCTTGCTTGATGAATTTTGAGTAGCTTGCATCTTTCCATTACTATAGAGGTTAGATTCACTTAGTGATACTGGATGCAGAGAATCAATCATGGTTCACCCTAACTTGGTTAATTTCAGTAAAGCACTTTCTTTTATTGCATATGTTTTGTATATGAGTTTTTCTCATTTATGATCTTTTTGTTTCTGAACAGATAATGTACATCAATACATGTAGAGTATAAATTAAACAAGCCTCATTCAATTTGCAGTTTTCTTTGCGTTGAACAAAAAAATCTATGTTTCTGCAGCAAATTCATTCCCTTGTCATGTCACTACGTTATAGTACAATTGATATCAAGACAGCAAACTCTCTTGAATCATGGAATGGAGGAGTTATAATGATGGTCACTGGATCTGTACAAATGAGGGATTTTGGCAGAAACAAATTTGCACAAACCTTTTTCCTTGCCCCTCAGGAGAAAGGATACTTTGTCCTCAATGATATCTTCCATTTCATTGATGAGAACAAGTTCATTCATATCCCGCCGCACTAATGGGCCAAAGCAACCTCAACTCCAAGTTGACTGATTCTTTGAGTACATCAGAGCAAGGTACTCAGGGAACTTCTACAATAGTGTTTTCTACATAATTGTTGAAAGTTACTTAAATGGTGTTATACTACAGCTACAATATATGTGCTAGTATAGTTATGATAGTAACCTATACAGGTCATTGCAATTCGGTATTAAGTATTATGCTTATTACTCTATAGGTAATTAGTTATTTTGTCGTAGTTGACTCAACTGAGCATACGATTAAAACCAATGGTATTCTTCCTTTGTGGGTTGGAGTTCATGTTTTGGTTTAAAATATGAGACTAATTTCTCTATGTTGTTATTAGCAGTACCGAACTACTTGATGGGTGGAACAATTCCAATTGGGGAGTACATAAATGTTGCTGACAGAAAAGAAAATGGTACTTCAGACCAGTACTCTTTACCAGAACAGTAGCTGCAACAAGTTCAAGAACCTAAACATATTTTGGAAGATACTCCCTTAGAGCATGTAAATGGTTATCTTGAGCATACAATGTAAACTGCACGAGATGTCACTTCTTCCCCTGTTGAAGAAGTTGTTGGAGAGCCTCAGAAGCACACTTATGCTTCTATCTCATGTACTAACTTCATTGATTTAGTATTCCTGGAACTTATTACTTTTCCTTGTGCATCTAAAACATTGTTCTACTTATAACAATAAGGCTAACAATTTTGTCAATCAACCTTTGTTGAAGCTACGTGTTGCCAAAGGAAATTCTGAAGCATCTGCGTCTTCATCTAACAAGAATATGGCATATTCTTCTAAGTGGCATCAGCCACATAAGGATCACCACTCCTATAATCAGCAGTCCTAACAGTCAACTATAACTTCAGCTGCCAATGAAAATTTATCTGCGAAGACTAGTGAAGAGGTCCTTGTAACAGATGATAAAGGTTGGTTGTTACTTATTGTATTTTTTATCATATATATATCATCATTTCCATTCTTATTACATAATTTGACGATGCATTTAAAATTTAGTATCTAGTAGTTGATTTTAGGGTTGGTTTGTGTATCGAGCATTCCATGTATATGAGTTATGATTTGGTAGGTCAGGTTGAACTTTTTCCACAAGTTTGTGGTCAACCCACAAGTATTAAAGGATTGCCAAATACAAATGAGAGCCCATACTTGTATGATTATTCTCTTACACTTGTGAGTTATGACATCATCAGGTGAGATACAGTCTGTATATGTAAGGGGCCTGCCACCCACATTGTCTTCCTTTGAAATTGAGGATGAATTTGAGAAATTCAGGAAAGTCGGCCCTGGAGGTGTGGCAATCAGGCGTGTAAAGGTAGATTTCTCGGTTCCCCCAACCTACCCCCGAAAAACAATTCTTTTTCTCTTATGCATCTTATACCTCTAAGCTTTTATACGCGTGATATGTAGGATACTGATGTTTGCTATGCATTTGTTGAATTTGAAGATATGACTGGTGCGCAAAATGCAATTCAGGTCAATATTTTTTTGTGCCTCAACCTAAAAAAGGGGAAAAGAAGATGTGGTTGTACAATTTTCTTACAGTATTCTAAAAGAAGATGTAATTTACAACTTCAAATAAGTTTTTCGGTTGCCTCCAATGTGATTGAGAAATGAGAAGTTCTTGGCTTTTGGAGGTCCTGAGGAAAGGGAGTTCATGGTTAATGAAATGCTCGGCACTACTAATGAGAGTTTCATACCTTAGCTAGCTAAACGTTTTTTTTTTTGAAACTTCAACTTTTAAGTCTTTTGTGTTTATGACAATACATTGATGTATGACATTTTGAAATATTTAATCCATTTTGATATTTGATGTCTTTTGAAGTTGTGCCAAATGTTTAGATAATTATGGTTATGTGTATGGTGTAATATATATATATATTAAAATTTAGGTACTTATGAAAATGTGTACATTTAATTACATGTAAAATTATCACGGTTGCTTTGGTTGAAACAACTTTACGACATGTCTAATTACCACGGTTGTCACTATTACTACGGGTCTTAATGAGAATAAAAAATGTGTTTTTTTACTATGGATACATATTTTCTACGGTTCAGGAACCATAGTAAATATGTAACCGTAGTAAATATACAACCGTAGTAAAACAACGACTGTGGTTAAACGACCGTAGTATATTTACTACGGTTCAGGAACCGTAGTAAATATGTAATCGTAGTAAATATGTAACCGTGGTAAACAATTTTATAACAGACACTTTTACTACGGTTCACAACCGTAGTAATATATGCATTTGAAACCGTAGTAAACTTGCCATTTTGTACTAGTGATCCTGTTACAAATAAATGTGCAATGAGATGGATGTGCACCAATATCATACTAATATGTCCAACAGAGTTACAAATAAGTGTGTGCACCGGTGTATGAATGTGCATTTTCTTCTAAATAAATGTGCACATAGTTTAAAAAAATTAATGTGTACCGTGTTACAAAAAAGTGCATCTAGTTGCAAAAAAATGTGCATCAGTGACCTCCACTTATACGTTAACACTATCTGCACGAGAAGGACCGTCCGCACCTGATCAGCCCTTAACCCTCCACCCATAGAAATAATATTGTGAATTAATATAGAAGTATATAAATGTGTGACATTGTAAATAAAATTATAGCATAAGTATGGTAATATAAATATATACATTCTAGGAATTGAATCATGTGAGAATGATTTATATGGTGTAAAATGAGAATGATTCTATAGCCCTTGAATGGAGCTAAATTCAAGAGTTTTGATCACACTTTCATTAAAAGGGGCATGTGCCATGCACATGACCCCTTGGTCAAACTTTTCTTTGCCGGTCAACGGCGAACTCAGGCGGTCAACTCCGGTCAATGTCGGCGTTGACCGACCATTTTTTTTTCTCGGACCCAATTTTTTTTGGGCGAAATTTCCATTTTCTGGACCAAAATTTTCTATGCACATTCCTTGCCAAAGTTATGCACATTTCATCAGAATTTCATACACTTTTGAAAAAAAAGAGCAATACATGTTAAACAACTAAATGAATTTCACATCTAGTACAAAAATAAATGTACATGTATACTATTTTAGTGCAGATGTATGCAAAAAATCATGCACTTCAATATTCATCCAAACACGGTATAAAACTCATGCACATTTTCAACACAAACCCGATATTTGCACTCCTAGTACAAATTAGGTGCACATACAAACCAATATCCATGCACATACACGCATATATACATGCACTTCACACATAATGCACTGAATGTGCATGTAAATTGGCTTGAATATGCATAATGTTTGCATTGTATGTGCTAGTACAGATCATGTGCACATACAAGCCATTATACCTGCACAAACACATAGACGTATGCACTTCACACATAACGCATTGAATGTACGTGAAAAATGACTTGAATGTGCATAATGTTTATACTGAATGTGCGGGAAAAATCTAGGCCCCGAAGAGAGACATTTTAGGAGGGAAAAAGCTTGGACGGTTAAAAGTGCATGAAATCTTGCATGAATGTGCATAAATTTAGCACTAAATGTGCATAGAAAATTTTGTCCCAGATACAAAAAAAATCGCCCAAAAAAAATTGTCCCCTAAAAAAAATTGATTGGTTAACGTGGGTCAAAAGTGCATGAAATCCTACTGAAATGTGCATAACTTTGACAATGAATGTGCATAGAAAATTTTGGCCAAGAAAAGGAAAATCTAAAGGAGAATAAAAAAAGGAATTTCGTTCGAAGATAATATGTTAAAATCAAATCTCTATACCTAGAAAGAAATAGATAAAGTTTAAAACAAAAAAATAAGTAAGTAGAAAATCTAAAGGAGAAAAAAAAAGGAGGCGGTGTCGAAAGGAGACGGTTGAGAGAGAGAGAGAGAGAGAGAGAGAGAGAGAGAGAGAGAGAGAGAGAGAGAGAGAGAGAGAGAGAGAGAGAGAGAGAGAGAGAGAGAGAGAGAGAGAGAGAGAGAGAGAGACGAAGGGATGTTCATAATGACGACAAGGTGGTGCTCAATATGGACCGATCAAAGGATGCATTGGTGGCATCCATTGTGGTTCAATCGCGGAGGAGGACATTGGATCAACAAAAAAATGATAGTTGTTTTGAAAGAGAGGTGGAAAGGTGTGCTTAGGAAGAAAACATAAAGAAACAACAAATTTACACTAAATCTGGAAACACATATGCTAAAAGGAAACTTAAGAAAAGGAACATATCAATTGATTTTTTCCCTAAAATCGGAAGCAAATTTGTTAAAAAGGGAAACTGAAAATAAGCTAGAAATTTAATTTTTTATTCTAAAATTGAAAACAAATATGTTTTAAAGTAAATTGAAATAAGTAATATATAAAATTGATTTGTAATCGAGGCGTTACTGAAAACAAATACATTATATCAATCAATAGCACCTCTCGTCTAGTAATCGAGGTGTTGTTCCTTTATTCTATCCCAATTCATCTTGCCAATTCTAAAATGCTTACGTAACGCGGTCGTCCCGAATCAACGTCGACCTGTTCAAAAATCAGACGCCTCGCAACGTCACCCCTCACATGGCTTGCATCGCTCTCAATTGATCGACAACTCACGCAATCACTTACACGCTTTATGGCAGACCACATCGATTTGATAAACGAGGGTGTTGTTGTTGTCCAATGATAGACGTCCACCACTAGACCGCCTCCCATCGTATGTGACATGCTCATAGATTATCCAATCATCAGGTGACGCGCTCCCACCGCCTAACCAAGCTAAATCTACCTTGAACCAACATGTCGCACCACCTTGCCACTAAGCTAGAGAAGCTCACAAATATTATAAATAGCCGAAGGACACCTCAAAGAAGGGATCTTTGATTTTGGACCCAATTTTCTGGTGCTTTCCTTAATTAAAGATTTGTGGTTGATTTTCAAGTTCATCACTTTACCCGTTTGTAATCTTCATTAAAGTCCTCTTGACATAAATAGAAAGAGCCTCCTTATGTATTTGAATACGTTAACGTGGCATGTCACCATGGAAGAAACCACATGTGTTGTGGCGGTATTCTCCCTTTGGAATTCCTTAGGGCCACCAAATTCCTCCCATGAACTTGAAGACAAGAGCTACCCGACCAGGCCCATTTCACGCGGCGAATCATCCCCCAATCAGCATCTGGCCCAACTAACAGCCAGACAGAGGACACGCTCTATGGAGAATTGCAGGGTCTCTCCATATTCTCTGAAGGAGTTCAATGCACCCCTATCCTTAAAGGATTCCGTCAACCAACGATGGAAGATTATAACGCAACCAAAGATCCTAACGTGGATGTCCAGAAATTCATGATCCATATGGGCTTGAACGAGTTTGACTACGCGATGTTGTTGATAATTCCCATCCACCGTCAAGAGGGGTAGCCCTATCTTGGGTTATGAACCTGCGACCCAACTCAATCAAGTCATTTCAAAAGTTGACATAAACCCTCTGCTCCCACTTCAGTCTAGTGAGGAAACGCAAGAAAACATCCTTGGGTGAATTCTTCATGCACTTCACTAATGTTGCAGTGTAGGTGGTGAATCTTGAACCCCTAATTGCACATGAAGTTTTGATGAATAATCTCGCTGATGTGAAGTTTAAGATGTCAGTTTATCGCGAATAACCAAAAACCTATGACGCCTTGCACGATAATATTTTGAGACAGATATACACTGAGGAGGTTGTTAGGGGTAAATCTGGCAAAGCTTAACAAATATGTTAGGTTCACGGTCAACCTCTAAAGGATAAGAGTGTCGCTAAGCCACTATTAGGGGAGAAAGGCGGACAACACAATGATAACCACCCACCAGTAAAAGACGCGTATCTAGCTAGCATGCATGATAAGCCCCACATGCATCATGCGGCTCATAGGCAATAGAGTCGAGATGTGAGGTCCCCAAGAAGAGAGAAACGACGTGACGATTGGCTTGAATCGCACATCAAGAATCAAGGACTTATAAACCCCGTTGAAGAGAGTACGATCCTACTCCATGGTAGAGATGTAGCCCAAGCCGTTAGAAGCCGAAAAAACAAGACCTACGCCACGTGTCGATGGCTACATCAATACCATCGCGAGAGGGCCATCCTTGGTGGGGTCTAGTAATCAATAGAGGAAAAGGTATGCGAGAGAGACATCATGAACCTTTAGTGTACAACGTTGCACAAACATCTACGAGACATGCCAACCTGGTCATTAATGAAGCTAATGTGGAGGGGCAACATCTGCCCCATGCCGATCCATTGGTAATTCACACGCAAAACGAAGATGGTCAAGCGCATACTGGTTGATACGGGAGTATCAATGGGCATCATGTATTTTGATGCATTTGAATAGTTGGGAATCCACATACCACAATCATACCATTTGCTCAGAAACTAATCACGTTCTTTGGAGAAGAAGTAAGTGTTGTCGGTTTTATTGAGATGAGAATGACTCTAGGGACAATCCCAGTTCATTGCGTGGAGGACGTAGAATTTACAGTGGTCCGCCTCCCCTTAATCTACAATGGTATCATGGGGCATGTGTCGCACATGAAATTCCAGGTGGCTATTTTTATATGTCATTTAAAGTTGAAGTTTCCTATGGGAGATTATGTAGGGAGGCCAAAGGTCACTAGTACACCTGTACAAGTCCGGGTTTGCCCGTTCGGTCCGACCATCCTAATATCTGGGCTTACCCGGTCAGGTCGGCATGACCCGACCCGAGATAAAAACTGGCCGGGTATGGACACCTCTCTAGGCCCGATCGGGCCTAGAAGCCCATCCCATAGCCCGATTATTATTTTGCAAATATAATTTTATATATATCTACTTTGAAAGATATTTGAAATTCATAGAAACATGGGAGATTTTGCTAATTTTTTCTTAAATTTCTCACTCATTCATTTTTAAGAATGTATTTGTAGACAATTTCTAAAAATATCGCTCAAATTTTGGGCTTAATTTTAATACTTTGCAAGTGCTTAATATACAAAAATGTGCTTAGTGTTCAATCGGGCCAACCCGGTTTCTTGGACGGGATTGGACAAAATTTTCAACCCGCTTTGACTAGGCAGGCTTAGTCCAGTCTGGTTATTAGGGCATAAAAATGAAATTAGCCCGGCCCGTACCAAACTTGTACATGTCTAGTTACTACGAAGAAGCAAGTACTTGTTACTTTTCATCTTTAAAGTGCAAGATGAAATCACCCATATGTCTCAAAAGCAAGAAAATGTGGATGAAGATGGAGAGAGGGAGGGAGGGAGGGAGGGAGAGAAGAGACATACACTTCGATGGAGATGGGGAGAAAGGTGTATTTGTAAATCAGATAAGATAGAAGAGATATTTTTATTTGATTTGAAAATTTACAAAAAAGTATTATTTTGATTTTTTATATTAAAAAAAAGATAAATAAATAATGAATTTAACTTTTCTTTTCTCACATTATCTAAAAAGTTGAAGTAATTTTGCAAAACAAAAATGGCACCAGTGCGTAATGTATAACATTTGCTACCAATGGAAACTTGCTTCTCATCTTAAATCGAGCAAATTGGGATGCAAACCTAACAAAAAAGTAGGGTGTTTTTGACAAATACTTCTATAAATACTTAAGCCCTAATTCACTCTCCTTTATGACACCTTGTGAGATACGCCACATAGGTAAATTTCAATGTCCATTTACAATGTTGCCTTTCTTTTATTTTAAAATTTACATATTTTATTGCTATTTAGTTTTTACTAAATAACTTACATATCATATAAAATCATATCAAAAGATTATATATTATATATCTTTTATCTTATTAGCTACTTATTAGTGACCAAAATTAAAGCTACTTTTTGTTTCAACCATATCAACCCTACTTATAAACTAATATATAAATCCATATATCAAAATGTATGTTTCAATCATATCAAAGCTACATTTTTTTTCCAATTATATAACAAAAAAGTAAGAATGTAATACTCATTAGTTTTCAATACTTACACATGTATATAATTAGTATCATACAATTCATGTTGCAAAATTAGTAATATATTATTATATTAAAAACTCTGAAAAACTTATGTAATATAATGTAATTTCTTTCCTTTCAAGTAATTATATGAAATGAATTTTTTTAATTACTTAAGTCTAATTTATATATTTTATTTTATTATGTATATGAAATTCCTAATTTATTTTCCCTTCTTTGTATATAAATTCGCACATATATTTAATTGTTAATTTATAATCATGTGAAAAACACGCATACATGTTAAGAAATCAAGCGTAAAGTTATTTGATTAGTTTTCCTTTGTATTCAACATAGTTTCAACTTTGATTTTTATTAACAAAATATGTGAATGACACAGGAACACGAGATGATATGTGGAGGCTTCTTTCCATGAAAATGTGGACCTACATTGCATGTTCGATTTGTTTCATCGCACGACTTAGATTTAACTCGTGTCACTTTTAGATAAATTTGTTCCGCCACATGGAGCATGAATTGTGTGTGGCTCACGTGGTATTTTGCTTGTGGGATTAGCAAGAGGTTGGGAGTTTGAACCCTTAAAACAACAAGCCCCTCTTTCATTTTTCTTCTTCCATTCTTATTCTCCTTAATCACCTAGACACACTTAATTATCCAATATCACCTAGAACTGTTTTTTAACCACCTCAACCGACATCTAAGATTCGTATATAATGATGTCAAGGTTAATATTAAGGATGATTAAACCCAATCTGTAATTATTTTGGACGAAAATAGAAACACATTCTTTTAGTTTCTATTTTCGTCCAAAATAATTACAGATTGGGTTTAATCATCCTTAATATTAACCTTGACATCATTATATACGAATCTTAGATGATATTTTATGAATATTTACACCTAAAATAAGAACCTCTAGTTTATTTTAAAGAAAAAAGACTTTAAATAATACGAACTACCAACTTTAAACTAAAAATAATACAAACATAAAATTTTGTAAACCCATACCTAAACTATGTTGGTATTTACCAAAAAATAATGCGAACTATCAACTTAGAACAAAAAATAACACTAACCTTAAAAATTGTAAATCCATAGACAAACTATGTTGATATTTGCCAAAAATTATACAACCTTATTTTTCGACGATTTTGACACGTGGAGATGTGGATCATAGTGTTTATCTCTAACCACGCTGTGCCAAAGAACTCCTTTGGCGATGCCACCTCGGACGCGATGGCGGAGGACTCACTCTCTTGCATGTTGTTGCTTGGGATCTGTCTGACCTTGGTGCAGAGTTTGATGACCCAGATGCGGATGTTCATTGTTACAAGATCCTTGTTGTCATTAGCCTTTTGGAATTTTGTTATCTCTCCTCCCTGGGTTTTTTACTTGAGATTTTTGCTAACTGAACTGTTTTCTTGTTATAGTTCCTATTTGGTTCCCTTGATTTGTTTTTTGCCTTCCCTGATCTTGGTTGGCGGAGTTTTGTTTAGAGTTTTTCTAGACTTCCTTGCGGTAGTGGTTTTGGCCTTGTTGCCATTTTGTCATTTTGCATCTCTTCATCTTTTTGTTGGGTTTTTTTGTATAGTTACTCTCTTTTCTATTTATATATTTAACATCTTTTAGGACTGTGACCGTTAGCGTTTGACGATGTTGCGAGGAGGATCCCAATGACGGTGAGGGAGGAAGGTGATACGCTCTACTTTGTAGTGCGTAACTAGGAGTTGTTACCAGAGTTTTAGGTACCATTTATGTGTGTTTAGGACACAATGTAGGAGAATGGAGTTGTGGAGAAGAAGTGTTGATTTGGTGGTTTTTGAGTGCTTAAATGAAGACATATTGAAGATGGAGGCGAAGCCACAAGAGAAGACCGCAAACGAGGCGAAGGAGCGCTACAGAAGACAATCCACGGGCGCGGAAGATAAGCCGCGGTCGCGGAAACACACAGAGGCAGCGAGGCTACATGAACTTTTCCGCGGTCGCGGAAGACAAGCCGCGGCCGCGGCTACTGTTCACACGCGCGGAGCCGGGATTTATTTCGTCCGAGTTTTGTTTATTTTACTTTCTTTTTATTTCTTTTCTTTTATTTCCGTTTATTTCCTTTTAGGATATTATTTCCTATCTTTTGGAAACTAGATTTGCTAGGTTATTTTACATATTTTAGTTAGCAGCCTTTTTCATATTATTGAAGTTATCACATTATCGTTCGGTTTTTTCCCTTAGAGTTTTATGCTTTGAAGATTATGAAGAACTAAGCAACTTTTGCTTAGTCCGACGATTGAAGCCTTCGTTTGTATTTGGTTGTGAGATTATAACTCTATTTCCTTTCCTTTGATTATATCTTTTCTCTTTGTGCTTCATCCCATTGATTCTTACTGTTTTGACTAGTCTGATCATCTAGTTGATATTAGTAATTGTCTATTGCTAGGGTTTGGATATTTCTGGTTGAAATCCCTTATCATGTGTAGCAACCATGATATTCTAGGACTGGTTGGACTAGTTTATTGTGAAGATATTTGATTACATGTCGAGTACTGACAGGTTGTTAAGTATTGTATATATCCTGGTTAATTCCTATGCTTACTGCTGCCGTTAGATTGAATCTTGATAGTTTCTTGATTGTTTAATGGTAAGTATTTTCAGGGTTGGTTGACCTGTCTATATACATAAGATCGGGACAAGAATATTCATTGGTAGGAATTTGAGATAATCTAGGATCAATCAATCAAACTGAAGTGTGGATATTTGTCTGGCTAAGTTACTTCTCACCCATTGATTACATCTTTTGCATTAATTTACTTTGTTACGTGATACAAACCAAAAACCCCCTTTTGTTACCATTGGCATACAACCTTTGCACTTAAGAAGATTGCTTATCTCCATGTGGGATTGATAACAGGTTTTTGTCGTTCTAAAAACTGTTATGCAAAATATCCAAACAAACCTTAAACCGTAGTCCTAGGTAAGTACGGGTCAAATCCACAGGGAGACGGATCTATCTTAATATGCAATTCGTATGTCAAACTAAAGTAACCAAAGAGGGTTTTTGTGAGTTTAAGTAATCTAAGCATGCAAAGGTAAAACAACTAAAGATGATGAATTCAGTAATGGGGAAAAGCACTTAGTCAAACAACATCCACTATTCGTATGACAAGTTGATCATAGAAAATCATTCAAAATCTCATGCAATGGAAATTCCAATTCCTTTTCAGATATAACTAATAGCACAACCAGATACTATTAGCACTAACTAATTAAACAACCCTGAAACTATCAAGATTCAGTTTAACAGCAGCCTTACGGATAGGAATATAGTTGGATACAATTCTAACATAAAACAACCAGATATTATCCTAGAATGTAAATCAATTCTCTTTTGCATAAGACTAGCACAACCAGATACTAGTACGATGCAGTTGCTACTCTGAAATAGATGCTCAACTAGTAACAATCTAAATCTAGCAATAGATTAATAACGACAAACCCTAGTTGCGTCCAAATAGAGATTATCAATATCAATCATAATCAACTTAAGCAAGAGAAAGATAAAAACCATGCAATAGATTAAGAACAAGAATCTCACAACTGAATCAAAACGAAATCTTCAGCGTCTGACTAAGCCAAGGAGGCTTAGTTCTTCATAACGTAGAAAGGAGAAGTAGAATTAGGGTTTTTTGAGATGATCCAAGATAGGCAAACAAGCCTTTTCTCAACCCTAATATACTAAAGGAAATAAAGTCTAAATTAACCTAAAACGAAATAATAAAATAATAATAATTAAACAAACGAAAGCAGGGAAATTAATCCCGTTCTCGGCCTTGAATTCTCGTTCAGCAGCTGCTCGGTCTCGGCCTCTTCAATTGGCTTCAGCTTCGGCCCTTACGGCGACCGCCGCAATTTCTCAGGTATTAAAAAAAAATTGCTCAGATCTTCGTTTCCTTTGTTTCTTTTCCCTTCGTTCTCCTTCTGTTTCCCTTTACCCTACCCTCCGAACAGCGGCAGCACATCTCTCTCACCTTCGCCTCACCTTCACTCCATCTTCGTCTCTCTCCACGAACCGCACCACCGGAGACCCACACCCCTGTTCGCGAACCACCGTAGCCGCCCATTCCGGCGCCCTCTCTCCCCTTCTCTCGCTCCAGACGCCGGACCTTCGTCTTGTGTCAAAACGAGCCCGCGCCCAGATCCAAGCCGAGCCCACCGCCGGCGAGAAGAACCCGGACTCACGCAGATCTACCGGCGTATCCGACCGACACGCCACCTGTTCGCCGCCCAGAACCACCCGCCGCGGCTCGCGCGACATTGTAGGGGTAATTGCAGTATTTTAATTTTGAACGTGCATTCTGCATAAGTTGGTGTTGACTACATATGATGGATGTTTGGTGAAATAGTGAATTTGCTTATTCATATGCTGAATTGGTTATTGGCATCGAATTATATTTTTGACAATTTCTTGCTTGGACTCATTATCTTTTTGTGCTGAACATGTTTCAATATTTGTCAAAGCAAGTTATACTTTTTTATGCCTTTTAACTAATGGATTGGGTAGTCTTGTTGTTGTTGGGATTTGTTGTCATTAAAATGTGCAGTGCCATTTGTGGGAGGATGCTGCTAGAATTTTTCTAAGCGCTTGTACTACTTTTCGACAACCTCGGAGCATAGAATGCAAATGCCTGAATGTCTGACTTATTTGGTGAGTTTTGTTTCCTCTTTCTTTTATTTCTACATTGGGACAATGTAGAATTTAAGCTTGGGAGAGGAATTCACATGTAGACTTGCATGTTCATATTAGTTCATCCTAGATTTAGTTGCATTTTTATTTTATTTTTCATTGTTTTTGCATTTGTTTGCACCTCTAGGTTATTGTTAGTTTCCCTTTAAGTTCATTTTGCATTGCATTTTTCGCATTATGGATGCTTGATATGAAGCCATGTTTAATCTTTTGTGGGTTCTTATAATGGCATATTATTCATGAATCCTCTTAATATGTTTTGGCTGTTGAGATTGCAATTACATTATGAGCATGCTATGATTATTCAAACTTATGACACAGGACTTGAGATGTGGACTTGGATTAAGATGTGTTAGGACCAATACTCTAGACAAAATTGTTCTAGTGAGCTTATTAGCCTTTCTTGGACTACAATTGCATAAGTCCTCTAATTTTCTTGTGTGAATCTCCTTGTTTGTTATCTCTAGAACTTGCATGAATATCTCTTCGAGACTGCATTTTTAAGACTTTTATGCATGACATTTTGATTGAGACATTATCTTTCTTTGTGAGCCCATATTTCCCTTGACTACTGTTTACATATTTTCCCTTTTCTTGAAGCCAATTTGAGCCTTAAAGCCTTTTCTTTGGAAGCTCCACAAAAGCAATCTGAGCCTATATTTATCTTACCCATCCAGGGAATTGAATTGAATCTTGCTAGTGTGGGAATGAGCTAAGCTTGGGGGAATTGCATAATATGCATATGTTGTTGGTTGATGGTTTGTATGTGGATTGTAGAGATCTCATCATTCTGATTATTATGTTGTTTCCTTCTTCTTATAAAAAAAATAATAAGAAAAGAAGAAGAAAAAAAGTTAAGAATGAGAAGTTGTAATGTGGATTGAGGTGTTGTGCTGAATTTGTAAGTATTTAAGTTTGGTATTAGTCTTTGTGAAATTCTTTTCCCTGGATTAGCACCACATGGCCTAAATATCTCCATGCCCTTTGATTTTACCTTGGCCCCATTACAACCTTATATGCATGTCTCTTGATTGTGTTATGTGTATAGTCTCTAGCAGTGGAGATCTAGATATTGATGCAAGCTTATGGTAGTTAACATTCAAGGGTGATAATTGAGAGAAACACATACCCGAAACACATGAGCGGAGCGACTTTATTATCTTGGTGAGGTCTAGAGTGGAGGAACTAATTACATTCTTGTCTTTGATTGAGAAGCATGCTATGACAGGACTTGTCATTTTGTTTGGGTTTTCATGGTCATTGCTCATTTGTTCTTGGATTGAAACAACTGTTACATATTTTGTGGACTCATTAGTTTTGTACTTGCTTGGGACAAGCAAGGATTAAGCTTGGGGGAATTTGATAGCATCCATTTCATACATGTTTAGGGCATGCATTTAGGCATAAATTAGGTCGTTTGCATATGCATATTTCTCATATTTAGTTTATTTTGTAGTTTTATTGGATTTCGATGTCTACACAAGTTTCTATGTCATTTCAGGTATTTTACCGAGTTTAGCGGATTATGGACTTGGTCGCGGGCCATTAATTTAATTAAATGCACAGCCCATATTAAATGAAGGAGGAAGCCCACATACAAATAAAAGGGCTAAAGCCCAATTGAGCTGGCCCACGTGAACGCTGAAAAGAATGCCCACGTGAAGCCTCCGCGTGAAATTGAAGCTGGAAAGCAAATTGGAGGATGACGTCGCCACGACATCAGCGAGGGTGAATATTGGAGATGGGCCGTGCGAAGCTGCTGGTTGGAATGGGCCGAAGCTGAAGCCAATTGAAGAGGCCGAGACCGAGCAGCTGCTGAACGAGAATTCAAGGCCGAGAACGGGATTAATTTCCCTGCTTTCGTTTGTTTAATTATTATTATTTTATTATTTCGTTTTAGGTTAATTTAGACTTTATTTCCTTTAGTATATTAGGGTTGAGAAAAGGCTTGTTTGCCTATCTTGGATCATCTCAAAAAACCCTAATTCTACTTCTCCTTTCTACGTTATGAAGAACTAAGCCTCCTTGGCTTAGTCAGACGCTGAAGCTTTCGTTTTGATTCAGTTGTGAGATTCTTGTTCTTAATCTATTGCATGGTTTTTATCTTTCTCTTGCTTAAGTTGCTTATGATTGATATTGATAATCTCTATTTGGACGCAACTAGGGTTTGTCGTTATTAATCTATTGCTAGATTTAGATTGTTACTGGTTGAGCATATCTATTTCAGAGTAGCAACTGCATCGTACTAGTATCTGGTTGTGCTAGTATTATGCAGAAGAGAATTGATTTACATTCTAGGATAATATCTGGTTGTTTTATGCTAGAATTGTATCCAACTATATTCTTATCCGTAAGGCTGCTGTTAAACTGAATCTTGATAGTTTCAGGGTTGTTTAATTAGTTAGTGCTAATAGTATCTGGTTGTGCTATTAGTTATATCTGAAAAAGATTTGGAATTTCCATTGCATGAGATTTTGAATGATTTTCTATGATCAACTTGTCATACGAATAATGGATGTTGTTTGACTAAGTGCTTTTCCCCATTACTGAATTCATCATCTTTAGTTGTTTTACCTTTGCATGCTTAGATTACTTAAACTCGCAAAACCCCCCTTTGGTTACTTTAGTTTGACATACGAATTGCATATTAAGATAGATCCGTCTCCCTGTGGATTTGACCCGTACTTACCTAGGACTACGGTTTAAGGTTTGTTTGGATATTTTGCATAGCAGTTTTTAGAACGACAAAAACCTGTTATCAGGGATCGATCCTTATTTACCCTACTACATTAGTTAGGTTTTTGAGGTTTACTTTGATAGGCATCACGACTTTAGCCTCATCAAATTTGGCGCCGTTGCCGGGGAGGCATAGTTTCAATTTTTCTCTGTGTTTGTTTGTGTGCCAACTTTTGTATGGACCTATCTTATGGTCCACACCCGTGCTATTGACTCTCCAATTTTAGATCTTGATACAGAAATTGAAAGGACACTTTCCAGAAACCGTATAGCAGCCCATACGCAAATCGAGATGGCGGAAGAAGCACCGACTTTGAGGCAGTTGACTGCACCGAATCTTGAGCAGCAACCGCTTGCTGTGCAGTTTCCAGAGTTGGCAGATGGCGTGAATTTTGAGCTAAAATCTGGGTTGATTCACTTATTACCCCACTTCCATGGGATGAGTGGAGAAGACCCCAACAAGCATCTTTCTGATTTTCACGCTGTCTGTAGCAGCATGAAGCCCAAGAATATTACTGAGGACCAGATCAAGTTGATGGCCTTTCCTTTCTCTCTGAAGGATTCGGCCAATGATTGGTTCTATTATTTGGCCCCAGGAAGCATAGACACATTGGCAAAGATGAAGAAAGCTTTCCTGGAGAAGTACTTCCCTGCGACGAAGCTCAATAGCCTGAAGAGGAACATCATCAATATTCAACAACATGCTAATGAGACGTTGTACGAGTACTATGAGAGGTTCAAGAGGTTGATCTCAAGTTGTCCATACCATGGTTATTCTGACCAAGACCTCGTGCTATATTTGTATGGTGGACTTCTTGAAGATGAGCGCTGGATGGTGAACGCAGCCTGTGGCGGTAATATTCTGAACAAGACGCCGGCTGCAGCATTTGAGATATTCTTTGAGCTATCTGAGGGATCAAGACAGTTTAGCAAGAGAGCGAGCGCTCACACAGTCAAGGCTGCAGACTCTCAGCCATCGTCCTCAATACTTTCTAAGATGGCTGAGATGAAGGAGATGATGATGAGGTTTATGATGAAGGGCAACCTGCAGCAAGTCAAATCCTGCGAACTATGCTATGACACGATGCACCCCACAGATGCATGTCCAACGCTGCAGGAACCCACTACTGAAGTGAATGCTATTGGAGGTTTCGGCCCTCCTAGACCGAGATATGACCCGTACTCAAACACCTATAATCCAGGGTGGAGAGATCATCCTAATTTGAGATACGAGAACCAGCAGAATCCTCCTCAGGGTCATGATGATCAGGAGTTTCACCAGAGGCCACCACAATTCCTACAGCAACAACAACAATTTCAGCGGCCTGGAGGTCAACAACAACAACAATTCAGAGCTCCATATGACCCTACACCTCAAGGCCAAGAAGCAAGTTCATCTATGTCCAGTGGTGACATGATTAAGTCTCTCGCTCAGAGTGTATCGACGTTGGCAACTACTATGGTCCAACAAAATCAGGAGATGAAGTCTAGTATTCAGAACTTGGAGAAGCAAGTGGGGAAAATTTCTCTCACAGTGAGCAAACTGGAGGCCCGGGATTCGGGAAAACTACCATCTCAAACGGTAGCAAACCCGAGGAAGAATGCATGTGCGATGACGCTGAGGAGTGGAACACAAATAAAGGAAGTGACGGATGCAGCAGAAGAAGAACCGCGACCGCAGACTGAAATCCGCGACCGCGGATTATCCCCTGGAGACCCCGATGTCACAAACGCTGAACCGCGACAGCGGGCCCCAAACCGCGATCGCGGTTTCTCTGATGAGGTCCATGACGATTACGTTCGTCCGAACTTCCCTCCGCTCGGTTCGTTGAAGCCACCCACGCCCTTCCTTGAGGCACTGAAGGATACTAGAAGGTTGGAGAATGACAAGGAAATTTTTGAAACCTTCAGTAATAGTGAGGTAAACATTCCTTTATCAAGTTGGTTAAGAGCATCCCTCGCTATGCAAAATTTTTGAAGGAATTGTGCAAGATTAAGAGGAAGAAAATAGTGAAAGCGAAGAAGAAGGTCCAGGTGAGTGAGAATGTCTCCGCTATACTACAAAAGCGGTTGCCCAAGAAGTGCAGTGACCCAGGCATGTTCAGTATTCCTTGCAAGATAGGTGACACCACGTTCGATAAAGCCATGCTGGATTTGGGTGCATCTATAAACGTACTGCATCTCTCACTGTATGAATCCTTGGAGCTTGGACCATTACATAAGACAGGGACGGTGATTCAATTAGCGGATATGTCCTATGTGTATCCCAAAGGAGTCGTGCAGGATGTTTCGGTAGAGGTCGATAAGCTGATTTTCCCTGCGGATTTCTTTGTGATGGATACAGGGCAAGACAAGCATGCAACCCCGGTGATGTTGGGTAGGCCGTTTATGAAAATGGCAAATACGAAGATTGATGTGAGTAGTGGTTCACTCACCATGGAGTTTGATGGGGTGAGGGTCGAGCACAACATAGATGATACAAAAAGACGCCCTCCTGATTGTAACCCCAAGTGTTCGGTTGATGTGAGCAACCCAAGCTGAATTGAAGGGCACTATGTCGAGCCACGACAATAACTAAGGCGCTGCTCGGGAGGCAACCCGAGGTATGTAATTCTTTTCGTGTCTTTTCGTTTCAAGTTTTTATTTATGTTGTTTTCGGTTTAGACTAAAACGCAGGTAGGAGACTCGAAGCCAAAAAAAATTCGAAGACGGTGTTCAACTCGCACCAGACACGTTGCCGTGACCGCGGTTTCTCCACTATAAGTCCCCTTACCAAAAAAAATCTGAAGAATTTCCGCGACCGCGGCCTTACATCCGCGATCGCGGCCCAATTGTCCGCGTTTTACTTTGGGAGACGGTGTGCATTATACTGCCAAAGAGGAGACCATAGCCCGACATTTTTTTATTTGGCACCGATGATGGCCCGACATTCGACAGCTGCCAAGGAGGAGCTCCAGAGCCAAATGCAGATATGATGATTGATATGGAGCGATGGAGCCCGCTACACGATTACATTAGGGGCTCTAATTCTGTGTTCGTTGAAGGCCCGTGCAACCCCGTTTCATTGATGTACCACTTCCCTTACAGTGGATCTATTTGGTTGCACGTGGAGTTTATTTGAGTCGGACCGCCGCGACACCAGAGACATGTGTTTTCACTATTTTACCGTCAGCACCAACATCCACATCCAGGCCACCTCGGCGACGGTATGAGTACTTTTCTGATTTCCATGTGCTTCATCTTTTTGTCTTTCATTACATTGAGGACAATGCAATATTTAAGCATGGGGGAGTGATCTATACTTGCTGATCGTCTGAATAGAATAAAAAAAATGAAAAAGTCAAAATATGAGAAAAAGACAAAAGAAGAAATCTTGGGCTAAGTCGAAAACCCGAGAGGGCGGCTTAGGCAATAAGCAGGTGGCTTGGACCAGCATTAGGCTGGGGTAATAAGAGGCCAAGAGTGATGTGAGCTTTGTGAGCCCATCTATTGAAAAATGAAATGAATGGCTTGGTGAAAACCCGAAAGGGCGCCTTGGCAAAGTGAGTGAAAAGAAGAAGAATGATTATTAGGATTCTGTAATAACCCCTCAAAGTCCCAAACTGTCGTTTTATAAGAAAGACGTGATGGGCAATTTCTGTAATCTCTGTAATAATCTTTTTGAATGAAATATTATACGTTAATAAGATTTTGGGTCATAAAGTAATTAGGGAATGCTAAAAATATAATTTAACATGTCCCCGATCGAGACCCGCGACCAAAGGCTAAGAAACGCGACCGCGCCCAATCCGCGACCGCGGATCTGTTTCCGCGACCGCGGAAATTCTCCTGCTTTGCCTTCTTCCTCGTCGTTTCCGCTGGCCGATGTTCTGTTGCTCCGCGTTTTCTCTGAGCGACGGGTTAGGGGGAGCCTGACCGGTTGCTCTCCCTCACATTTAGTAGGGGAGCTGCCTCCTCACCCTATAAATAGAGCCCAAAACCGAGCTCTTCCATCACCATTCACAGCTCAATCTCTCTCTCTCTCTCTCAAAGTGTTCGTCGCCGAAAAAGTTGTGCTCGTCGCCAGTGTTTTGGTGCTCGCCGGAGTTCGTTTTGTGGTGCTTGTGAAGCCCTTGGTTGTTGTGGTGGTGAAGCAAGCGGCGTCATCGTTGGTAAGCTCGAGCCGCCTCCAAAGCCGTTGTCGGAAAAGAGAACCGCGACCACAGGGATGAATTCCGCGACCGCGGCTCTGCCCAGAATGCCGCGACCGCAGATGTGCAAACCGCGACCGCGGCTTGCCCTAGCAAGCGCGGTCGTGGCTTAGGCTTTTGTTTCCCTTCGATTTGTTTCGTATTTTCGTTTGTTCAGTTATTTCGTGTTGTATCGTATCTAACTTAGGGTTCCGTCGTTTATCTCGTCCTCGTCGTAGGAATCCGTACGCAGATTCCAGTCTCCAGATCTCGGAACCCGACATCTTCGATTCGTCTAGATTAAGGCAAGTGGCGGTTCGCTCTTGCTCATTATTCCATGTTTCCCTTGATTATCAATTAATTGATTGTTAATTAAGATGGCATAAAAGTTGTTGTTTTCTGTTTGGAAACAGATTTAATTAAACGATGTGTTAAAATATGACTTTATAATAGGTTGTATATATTGCTAGAAACAACGCTATTATATAGTTTGATATGATATTACTGTAATGGATTTTGGTGTGGATTTATATGTGAACTTAAATGCTAGATTAGCACGAGTATTCGTAGAAACGCTAATTCCTTACGAGGATTAGTCGTTTCTTTATAACGTCGGTGTTAGGAAGTAAGTGCCCTAACACTCTCTTGGTCATGACCTACCCCTATCCGAATATAGGGGTGGTGCACTCAGCTGGTGCCAATCTTCGGGACGTATTCCCAATCTTAAAGGATTTATTCTCAATGTCTCATTACGAGATGTGAAATTAAAAGCTTCAACGTTAAAGTGTGTTTTGGAAGTAAATAAGATAAGTGCAGTTATGCACATAATTAATATACCCTCGGGCGAGGAGTACAACGTGGAAACCGCCCGGACTCTGTCGCGGAAGACAAGCCGCGGTCGCGGCTACTGTTCACACGCGCGGAGCCGGGATTTATTTCGTCCGAGTTTTGTTTATTTTACTTTCTTTTCTTTTATTTCCGTTTATTTCCTTTTAGGATATTATTTCCTATCTTTTGGAAACTAGATTTGCTATGTTATTTTACATCTTTTAGTTAGCAGCCTTTTTCATATTATTGAAGTTCACATTATCGTTCAGTTTTTTCCCTTAGAGTTTTATGCTTTGAAGATTATGAAGAACTAAGCAACTTTTGCTTAGTCCGACGATTGAAGCCTTCGTTTTTTATTGGTTGTGAGATTATAACTCTATTTTCTTTCCTTTGATTATATCTTTTCTCTTTGTGCTTCATCCCATTGATTCTTACTGTTTTGACTAGTTTGATCATCTAGTTGATATTAGTAATTGTCTATTGCTAGGGTTTGGATATTTCTGATTGAAATCCCTTATCTTGTGTAGCAACCATGATATTCTAGGACTGGTTGGACTAGTTTATTGTGAAGAGATTTGATTACATGTCGAGTACTGACGAGTTGTTAAGTATTGCATGTATCCTGGTTAATTCCTATGCTTACTGCTGCCGTTAGATTGAATCTTGATAGTTTCTTGATTGTTTAATGGTAAGTATTTTCAGGTCTGGTTGACCTGTCTATATATATAAGATCGGGACATGAATATTCATTGGTAGGAATTTGAGATAATCTAGGATCAATCAATCAAACTGAAGTGTGGATATTTGTCTGGTTAAGTTACTTCTCACTCATTGATTACATATTTTGCATTAATTTACTTTGTTACGTGATACAAACCAAAACCCCCCTTTTGTTACCATTGGCATACAACCTTTGCACATAGGAAGATTGCGTACCTCCCTGTGGGATCGATTCTTATTTATCCTACTACATTAGTTAGGTTTTTGAGGTTTACTTTGATAGGCATCACGACTTTAGCCTTATCAGAAGGGGATTCGCCTAAGACGGCGAGATGGAGAGCGGAGACAAATTGAAAATCTGGCGAGAGGTTGAACCAATGATGTGTAATATGTTGTAAGCCCAACCATATTTCATTCTCTCTAAACAAAAATAACGTGTAAATTTTTTATTTTTTGGTCTAATGTCCAACGTCCACCTATGCAAAACCGTTGAAAAATTGGATTGAAAATGGACTTGTATCATTTTTGGTAAATATAAACATAATTTGGGTATGGTTTTACAATTCCTACACAATATGAAAATAAGATGAAGTTTTCAGAATAATAAATATTAGATGAGTATATATATATATGAACATGGACATGTTACATATGAACACTATATACAAAGTAAAAATTAATTTCAAACGTAGAACATGCTCAAAGTTGTACATATGAACCCTATAGACCAAGATTCATATTTATTACGCTAAAAGTTATTAATTATGTACTAAATGTTTACACTTAATAAAAAAATATTTTAATATACTAAACGTAAAAGATGATGATTAATAGTTATAAGCTAAAGTTGAGGTTCACAGTTAGTATAGTAGAGGTACATATATAGTACACTAAAGGTTTACATTTAATAAACGTACATACTATAACTTATGTTTGAGGCTCACATTTAGTACACTAGAGGTTTGTTTGTAGTACACTAAAGGCTCAAACCTAATATGACAAGGTTCACATTTAATAAACAGAGTAAACATGTACTTTAATAACGCATTGTGAGCCAAGTATAATTTAGTGAACCTCTAGTATCAAGTTTGTAAACATTTGGTATAAGTATGTGAATATCTAGTATAAATATGTGAACTTAAGTACAATCACGCATTATGATCAAGGGAAACAAATCACTGTCTGAAAAAAACACAAAAAAATACAAAAATGCCCCTATGCCAATTGTACCCCTCTAATTAGAGATGGCAATGGGTTGGGTTCGGGGTGGGGAGCTCCGTCCCCGTTTACTACTCCATACTCCGTCCCCGAACGGGGATGAAAACTTCCCCTGTCCTCGTCCCCACCGAGTTTAGGGTTTAAGGTCTAGAGGTTATGTAGTTTAGGAAGTGTAGGGTATGAAATTTAAGATTTAGTGTTAGAAAATTAGAAAAATAATGTGTTCGACAGGGATCTGACAGGGAAGAGGGCGAGGACTGCGCCGCTCCCCTTTCCACACATAGATTAAATTTATCTCTCGTCCCTGCCCCTATCCCCGGCTGAATTCCCCATCCCTGACCTCGCATCGGGAAATTCAATCGTAAAATCAAATATGCCCGCCCGTTGCCGTCCTTACCTCTAATACTAACCATTTATCGGTATGCCTACTTATTGTCATCCCTACCTCTAATACTAAACATTCATCTTTTTTGATGCACTAGCCATATTTGTTTTCTCATTTTTCAGTATAAAAATATTTTTCACTTGAATTCTAGGAACATATGTTAGTATTTTGTAAATTCCTTAGGAAAATTCATTCAGACAAAAAAAATATTAACTTTTAAGTTAACTGAAAATAATATGAACTTTCAACCTATGAAATAAAAATAATACAAATGATTTTTTCAGTTGAAATTTCACCTAATTCAATAACAACATGACACATAATAAAAATTCTAGTGTAAAGGAAAATCACTTAAAACTCAAAATTTCAACTAAATCAACCTCAAATGCCCTGCTAGAAGCATCCACACACATGTCTCTGTTGATTCTTACTATGGATCTATGGAAAATCCATTTCTTCTACTACAAAGTAACCTGATCCTTCCCCCTTTCTCTGTTTTGGGGTAAACCTAACCCTAAAAAGGAATCTTTGCTGCTCTTCTGCGACCTGTAAATTCCAATTTATTTTCTTCCTCTCGGGATAAATCACCTGGTGTCCCTCCTGGTGTGGCTTGAAGACAATGCTTCTTGGTTTGGACGGCGGCCTCTCAACCCCTCTCTCCTCCCGTGCTCTTCCAGTGTAGCCTGTCATAACCGATCTGCTTTCGGCTCTGAAGTTCATTCCCTCACAAGACCCTTGGTGGCTACTCATCCTACTTCTCATATGCTTTGGACCAAGACGCCTCCCTGGTGTTGCGTGTTCAAAGTCTGGTGTCAGATCCAACTTCCAGGCCTTGAACGGCTCCCCTCTACTGAATACAGGTGTCCCTCTCCGTTACTTAAACCTTTATGCACTACTATTATCTTGAATGAATTTCACCCCTATAACTACTGCCTTCACTGTGATTTGTTTTACATGCTTAATTTGCTGGATCACAAACATTACCTCTCAAAAATTACTTGCTTGAACTGTCTGCGTGCTCTCTTTCTAAGTGGTGCTGCTGATTTTTATCATTGTTGCTTATCAAGTTGTGCCCTTGAATCACCTATGGAGAAAGGTATACAACCCTTCTCTTTTGTGTTATACTCTTAACCTTTCCAAAAATAGGCTTCACAAGCCATGAAAACAAACAAACCTCCAGTTGTTATCAACAATAACCAAACATATGTTGTTAACAACAAACCTTCACTATCTATGGATGATGTTGTCCTAAACAATACCCCAAAAACAACAGTATCTCAGGAGAACTTATCTCCCTCTAAAAACAACACTGCTTCTGAAAGTTTTCTTGTATCATTATCTATGAACTATTGGTATTTGGTTTATGCATTTCAAGGATGCTTCTCTAATTATCTGCAAATTTGTTGGCCTAACAGACTCATTCTGTCTACCCCAGATTCTATTAAAACTTTAAAAATCAATCACAGAACCAATGATATGCTTTATCCCATCAAAAAACATCCCACAACTGGAATCACATTCATCTCTTTACTTGGACTCTGTATAAATCTTTGGAGAATATGATTATTTACGAATGTTCAAGTTTCTTTCAACCTATCATCAAATTTTGTATCTCTTATTACTCTCATCATACCAGATGTCGCCATAAGGAATACCCCTTACTGATAACTAAGCACTCCAGTGCTTATTTGGCTCTTTACTGTCATATATATAAACCTGTATGCATGTATACTACCTACTATATGACTGCAGTCATGTTCAATTTGCTTATCTCTTATGTGTTATCACTAAATTGTTATCACTTCTTAATTGAATCTCTAATAAGACAGCAACTATTGAATCAAATTACCTTTGAGCACATCATTACTGATTATGTTAACAACAATTTAATCACTATTTATGAATTATCACTATCTGATATCTTTGTTTATAATGAGTTCATCCTTGATATCTCCATTTCTTGACCAAGATACCTAACCACTATCGGCTATCCCTATTTGCAGTTGTTGCTTGAAAGAGTGAACCCTGATCGTTCCATGTATCCAAGACTTTGGCTTTCTGGAAAAAGAATCACACGACTATGGTCTAAACAAGACACTATTGATGAACATACTACTCCCAAGAGATTTAAGGTCTTCTACTGGGGAAATGGAAAGAACCGTTGTTACACTACTTATGTTGACCAAAAGCTCTGTAACAGGGACATTCAGAAATTAACTATAACTTTTTCATCCAAATGGTACCCAAACTTTGCAATTAAATGCAAAATATATACATATCCAAAATCCTCTCAATTACCCTTTTTTAACATCACCAAAAGGAGTCTATCCTTCTCTCTGTAAGGTTAACTCTCCTCCCTTCTTAGTAAGGGTCTTCTCCAGCTTGCATGATGGTCCTTCCTTGTCCTCTTTCTCCCATATAGTGCCATGTCTACCTCAGCAATCAGTGGACTAGTCCTCACGCCAGAAGAATCGAATCAGATCATTGGAAGTACTACTGAAGCCAGCAGGGCTTCTTCTCCAGCTTCTCTTTCTCTGTTAGGGAAATTGCTTACTACTAGGCCCTACAATTTCCATGCCCTTCGCAATACCCTTAAACTTGCCTGGAAATTGGAGAAAGATTTTGTTGTTCGTGAAATTAAAACAAATCTGATGGTTTTCTAGTTCGAATGCATGGACGACAGAAACAAGGTGATTGAAGATGGTCCTTGGAATTTTGATCGACATCTGCTAATTCTTTAAGATTTAGGATCAATTCAACCATCAAAAGTCCAGTTTGAATCGGATTGGTTTGGATACGAGTACTTGACCTGCCTTTCACTGCTATCACAAACAAGACTGTTTCAGCTATTGCATGTTTGTTCCTACATGCAAAGAATGTTCTGGTGGATTCTCTGTTAATTGATAATGGCTTTTTGCGGCTCAGAGTTGAAGTTGATCTGACCAAACCTTTGCGTCGTGGAGCACTTTTGCGATTAGACAACTCTCAAAGTGTTTGGGTAAGTTTTCAATATGAAAAATTACCAAACTTTTGCTATATCTGTGGAAGACTGGGGCATGCACAACTTGATTGTGATGATTCCGAGGCACATCAATTCGAGAAGCAATATGGTAATTGGCTTAGGGCGCCTCCTCTACCTTGTGTTATCTCTTCTACTTCTAAGATGAGGGGCTCTGTTTCTAAAGGAAGACAACTTCTTGATGATATTCTGAAGAATGACTCTGATGATCAAGATATTGATCTCCCTACTGTGACTCCTAGTCCGGAAATTGCTAATATCATTGATCAAGTTCAACAATGCAGTGTTCAATCTGAGGATAGAGGTGATGATGTTGCTGCTCTGCCTGGTCTTATTCTGATTGGTTCAGTTGGTGAAGAAAGGTCTGCTCTGTTTGCTCTGCCTACCCATGTTCTTGTCAGCTCAGTTGATGATCATCAGTCAGTTTTACCTTCCCCTATTCTGGTCAGTTCTATTGATGAGCTTCAATCTGATTTGAATTTGGAATTGTCTGCTCAGCCTAGGCCTTCTTTGAATGTTATTCTTACTCCTCAGAAAGCCAATACGAGAGGGTGGAAAAGGAAACAGAGGCACCATAATATCTCCTCCCAGGATTTAGTATTATCTAAAGGGAAAAGGTTTTTACCTTCTTATTTTAATGAGGTTCTTAATAGGAAAAAATTGTTCTTAACTGCTGATCTTGCTCCAAGCTCTGATGGTGTGTCTTCACCTTCGATATCGGCGGAAGGGGTTAATTCCCCTTCTGTCCGGACCTCATGAAAATATTAAGTTTTAACTGCCGAGGAATGGGAAGTCCTCGGGCAGTTTCAAGGGTCAAAAAGCTTATTAATAATGAACTTCCCAGTGTTTTGTTTCTCATGGAGACAAGATCTTCTATGTCTTATATGACGAATATTAGCTCAAAGCTTGGTTTTGACTTTTGTTTTGCTATTAACAGTATTGGTAAATCTGACGGGCTTGCTCTCTTCTGGCTCAGTTCAGTTAATCTGGTTGTATCTTCGTTCACAAGTCATCATATTGATGTCAATTTTCAGACTCCTACATGTGTTTTTGATTGGTGTTGTACCTTCTTTTATGGATGGCCAGAATCTATCAACAAGCACCTCTCTTGGGGTCTTCTTGACAAGCTCGCTGAGGAGGAACATGAACTTTGGCTTTGTATTGGAGATTTCAACCAAATTTTGTTCTCCTCTGAAAAGAATGGTGGTGTTCCACCTAGTACTCAATCTTTGCAAGCTTTTCAATGTATTCTCAACTCTACTGGCCTTTCTCCTGTTCTTTGGGATGGAGGGACTTTTACCTGGACCAATGGTCGATCTGGAAGTGCTTGCATCCAAGAGAAACTTGACAGAGCTGTTGCTTCTCAAGGTTGGCTCCAAAAGTTCCCAAATGCTTGTGTTTCTAACTTAAATTTTTATGGCTCAGATCACATGCCTCTTGCTCTTACTCTAGACAAAAACACTTCCTATTCCTATAACTACCGCAAAAGCAAACCTTTTCGATTTGAAGCTATGTGGATTGGGGCCCCCGGGTATGAACAGCTGATCAATTTCAATTGGGGCTCTTATACCTCTCCTATATCAGCCACAAATCGTTTATTAAGGATCCAGGAAGCTTTAGTCAGATGGAATAAAACTGATTTCGGTCATGTGGGGACAAAGCTATGAATCATCCAGGATAAACTTTCAAATCTTTTCAACTTTCCAATGTCTGAAGAGGATGCTAGGTGCTTCAGTCTTTTAAGAAAGGAAGAAGAGATACTACTCCAACAACAAGAATCTATGTGGTTTCAAAGGGCCAGAGCTAATGGACTTCACATCGGAGATAAAAACACTAGCTTTTTTCATGCTAAAGCCAGTGGTCGCAAGAGACGAAATCATATTGCTTTCTTACACAAGCAATATGGTTCAATTGCAGCATCTCATGATCAAATGGAGGAGGTGGCTTGCTCCTATTTTCAAACTCTTTTTGATTCTTCTTGGCAGTCTGTTCCTGGTGATCTTCTAGAAGGAATTTCTGCTCGTGTCTCGGATTCTGATAATTTGGAGTTGAATTCTCCTTTCACAGCTTCAGAAGTTGCCTTGGTTCTTAGAAAAATGCATCCTTCTAAGTCTCTGGGTCCTGATGGGCTTCCGGTGCTTTTCTTCAAACACCATTGGCAGCTTATTGGCACTGAAATCACAACTACAATTCTTGACTTCCTTAATGGGAGAATTATGCCTGAAAATTTTAATCACACCTATTTGACTCTGGTGGCTAAAGTTTCTAATCCTACTCAAATGTCTGATTTGAGACCGATCAGTCTTTGCAATGTAATGTACAAGATAGCTTCCAAGTGTATTTCCAACCGTCTAAAGCCTCTGTTGCAGGATTCCATCTCTGGGGCTCAATGTGCTTTTCTTCAAGGAAGATCTATTTCTGATAATTCCATTGCTGCTGCAGAGTTGTTTCATTATCTCAAAAGGAAAAAGACTGGAAGGAGAGGATATATGGCAATCAAGATTGACATGGCTAAAGCTTTCGATAGAGTGGAATGGGATTTCCTTGAAGCTATTATGACTCATATGGGATTCCACAGCAATTGGATTTCTTTAATCATGAAGTGTGTCTCATCTGTTTCTTTTTCTGCTCTTTTGAATGGTGTGTCTACCCCTACCATCTATCCTAAACGAGGTTTAAGACAAGGTGATCCTTTATCTCATTTTCTTTTCCTTCTTGTTATGGAAGGTTTGTCAAGTGTACTAAAACTCTTCCAGTCAAGGGGCTTGATCCATGGGATTAAAATTGCTCCATCTGCACCAATCATCTCTCATCTTTTGTTTGCGGATGATTGTACCAAAAAGTAAGCAACACCATATCAGAAAAACCAGGTTCTAGAAATGGGAAAAACCAAACCACAATTTTTACAAAATCATTTTTGACGGGTCTAAACAAACTAATGGTGAAGCTGATTTTGGCTTCATCATTAGAAATGCTAAAGTAGAAGTTATTCATATGAGCAGTAAACATTGTGGTTTCAACAATATACTCATGACTGAAGCACTAGCATTAAAACAAAGCATCTCTTATGCCAAAACATTAAACATTACAAAATTACAAATTGAATGTGACAATCTCTGCCTTTTAAATTCTATTAAAGGCATATGGGATTGTCCTTGGGAAATTGAAATAGTTGTTGTTGATATCTTGGTCGACATTCACTCTTTCCAGGAGGTCCAACTTAGACACATTTTTAGGGAGGTGAACTGTACTGCTGATCGCATTGTTAAACTCAGCTTTTTACCATTTGTGTCTAACCTTAGTCTCGATTCAAAACTTTGTGTTCTCATCCGCAAGGATGCTCTAGGCTGGTCTTTGTATAGAAAATAAGACTAGTCTAATTATTTCCTCATCAAATAAAAAAATGAAAAAAAAATGAAAATCACTTACTACTTTCATCTACGAAAAAATCTCGAATGTAGGTCATCAAATGACCTAGAATTTCAACCGAAGAAATTATATATATTGATTTTTGGATAAAGGATCAGGTGCGAAGCACCTTTATTGTGAGAAGTGCGAACTCATCCGGAGCAGCCATCTTCTTCCATCCTACGGCTCATATGATTCCTTGCTTTTTGGATATTAAAAAAGTGGAGGGGCATTATAGTCATTTTGGCATTTGAGATCTTTGATACACACGATTATGTTGTGTGTATAGACGGGGTTTTAGCATTGATTTAGTGGTGTTTTAGGATACTTTGGAGGAGTTATGGAGCATTGGCGAGGAGGTGCTGAAGACACACATTTGGAGGCTTTGGGAGCATTCGGAGCTGAAGAGACGAAGACGCTGAAGGAATGGCTTCACGGCGACCGCTGTTCACATTACGGCGACCGTCGCCAAATCCCTCCCAGCCACCTTGGCTACGACAAAAGACCGGCGACCGCCGTTTAAAGACGGCAACCGCCGCCCTGCTTACGGCGCCCGCCGTCCGTGTCAGAAGTCCACCGAGCCCGTTTCTTTATTTGTTTTATTTTGGACTATTTTTATTACGTTTCAGTATTTCGTTTAATGTTAATTTTGGAGATCTTATTTATTTTTAGTATTTAAGGGTAGAGGAAAGGCTTGTTTTCCTCTCTCGAACCCTAATTTCATCTTTTCCCTTTCTACGTACCTTGCTATGAAGAACTAAGCCACTCTTGCTTAGTCAGACGCTGAAGCTTTCGTTTTGATTCAGTTGTGAGATTCTCGTTCCTTATCTATTGCATGGATTTTATCTATTCTCTTGCTTGATTGCTTATGATTAATATTGATAATCTCTAGCCTGCGCAACTAGGGTTTGTTTCTATTGATTGATTGCTAGATCTAGATTGTTACTGGTTGAGCATATCTATTTCAGAGTAGCAACTGCATCGTACTAGTATCTGGTTGTGCTAGTCTTATGCAGAAGAGAACTGATTTACATTCTAGGATAAAAGCTGGTTGTTTTATGCTAGAATTGTATCCAACTATATTCTTATCCGTAACGCTATTGTTAAACTGAATCTTGATAGTTTCAGGGTTGTTTAATTAGTTAGTGCTAATAGTATCTGGTTGTGCTATTAGTTATATCTGAAAAGGAATTGGAATTTCCATTGCATGAGATATTGAATGAGTTTCTAGGATCAACTTGTCATACGAATAGTGGATGTTTGTTTGACTGAACTATTTCCCCATCATTGATTTCACAACTTTTAGTTTGTTTGCCTTTGCATGCTTAGATTTACTGAAACATACAAACCCCCCTTTGGTTACTTTGGATTGACATATAAATTGCATATAACGATAGACTCTGTCTCCCTGTGGACTCGACCTTTACTTACCTAGGACTACGGTTTAAGGTTTGTTTGGATATTTTGCATAGCTGGAATTAGCACGACAAATCTTCTTCCTCCACGAGCCTTTTACATGGCTCTCGTCCGCCGCTTTGATTTTTTGCCATGGTTGAGGCCTTCTCCACTCAACATAAAGGGGGTTTCTTGCTCATTCTTCATTGTGATTTATGTTGTTGTGATTCACTTTCGTTTTATCATCAGAGATGGATTTGCGGTAGTCAAAACTCAATTTGTGTTTGTTTCAATTTGAATCCTAGAATTTTCGTCCTCATTTGTGTTTTTTTATTTGAATTCGTTGTTGTTGTTGTTGTTTTAAGTTTATAAGCTTTGATTTGAGGTAGCTTCAATCAAGTAAATAATTCATGGTGTATATGATTCATTTCTGGATTGATTGGGTTTGTTATTGGTTGGTGATTTGAAAGATGCACACAAGGTGTTCGATGAAATGTCAAAGACAGATGCACATGCTTCAGAGAGACAGTTATACATGCTCCCATTTTGAATTGGCCAAATCCAAGCGCACCATTGTGTTCATGTGCCTCAAATTAGTATGATTCGACTCCTATAACACCCAATTCCATACCTAAACAATTTCAATTTGGATCCCGAAACCATATATATCATGAACCCTAACATCTATTATATATGAACTTTAGATGACTAAATATGAACATTAATACATAACATATGAACCTTAGTTTATCTGTGCACAGATTTGGAAAACAAGTATAATTTTCAAATATACGTATGAATGTCCGATAATTATATACGAACATTGACATGTAATATATGAACCCTAACAATTATATGATCATTAAGTATGGAAAATTAGATGAACTTTTCTAGCAAAATAAGTGTGAACCTTAGATAGTTATATACAAACATTGACATGTATCATACGAACCTCTAATGTTCTAACAACAACAAATAAATCTTAAACACAAACATGCTCAAATTAGTATATATGAACATTATATGACTACATGTGAACATTTACACGAAACAGATGAACATATGCTACACAAAGAATGAAAAATATGCACAATTATGTTCATGAAAATACATATAAACCTTAAGGCAATATATATGAACTTAAAAATGATACACGTGAACATGACTTGAATTAAGAGTTTCCAACAGCACTATGTGTGACCTATGAGGGATTTGAACCCATGCACATCCATGTGTACCAACACAATGCTCTACCATTTGAGCTAATAGGTCATGACAACATCAATTATTTGGACATATAACAAATTAATCCCAATCTTTCAATGTGCAAGACCATGGAAGAGGAATATGATTTTTTCCCGGAAGACTAAATATGAACTGTAGAGGATTATATATGAACATTAACATACAAAATATGAACCCTAGTCTTTTCTATGAACATTCAGACGTGATTTTTAAACCCAACCATTCAACATCAGTAAGCTACGTTTGAGCCCTAGAATATTTTGAAGGAACAATCCTAAAATTTGTGCAACAAAATATATCCAATCTTTCTTTTGTTGGGCGTTGTTAGTTGTCGAGCGAAAACCATAAATTGAATAGGTAAAATGGCTTACATCGACCTAAAAATTAAGCGAAGCTTTCATGGACTTGCGATGAAGAATGTCGAAAATCCAGCAGAGCTTCTATGAACTGCGACGAAGAAGGTCGAAAATCAACGATAGATTCCATGGGTGTAAGATGGCTTAATGGGATTTTGGAAAATTTGGATGTGTTGGTGAACTTCCATGGCGAACCAGAGAGAAGGTGAAGAGCGTTGAAGCGTAAAGGAGAGGAGAGAGAAGAGAGGGGTAGTGTATGTTTGAAATATTTACAAAATTGTCACTCTAAATGAACCGGTCTATTTTTTGTGATTTTTTTGGTTGAACCATTTTCTTCTAATCTCAGCCACACATTCCTTTCATCTAACGACCCATAGTGTTTCGCATATTGTAATGTAGCGTTTGTTTGTACTTGAAACGGACTCTTGATTTTTGTTATCTTAAAAGATGAAATTACTTTTAATTTCATATTATTTTTTATTATCTTAAAAGCATAGAGGAGAGGAGAGAGAAGAGCATTTTTTTATAAGGTAAAAATTAGACCGGAAATCACAAAAATGTCGATTTCTCAATCTGTAGCATCCTTGCGGATGAGAACTACAAGTTCTAGATTAGCTAAAAAATCTTCCAAGGATCCTCGCTGGCCTAGCTTCGCAATGAAATCGGCCATCGTATTAGACTCTTGGAAGACGTGATAAATCTGCACTGAAGAGAACAGTTGTAAAACACAAAGAATATCAGAAATAATGATTTCAATATCCCAAGGACAGTGCTAGATTTTATTAAGAACGTTCACAATGATAAGGTTGTCGCATTCCAGTTGGATGTCATTGAGGCCTAATTCATAGGGTTTAACCAGAGCATTTCTGACTATTAGTGTTTCTGTTTTTAAAAAGGTTGAAACACCACATTTATCCTAAAAAAAAAAGAGTGATTTCATGTGTGATTCCTCAGAATATATCCAAAGCTAGATTCGCCGTTAGTCTTAGAGAGAAGAGCTTTTGTTTGTAGTTAAAAATTCAGATTATTTTTTATCTATATATATATAAAAGTTGGCTTTCTAGTCAACTTAAATGCTCCTCTTTAAATTCTTAAAATTTGTCTCACCTAATGCAAATTCATCTATAAATCAAATTGGGCCTAAAAGGTGTTATAGGCAGTATATATGGGCCAAAGGCCCGTCCAAAAGCCACAGGTAAGTTACACAACGTTGCAGCTTCCTGCAGTCATGAGATGCGTTGAAGAGGCAGCCCTGAACTGCTTTCATATACACCACCATAAAGATGATGTAAACTCATGTAATTATGATTATTAGTGTTTTTATCAGGATGTCCTTTCGCTTGCCCATGGACGAAAAAGAGGCCCTTAAATAGTGTGAGCTCTATTACCTCTAATTTCATCCATCATGTGGGTCGGGGAAGGGATGGTGGGGAACTCGGCGGCGGCGGTGCAGCGGGTGGTGGTGGTGGGGCGGGGAAACATAGTGGTCTCTGCTACTGCTGTTGTTGTTGCAATGGTGGTTACAATTAGTAGGAGTAGCGCTGTTGTGCACGATGTTTGCTGCAGCGGAGCCATCAACGGTTGAAAAAAGATTGGATCTTGGGGGGTTAAAGAAGGAATTCAGCCATAGATTTGAGGAAAGAAGAAGAGAGAAGTGGGGGAAGTAGGACAAAAAGGCATAAATACAGGGCAACCCCTCTGCGACTATGAAGATCCACTCAAGGTATGTTGCACTTCTCTTTAATAATTAATTAATTAATTAGTCTCCACTCCTTCATTTCAACAAGATCGATATAATTTCCTGGATATCAGAGGCATTATCGCTGAAACTGCAAGATTATTCGCCCGGAGATTTTCGCACCACACCAACGGAAGTGGAAGGTATTTTCTTTCTATGACAATATCAGTTCAATAACAAGAAAAAATAGACGCATGCTCTTACAATGCTTTGATAGTGCTTGAACACTTGATGACACATGGACCAATCAGTGTTGCAGGAGAGTTTCAAGATGAAAAGAGCTCCATGGAGGAGATGCAGTGCTTTCAGCATATTGATGAAAAGGGGTACTTCAAATATGCTTTGATAGTGCTTGAATTCGTGCATCAAGGTTGCGGTAGACTTTGTCTCACCGGAAAACGTCATCGAGTGCATTCGCATGACTGAAGAGTTCAGACTTCTCCCTCTCTACCACAAAGCAAATCAGGATAAGCTGGAGGTGAAGAAAATGACTCTTCATGCTGCCAAGTTGGCTGTGCAGGAATTACAGCCGTCTCTGTACTCTTTGTACTTCTGGTGTTAGAATCATTGTTCAATAACAGTTTGGTAGAAAATCTATTTTGATGCTCTAATGTCATTTAGGGTTATTTGTTATTTATGACCATCCTTGTATGAGATGTTTTTGGAATTGGAGTGGTTCTACTTCTTCTTCTCTGATGTCATTGACTCAATGTGTTAAGCTAAAGTTAATCCGACAGTAAGAGGTCAAAGAGGATGATGCCTGGTTATAAAATCTTTTCTCCATGCGTCTATATCTCCTGATGCATACTTTTGATGAGGTCTGCACATTTGACTGTTTAGTAATGGAAAAAGATGGATTGCATTCATTAGAAACCATTGGTGTTGCCAGTTCTTGGCTTGGACTGAGGCTGTTAATGTATTCACCCTCTTGTCATTTGAGTCACTCAAGAACAATTGGTGTTGCCAGTTCCTGGCTTGGGTAAAGCCCAGGCAAGTGTAAGTTTCATACTCAATTGGAGAGCCAACACTTGATTTCTCTGAGTTGGTACTCGGTTCCTGAAACGCTATCTCTGATTCATCACTCGAAACGGCCTCCTTTGTGAATTGAAGATTGCAAGGCAGACTTGAAGTGTTGTTGTCGTCTCTATTTAGCACTTTTAACTTGGCTCCACAACCTAAGAGTATATATCTTCTGGGCGGTACACAAGGACTCCTCGAGTCTCCTCTCATAGAGAGAGGAGCTGCAGCTTGTGTCGGTTTGCTATGCCTCAATTGGAGAGCCAGCACTTTTGATGAGGTCTTTCACGGTGGATGATATTTGGAAATTGACAATCATGTTTTGATTATTGGAGATGCCACAATTTGGTTTCTGAATTAAGAGCTCAACGCATTTGAAACATAGTATTGGATTAACTTTAGCTTTTAGAGATAGCAATTTTGCTTTCCCTTGTGTTGTGATCACGTGATCAGCTTACAGTTTTATTGAATGAAGTAAGTTCATTGAATGAAGAGGAAGAAAAAAAAAATTATAATTACAAGGCTATTTTGGGAGGGTGAGTACAAGTACAACAAAATTAGATTACAATAACATTTTAATTGCTATATATTACTGTTTTTTAATTATTCTACATTTTCTCCCAAATGTTAGAATTTACATATATACTTAGATGCCCAAAATTTAGAATTTTTAGAATTTACAATTATAAAAATCCAATAACCCGCTTCATTGCCTTCATATGTACAATCATAATCTTTTATACCTAACAAACTTACATTTAAATAAATATTAAATAATATATGTCTAACATTAAAAAAGTATAATGATACATGTATTACAAACTCATTTTTATATCGTGACCCTACATATACACAAACGGACCGTGCGAAGCACGAGCTCTTTGAGCTCTTTGGACGGGCTCTTTGAATGAGCTCTTTGGACGGGCTCTTTGAGCTCTATGAACGGGCTCTTTGAATGAGCTCTTTGAACGGGCTCTTTGATTGAGCTTTTTGAGCTCTTTGGACGGGCTCTTTGAATGAGCTCTTTGGACGGGCTCTTTGAGCTCTTTGGACGGACTCTTTGAATGAGCTCTTAGAGCTCTTTGGACGGGCTCTTTGAATGAGCTCTTAGAGCTCTTTGAACGAACTCTTAGAGCTCTTTGAACGAGCTCTTAGAGCTCTTTGAACGAGCTCTTTGAACGAGCTCTTTGAATGAGCTCTTTGAACGAGCTCTTTGAACGGGCTCTTTCAAGGAGCTCTTAGAGCTCTTTGAACGGGCTCTTAGAGCTCTTTGAACGAGCTCTTAGAGCTCTTTGAACGGGCTCTTTGAATGAGCTCGCTCAAGACTTCCCTCGAAGAGCCCGCTTTTAAAAATCCTGAGGGTTGCATTCTGAGATAGTGTTATGTATTGAGCCAGGCCGCATAAAAAATCAAAAGACACAACAATATCAGCCAAATCAATCTCTTAAAAACAAGAGATCCCAACTATTTGACTCTTGGGAACAACTGTAAGCTAAATTATCAAAACACGAGTCGTTACAAAACCAAAGCCGAATCCTAGGAAGGAAAAAAACACATGCCCTCTTATAAATAAGAAACGTACCACACAGAAGTGCTAAATTATCCAACAAAAAAAAGAATCATTTTAGTGCAAAAGTATGCTACATAACCCTAATCATATTCACAGATATCTTCTTCGAGTGTTAAATTAGATTATACGGTTGTTAATGAATATGAACCCCCACTGTGAATGACCTTATATATTAAAACATATAGAACACTATTTGAACTCCAAATTAAATGAATATTTACAGTACAACTTTTTCATTACTTGAAATATTTTTATATTATTATAATATATGTACTTTTCACTAACGTTTATTAAGAATACAACCAGTATCTTAGAAATCTAGTTATCTTAAAAGTTGAAATTACTTTTAATTTACTGCTCAAAGTTAAGTTTATTTTTTGTGATTTTTTTCCCGATTAAAGCTACTAATAACAGAGATCTGTCCCTCCCTCCCCTCTCTCAGACGCTCTCCGCAAATTGTCACAGAAACCCAAAACCCTAAACGGAACAGAGCTCAAATGAGGAATCAATGGCGTCTCCTCCTCCGCCGCCGTTCCTTGCTCGCATCACCTTCCGCCATTTACAGACCCCTTGTATTTTTGAACAGTGACGACAACCAGGTACGTTCCTCCCTCTCTCCTCCTCCAAGTGTCTCGTCATTTACCCTCCCGCCCCTCCACACCGTCTACCCAAGACCATCCACGCTTCGCTATTTTTCATCTGTGCCCGCTCCTGCAACCAAGGCCTTGGATCATTCTGCAATAGTAGACATTTTCTCGCAATCGATCTCTGCTGATGAGATTAAGCAACAATTAGATTCGAAGAATATTGTTATTAGCCATGATTTTGTGTTGGAGGTATTGAAGAACTTGAAATCGAATCCGACCGTTGCGGTTAAGCTCTTTAATTGGGTTCTGGAGAGGGAGAGCGAGACATTGAGCTCCAATTCTTACAACCTGATGGTTGGGATTCTTGGTTCGAATGGGCTTGTTAATGAGTTTTGGGATATGGTTGAGAGTATGAGGAAGATGGGATACGGAGTGAAGAAAGGAGCTTACGATTGTGTGTTGGAGAAGTTTGAGAAGGAAGGGCTGAAGAGCGATTTGCAGAGGTTGAAGGGCTTGTTCGATTACAGGAAACCTGAAGACTCCACCGAAGTCATTTCAGGCAAGATTACTAAGATCATTAGGCCTGCCGTTTGGGGGGAGGAGGTCGAAAGCAGAATCAGGGAACTCGGTGTCGTTTTCTCGGGTGATTTGGTTAAAATGGTGGTGGAGAGTCTGGCGACCGAGCCTACCAAGGCTCTTATATTCTTCAGATGGATCGACGAGAGTGGTTTGCTTAAACATGATGAGCAGAGTTACAATGCCATGGCCTTAGTTTTGGGCAGAGAAGATTGCGTTGATCGGTTCTGGAATGTTGTGGGCGAGATGAAGAGTGCAGGGTATGAAATGCGGATGGAGACTTTTGTTAAGGTCTTGGATAGATTCTGCAAGAGGAAGATGATGAAGGATTGTGTTGATCTGTATGAAGTTGCAATGAAAAACAGCAGGAGAAACAGGCCTTCAATGCAGGATTGCACCTTCCTTCTGAGGAAAGTCGCAGCTGCTCAGGAGTTGGACATGGATCTGTTCAACAAAGCTGTAAAGATGGTTGCTGAAAGCGGGTACAAAATGCCGGATTCCACTGTAAATGCAGTGCTGAAATCTCTTGCCAGTGTTGGCAGAGTAGGGCAAAGCCGCTTGATCCTAAATGCTATGCGGGCAGCTGGGCTCGAACCCAACACCAGAGTAAAAGGTAACATTGGGTTTCGCCTCTCTCGTTCTGGAAAGGATAAAGAGGCCACCGAATATATGCGGGATCTGGAGGCAAGTGAGTGTAACACAGATCAAGATCATGACACCTGGATTTCTCTATTCAAAGGGCACTGTTTATCAGGCAATCTTGATAAGGCGTCCGAGTGCTTCAAGAAGTCAGTTGAATTAGAGGGCGGTGCCTCAGTTGTAACGGTGGGGTATAATATGGAAATGCTAGTAGACGCCTATTGTCGTAGCGGCAAAGCTGCTGAAGCAAGCGGGGTTCTGACCAATCTGGTCAAAGAGAAGGGCGTAAAGCCTAAGCACACCACATACAAGATGCTGATCAGCCTACTCTTGGGTCGAAGAGGGTGCTTCAAAGACGCCTTGGACCTTCTTAGCTTGATGAAAGGTCACGGTTTCCCTCCTTATACAGATCCATTTGTTGAGTACGTTCCGTCAAAGCGTGCAAATGCCCAAGACGCCCTTGCGTTCTTGAAGGGGATGACTGATAAGAAGTTTCCATCCACGTCGGTGTTCCTCCGGGTGTTTGAAGCTTATTTCAAGGCTGGAAGATTTCGCGAGGCGCAGTCGTTGCTTGCAACATGCCCTAACTTCATCAGAAACAATGCTGATGTTCTGGATCTCTTCTGCAACATGGATGCTCAGACAAGTGCAAAGGCAGCTGAACTCGTGTCCGCTTCCTAGAGATTGGAGAACAGCCTAGATGGTTGGCCATATTGTATTTGTTTCTTGTTCTGCTTTCTGGTCTTCTCAGGTTAGAGAGAAAATAGTGTTTCCATACTTTGAGCCTTTTTGGCGTCCGACCTTGTTTTCACTATTGTTATCCATCGCCGGAGCTTCAAAGCTATACACTCGTTGCTCTTTTCCAATAATTGGCATGCTTGGGTGAAATCTTTTAACTACAATCTGAGGCTAAGTTCAATCTGCCAATTTTGTGTGTACATTATATTGCCAGGACTAAGCTCTAAACCAAGAGATGAACATTCCGTGTTGCTTAAAGAAATGGTTTTCCTTGGGAGCAATTGACCCAAACGATTTCCCTTTTGAGTCAGGCCTAATTTCAGTGTCTATATTTGTGTTTCTGTGAAGCACAACAGCAGTTAACATCTTGCACACGTTTTTATTTATGTTAGTTTGTCTTTTTTGCTGTTTTTGTAAAGATTATTTGTTCATATCACATAATTTCCATGTGGGAGTATTCAGGCACATCAATTAAATGCTCGGATTGGAACCTAGACTGTCTGGCTAAAGAAAATCAAAAGAAGAAAAATAACAACAATAGGAGACGAACAAAAAACAAATGGAAAAAACCATCGGTTGATGTTAAAATCAATACGGATGGTTCAACTAAAATTAACGGAGAATCTAGCTATAGCTTCATTTTTCGTAACAATAGAGGTGAATCAATACTCCTTTATGGGGAGAAATGTGGAATATCTACCCCTTTAAAAACGGAAACCCTAGCATTTAGGAATGCATTGGTTAAGGCCCATGAATTAGGCGAATTAGGCCTTACCAATATTTAAATTGAATGTGATAACCTTACCATTGTAAACGTCCTAAATCAAATCTGGCATTGTCATTGGGATATTGAAATTTTAATTTCTGATATCCTTTGTGTTTTACAACTGTTTTCTTCAGTTCAGATTTGTTATGTCTTTCAAGAAACAAACGTTGTTGCCGACTGCATTGCTAAACTGGCCCAGCGGAGTTTCTTGGAAGATATTCAAGCCAATTTAGAGTTTTTAGTTCTCATCCGAAAGAATGCTATAGACTGAGAAACGGACTCTTTTGTGGTTTTCCGGTCTAATTGTTACCTTATCAAAAAAAAAAAAACTATATGCACAGATTCTTAGCCAATCTTGTTTATAGCTTTTGTCTGCATGAATAGTATGACTGCAGTTTGTTATCTATGTGCTTATTTCTGCTTATATATATATATGGTGAAAGATGACTTTGGATTCATGCTGCAAGTAACGTTCCTGCTCCAGAATCCATTAAAGCAATGGAGGACTTGTACAGTTAACAGGGTGACAGATCTCCAATTTCCTGAGTATTATCCAGTTTCATGGCTATTAGTTGCCTTTTCTGCCCTTCCTTGTGGAATTTGTGATATGATTGCTGTAGTGCATGGTTTCTGTTATGTCCAACTATCTTACTGCAGTAAATTGACAAAATCAGACCATGCAAATACTATCATATGATCTGTCTGGAAACGTAATCTATAATGAACTTGTGATTCTGAATGGAATGTAATCAGCAAATTCACTAGCAAGGAAAGTATGGGAGACGTATCCCAATCCTTAATCTTCAGCTCTCATTTAGTGGTGGGGAGAAGGTCATTTGAAGCATCAGCGTTCAAGGGTCTGTTTTTTTGGCTCATCATCACTTTCATTTCGCCATTCAATATGGCTTTTCATAATTCAAATTATGTATTAGTTGTAGCCTTCTGTGACTAGTACTAGAAATTAATTAGTTGATTTAGCCAGGATTAGTATTGTGTTTGATAGTATGGAATTATACCTTTGTAGACTTCTTGAATCTTTCTACCCAAAAAAAGAGAGTTCTTGAATGATATCCCTCTGGGCTAAATTGACAAGTCATGTCATATGCAAATGAAGTTTCTCCTTTTTTAGTCGCAGTATAAGATAATGGTTGAGCATAGCAGTTTTAATCACCACAATTAAAATCATGTGATTTATTGAAATCATGATTACACTATTTCTCAGTTTTTTTGACAAAGAAAGGAATTAGGGGCCTTAAACACAATTGAGATGCCTACCTAGAGGATCTGAACGGATGAGATCACTGAGAATTTGGTCTTGTTGGAACAACTCGCGTGAGCGCAATAGCTTAAATGTGTCAATTTGTCAGCTACATGGTTCACCTCCCTAAAGACGTGGTAAATCCGGACATCGGAAAAAGTCTAAAGGTCATACACTCTTCCTGAGTTGTTTATGATTGTGAACACACAAATGAAGATAATACATTCTTATATATTTTCCATTGGGAGTTGGAAAGCCTTTATACAAATCTAGGGATCTATCTACAAAAACTATTAATATCACAATTCTAATATTGTAGAAAAGTGTATGCACAATATACTCTCTAGGATAATTATGATTTTATATTGTAAAAATCCCCCTCAAGCTAGAGCGTAGATATTAAGCATGCCCAACTTGCTAAACTTGAGTTTCATTTAGAGCTTTCGTGAAAGCATCCTATTGGGATATTCTATCTTTATTAGAGTATCTTTATCCTAGATTAGTTAAATCTATCTTTATCTTAGGGATCAAGATATCAATCTAAACCTATATATATTCTTGTCTTCAATCAATACAACCATCAAGGAATTATCTTTCCCACATTCCTCTCTCTAATTTAACATGGTATCAGAGCCAAACCGATCTTAAACACAATCCTAATTTTTTTTTTCCGGACCGCCGCCGCCTCGTTGCCGCCGCATCTCTCCGGATTTCTTGTTCGTTGCTTCTCTTCGATGCCACGATGACAATCGATGATACTACACCACCAAAATACACTCCCTTGGATGTTTACTCTCCATACTATCTTCATCCCTCCGATCACACGGGCCTCAACATCTGCCCTGTGGTTCTCAAAGGAGACAATTATGAAGAATGGTCTGTTGCTATGCAAAACTCTCTTATGGCTCGGCGTAAGATGGGCTTTATTGATGGCAGTATCACCCAACCGCCTGCCGGCGATCCAGCGTTAGCGGACTGGCAAGCTGTCAACTCCATGCTGGTCGGATGGATCGTCCGCTCCATTGACGACTCTCTCTGATCTTCTATCACGTATTTCTGTTCCGTCAAAGCTCTTTGGGATGATCTTCACCAGCGCTTCTCAGTGGGCAACAGACCACGCAAACTTCAAATTCGACACGACATCGCTGTCTGTCGACAAAAAGGCCGGTCCGTGGCCGCCTATTTCGGCATCCTCAAGAAACTTTGGGAGGAACTAGACGTCTATGTTCCTCCAAAGGCGTGCACTTGTGGTGTCGGAAAGGATATTCTCCAAGAAAAGGCAGAGGAATGCGCCCATCAATTTTTGATCGGGCTGGATGATGCCTCTTTCAGCACCGTTCGCTCCAACCTTCTCGCCCAAGATCCGCTTCCACCCCTGAGCAAGATTTATTCTCTTGTTATTCAGGAAGAACGACTCAAGACCGTTGTTACAAGTCGCGAACCTTCCACCGACAACCCTGCTTTCGTTGCTCGATCATCTGCTCCAGCCGCCAAGGACGGGGCTCCATCGGTTGACAAAAAGAACCTTGTTTGCACCCATTGCGGCAAGAAATACCACGACATCACCTCCTGCTTCAAAATTCATGGCTATCCTACCTGGTTGAAGGAGAAGATCGATGTTGGGCGTGGTCAGGGTCGCGGCTCTTCTTCCCCTTCTTCTGCATCTTCACCTGCTGCTGGCCGTGGTCAAGGACGGGGCGCTGGTTCAGCGAATGCGATGCAGCCTTCCTCTTCCGAATCTGCTCCAGGCTCGGCTTTAACCACCCACGATCGTCAAGCGTTTGGCTCCACTCTTACCAATGAGCAGTGGGCTGCTGTCATGAATCTATACAATTCCATGAACAGCTCTTCCGACAAGTCCGATAAGCATCGTTCTTGGATTTTAGATACCGGTGCGTCCTTTCATATGACGGGCGAACAAGACCTTCTTCGGGATCTCAGACCGATCCCCCCAGTGTCCATCATATTGCCTGATGGCCGAACATCCTCGGTTGTTCAGGAGGGCAGCCTCATGTTTGGAAATCTCTGTATTTTGCATGTTCTTTACATACCCAATTTAAGCTGCAATTTGCTTTCTTTTGCTCAGTTGACCAGGGATCTCCGCCTTCTTGTTTTATTAACCAATGTGTTATGCGTCTTACAGGAAGTCAGTACAAGGACGGTGATTGGCGTGGGTAAACAACTCAATGGGGTCTATTGGCTGACGACGTTCTCTCCGGTTGCTCGAGCTTCGTCTGCTCAGTCATCTATCGCTTCAACTTCTCTTTGGCACTGCCATCTTGGACATCCATCAGCTTCAATTTTATCTTCTATTTCAGAATTAGACATAGATAGTTCTTCTTTTTCAAAGCTTGGTCCTTGTGATGCTTGTTATAAAGCTAAGCAAACTCGTTTGTCGTTTCCTATAAGTTTCAATAAAGCTGAACATTTATTTGATCTCATCCACTGCGATGTTTGGGGTCCATATAGTACACCTTCGTTTAGTGGTGCTTCATACTTCTTAACCATAGCCGACGACTTCTCTCGGGCAGTTTGGGTCCGCTTATTTACTTCAAAGACCGAGGTTCCCCAACTTCTCCAGATTTTTTGCTCTATGGTGCGTACTCAATTCCGCAGGCAGGTTCGACGGGTTCGTGCTGACAATGGCACTGAATTATTGCCCCTTCGTTCATACTTTGCTGAGAAGGGGATGCTCTTTGAGACATCCTGCATCGCGACGCCACAGCAGAATGGTCGGGTTGAACGTAAGCACTGTCATCTATTAAATGTTGCTCGTGCTTTGCGCTTCACCGCCCACCTTCCTATGACCTTTTGGGGCGAATGTGTCACCACTGCTGCGTATCTCATAAACCGAACACCTTCACCTACACTTCAAGGTCGAACACCCTTCGAGCTTCTCCATGGCCGTATGCCCAATTACAAGTCCCTTCGGGTGTTCGGATGCTTGTGCTTTGCTTCCCAAATTCCAAGACATCATAACAAGTTCGCACCCCGGAGTCGCAAGTGTATATTCATTGGATATGCGCAAGGGAAGAAGGGCTGGCTGCTTTATGACCTTGAAACAAAGGGGATATTCGCTAGTCGGGATGTGGTGTTTCACGAGACGCACTACCCCTTCTCTGCTCCGGCTCCGCTTGCTGCCACATCTGACCGTCACAATACGGTCCAACAGTTTCAACCTGCAGTATATGACGAAGCGGATGGTGCTTTGTCACCACCTCCTACTGCCAGCCCGTCGACCACCTCTTCCCCTGCAGAACCGCTGTCGCAAGTCAGGGGGAGTGATGCTTCCGCCACCGATGAGTCTGCACCGACCGACCCATCTATGGCTCCTTCTGCTACTCGTCGCAGTGTCCATTCAACCAAAGTGCCTGCTCGGCTCAATGATTTTGTCTGCACTACAATTCGCCAAATAGACCCCGCCTCTACTCCCACGCTATCATCATCGTCATCGTCCTCAGGTACTCGATTTCCAATTCAGAGCTATGTCTCTTATTCTAACTTGTCCCCTTCATACACCGGTTTTCTAGCTGCCATCACAGCAGGTGAAGAGCCATCTTCCTTTCGCCAAGCCATTTCCAGTGTTCATTGGTGAGAGGCTATGACAGCCGAGCTTGACGCTCTTGCTAAGAACCGCACTTGGGTCCTTACGACTCTGCCTCCAGGAAAGAAGCCCATTGGGTCGAAGTGGGTTTACCGTATCAAATACCACTCCAGCGGCACCATCGAGCGCTATAAAGCGCGTCTAGTTGTCCTCGGAAATCGCCAAGTGGAGGGTGTTGACTTCACTGAAACTTTTGCCCCTGTTGCTCGTATGGCTTCCGTTCGAGTTTTCCTATCCGTGGCCGCTATCAAAGGTTGGGAACTACACCACGGCGATCTCCACGAAGAGGTTTATATGACGCCTCCCTTGGGTCTTTCGGGGGTTGCACCGGGTCAGGTTTGCCGCCTACGTAAGTCGCTCTATGGTCTTCGACAAGCTCCGAGAAATTGGTTCGCCAAGCTGACATCGGCCCTACGCAGATTTGGGTTCAAACAGAGTTATGCCGACTACTCTCTTTTTACGTTTCAGCAACAAACCAAGACACTTCATGTTTTGATCTATGTCGACGATCTTATCATTGCGGGTAATGATCCCTCCACCATCTCCCGTTTTAAGGCCTTTATGAGCACTTGTTTCCATATGAAGGATCTCGATGCTCTTAAATACTTTCTGGGAATTGAAATCGCCCGGAGCAGCAAGGGGCTCTTCTTGTCCCAACGAAAGTACACTCTCGACATCCTCTCTGAGTCCGGTTTGTTGGCTGCGAAACCGACCGATTTCCCTATGGAGCAACATCACAATTTGGCGGCCGCATCTTCCCCACTATTTGATCATCCCGAGAGGTATCGGCGTCTCATCGGCCGCCTGATATACCTCACTATAACCAGGCCAGAGTTGTCTTATTCGGTGCATACCTTGGCCCAATTTATGCAGTCACCTTCGCTCCCACATTGGCAAGCTGCTCTTCGCCTACTACATTATCTCAAAGGCAGTCCAGGTAAAGGGATCCTCCTTTCCTCTTCCAGCTCCCTCCAGCTACGAGCCTTTTGTGATTCCGACTGGCCACATGTCCTATTAGCCGTCGTTTTATCACTGGTTTTTTCGTTCAGTTGGGCACCTCACCCATCTCTTGGAAGACGAAAAAGCAAGCAACTATATCTCGTTCCTCAGCTGAAGCAGAATACTGCGCTATGGCGTCCACCTGTTGCGAGATGATTTGGCTCAAGTCATTACTGCTCTCTCTTGGCGTAAATCATTCTCAACACATGCGTCTTTTTTGTGATAGTCAGGCAGTCCTGCATATCGCTGCTAACCCTGTATTCCATGAGCGGACTAAGCACATTGAGATTGATTGTCATCTCATCCGTGATCAGATTCAGGCCGGCAACGTCACCACTAGCTACATTGCTTCCGCACAACATCCCGCCGATTTGTTCACTAAGGCATTGGGCAAGCAACAATTTCATCTTCTTTTGGGCAAGTTGGGCATGATCGATCCTCACGCTCCAACTTGAGGGGGATTATTGGGATATTCTATCTTTATTAGAGTATCTTTATCCTAGATTAGTTAAATCTATCCTTGTAAACCTATATATACTCTTGTCTTCAATCAATACAACCATCAAGGAATTATTTTTCCCACATTCCTCTCTCTAATTTAACACATTCCCAAATGATCTCTCGTTTTCACATCATCATGTAGAGATTAGACCAAGTTGAATTTTCTCTCGAATAAAATGACAAACAACTTCAATGTGCTTAGACCGCTCATGAAATATTGGATTAGATGCTATGTCAATTGCAACTTGATTGTCACACCACAGTTTAGTTGGGATTGAAACTTACTGTTGTCAATAGGTGACATATCCAAGTTATCTCACATGCAGATTGTGCCATAGCCATATATTCTTATTCTGCACTTGATCTTGACACAACCTTTTGCTTCTTACTCCTCTATGAGATCAAATTCTCTCCAACAAAAACACAACATCCTGATGTGGATCTTCCATCCAAGTTGGAGCCTGCTCAATTTGCATGTGGGTGTGCCCGTGGTTTGCATATAGAATAACATAACCAGGTGCTCCAATCAAGTAACATAAAAGCTGTTCTAATGTTGCCCAATGATAAATTGTTGGAGACGACGTGAACTGACTAGCAACACTAACAAAATATGCAATACCTCGACGGGTTACCGTAAGATAATTCAGCTTACCAACCAATCTTCTTTGTCTCTCAGTATCTTCCATTAGTTCTCCATCGCATATGAGCTGCACATTTGGAGTCATTGGAGCACTACACGGCCTTGCCCCTAATTTACATGTCTCATCTAGTAAATCAAGAACATATTTCCTTTCACAATAGAGAAGATACCTTGCTTACTCCTTGTAACTTTAATACCTAGGAAATACATGTAACTTTAATACCTACAATCGATCAACAATTGTCATCATTCTTATGTTAGTGTATGTAGATGACATTATCATTAGTAGAAGTAGTCTAATAGAACTAATTCTTTGGTGTAATTGTGGAGCTGAATTAGGGTGGAGTTTGGGTATCTAATTCTTCGATGTAATTGTGGAGCTGAACTAGGGTGGAGTTTGAGTTGTTCCGGTTGTGGTCGTGGTCGTGGTCGTGGTCGTGTTCGAGGTTTCTGAAGATCCCTCTATATGTGGGGCAACGTCATGGTGGTTGAGGCTCATGAAGATCTCTCATTTAGGTAGGGGCAACGTTATGGTGGTCCATTCAATACTTTCGCATGATTGTTCCTTGTCTGACCCGTTTTCTAATGGCGCTTTCCTTCGATAGTGCTTTGCTCACCCTCTCCCTAAGTCGATTAAGCTCTTATTTGCTCTGTTGTTATTTCCTTGCTTGATTTGTTGTTTTATTATCTCCGATTTTGTCCGACATTGATTAATCGGCCTCTCGATTTATCCCACATTACTATGTAGGGTAAATCGAAATCTTTCCTTATTAAAAAAAAGAGTGACAACCAGAAAAATAAAAAGTAGTATAATTGTCGATTTTGCAACCATAGAGAATGGGTGTGAATAATCCACACCATAAGTCTGAGCATATCCTTTAGTAACGAGACGAGCTTTCAAGCGAGCAACGGACCCATCTGGATTGTCCTTAATTTCGAATACCAATTTACAACCAAGAGCTATTTTTTCTTCAAGAGAATGAGGAACTCGCTTCTTACATGAAGAAATTCACCATCGAGGTAATGTAAGTGTATGACTTTGATGAAAAGGTAGCCAAGATCGTTCTCATTCAGGTATTGTCAAGCTCTGACTTCATATTCTCGGTGACCAAGAAGAACTTGCCACATACGCCAAGTTTCCCAAAAAGCTAACACTCCAGACATTAAGGTATTGTAAGGATTTAGAAAAGTTTGTTTATGAAGTAACAAATCCAAAATCTTAGAGGCATCGATCAAAAAAAGTTAATCATGGAGCACCGACTAAAATACCGTTAAATTCAAGTGCACCAATCAAAAAAAGTTAATCTTGAACACCAACCAGAATAGCCTTATGTGTGCATTGATCTCAATTTATAACTGAGTGAACGTTCTCACCAAATCTAGAAGCGGCTCTTGCTCACGAATTGACATAGATTGAAACCTCTAAAATCCTTGAACTATCGGTTCGATCGGGTCAGTTAAGAGTTTGACGCAGTCTGGTCCCATTCAATGGACCCTTTTTATTATGAAAAAGACATTTAAATAAAAAAGAATATTAAGTTGAACTTTGAAAAAAAAAAATATTAACTTTGAAATAATTATTTAACTTGAAAGAATTGATTTTTTTAACTGACGGCTCCTTTACTCCTAAATCATGGGGAGGAGGAAACACTCAATTCTAGTCTCGGGGCAATTTTGTTTAAAATATAATCCATTTTTCAATCTGGTTAAAAGCTTGACCCGGTTCAAACTAGTTTGATCGTCGTGTTCAAACTGAACTAGTCTGGCCGAGTTTGATTCACCGAATCGAGCTGAACCGTGTACAAATCTAATTAAATTCCAAGCCAATAAGATACAATGTTCAAATACTTTCATACTTCTTTAGTATGAAAAAAATTGTCATTTTAGCGTTTGACACACTTATTAATAAATATAATAATTATCATATATTTTCATAAATTTTTCTTAAAATTTACAAGTATTTAATAATTAATCTCAATTATAATTAATAAACATAGAGAATTTGTATAACAAAAGCCAAAAAATATAATTTTCAATGTCAAACCTCGTAACTCACCAATAAATTATTACTTAAACACCTAAAATGACAATTTTTTCTATATAAAAAATATAGACTAAAATGACAATATTTTCAAAACTGAGGGAGTATATGACAATTTACTACAAATTGAAGTAAAGTAGATACTACCTCTGAATTACTGTTTCTTAGGTAGTGTTGTGCAGTTAATCCCACGCGACTCCCGATTAGCGATCCCCAATTTTGTTCTTTACTTGATTAAATGTCTTGTTTTATTTGTTCATGGATAATAATAAAATGAAATTAAGGATTAGCAACAGCGAAGCCCACAGTTTGGATGTTAAACCAAGGAGCTCCGGTAACTAAAATATCTTAATTGATGTTTAAACCCATTGGGCTTGAGATCGGCTTGGCTTGGTTGGCTGCACGTTCCCATTGGCATTACTCATTCATTCATAAATAGAGAATGAGTCACATTCGCTCTCCGCACCTTCAATGGTTTCGAAAAAGATGACTTCATCTCCACCACAGTTTTAGTCTGCTGTAACTCCAACTATCCCATCCACTCTCCTTCTGTTTCAAGCAGATCGATCAGGTAGATTTTCGGTCTCCTTTTCGTTTCAGTCGTTCTTTCTAGGGTTTATCGACTTCTCGTCTGCGATTGCTCCTCCTGATTTTACCTTCCTGTTAATTAAAATTCAAAATTCTTTAATTGAAACATTCTATCTTCTGATGTGCTTGCTGCATTTATTGCTATTAGTTGATGTAATGTTTGTTTTACGACATTCAGGATTCATTTATAATTGTATACATCTGGAAATCTCCAGATCTGAACACTTGATGGATTGCTGATTGATCTGATTGTCTTCTGCATTTGCAGTTTGACCTCGAAATGGAAAAGATTTGGAGCGTAGGGCTTATGATTTTGGCTACTGCTGTAGTAGCCAAACTAATATCGGCGATTCTAATGGGGAGGTCTAGAAAGAAGTTGCCCCCTGTAGTGAAGAGCAATTTGCCGGTGATCGGGGGACTTGTGCGCTTCCTGAAAGGCCCCATCATCATGCTTCGAGAGGAGTACCCGAAGCTTGGCGGCGTGTTCACCTTGAATCTGGTGAACAAGAACATCACCTTCTTGATCGGCCCCGAAGTTTCTGGACATTTCTTCAAGGCCGCGGAGGCGGATCTCAGTCAGCAGGAGGTGTACCGCTTCAATGTCCCTACTTTTGGCCCTGGAGTCGTCTTTGATGTCGACTATTCCATCCGCCAGGAGCAGTTTCGCTTCTTCACCGAGGCTCTTCGGGTTAACAAGCTCAAGAGTTATGTTGATATGATGGTTTTTGAGGCTGAGGTGTGTCTTTTATATTGATTAATTGATTGATTGATTGATTGATTGATTGATTGATGCATTTGTGTAGTGGATACCAATGCCAATGATTTGTTGTGTAGGAGTACTTCTCCAAATGGGGAGACTCTGGAGAGGTTGACTTGAAATACGAGCTGGAGCATCTTATCATCTTGACGGCGAGCAGATGCCTTCTGGGACGAGAAGTGCGTGACAAGCTGTTTGATGATGTCTCCGCACTCTTCCATGATCTGGACAACGGGATGCTGCCCATCAGCGTGATCTTCCCTTACTTGCCCATCCCAGCTCATCGGTGCAGAGATCGAGCCAGAAAGAGGCTGGCTGAGATCTTCGCAAACATCATAGCCTCCCGCAAGAGCTCGGGGAAGTCGGAGGGTGACATGCTCCAGTGCTTCATCGACTCCAAGTACAAAGACGGCCGCCCAACAACCGAAGCAGAGGTCACGGGCATGCTGATTGCCGCTCTCTTTGCCGGCCAACACACCAGCTCCATCACATCAATATGGACAGGAGCTTATCTCCTTAGTCACAAGGGATACATGTCGGCGGTGGTGGATGAGCAGAAGAGGGTGATGAATAAGCACGGGGAGGGCAAAATCGACCATGACATTCTAGCCGAGATGGATGTGTTGTACCGGTGCATCAAGGAAGCCCTGAGGCTGCACCCGCCTCTCATCATGCTGATGCGCTACTCACACGGAGACTTCAGCGTGACCACGCACGAGGGTGAAGAGTACGACATTCCAAAGGGCCATATCGTTGCAACCTCCCCGGCCTTTGCTAATCGGCTGCCTCACATATACCAGGAGCCCGACAAGTACGATCCCGACAGATTTGCTGTGGGTAGAGAAGAAGACAAAGCAGCAGGGGCTTTCTCCTACATATCTTTCGGAGGGGGGAGGCACGGTTGCCTGGGCGAGCCATTTGCCTATCTGCAGATAAAGGCGGTGTGGAGCCATTTGCTTAGGAACTTTGAGCTGGAACTGGTCTCGCCTTTTCCAGAGATCGACTGGAACGCCATGGTGGTTGGCATTAAAGGAAAGGTGATGGTCAGGTACAAGCGCAGGAAGCTGCCTCTCGTCTGACCACCACACCATGCCTTCCTTGCCATCGTAATCTGCTAGAAAGTATTTTCTCCTTCTTTATCAACTCTTTGCATTTGATTTGTTAGATCTGGTTTGTGCGAGTGAACAGGCTGTGTTGTTTCCAAAACATTGTTTTTTTGTTTTTTAATCAGAGATTGTTATCTCTACCTGATCAACGGCATTGACATGGGCTGTTTGAAGCAATCTCTAAGAAAAGAAAAAAGAGTCCACGAGGAGGACATACATTTTGCAACCAATTTACTCAGTGTACATGGGCCATAAACTCATGATGTCCATTTTGATCTCATTTCCCGTTAATCTGTACAAAGGTGTTTATCCTGCACCCAATGTGCCACAACAAAAACACTCATGTACATTGTACATAGCCAAATTATGACTTGCGCAGATGACAAAGCACCATCATTCTCCAACGTTTTTTTTTCCCAGTTGTAGTAATTCAAACAATAGTTTTCACTTTCATCCCTAACTCATGGGTGAAACATTGATGAATTGCCAACTCACATGGGCACCTTGCCAGCCCTGAAAAGAGCAAAACTTGGAAGCCTTAAACTAATGACTACCAAGAAACAACTCCTCAACTGACCTCTTGGACCCAATGGCCTCTCACTCTGCACTCCAGTCTCCACCTCATAACTCATTAAAAAAATCATATCATACTAAGTCTCCTGTACATGTCTAAGGACCATATGCAGTCTGAACTCTGAAGATGACTGATGAGCCAAGGGCTATTAATTGAAAATTGTACATCAGCATGACACAGGTTCTTACAAATGGCGCTAAAAAACAATAAATAAAGCTTCCAAAGCCCTCAGGGTGAGGGCTTGAAAATAAAGAATAGTCATATTTTCTAGCGCAGGCGACTTAGTATGATTTTTGGCTTGCCCATTTCTCATGCTTACACGTTAGTCATTTTCAGCACGGCAAACCAACCAACAAATGTGGAGTCTTAATATATTGCAAGCAGTCAAAACGAAGGGAAAAGTCAAGTACTCTAGTTGGATGTGATTTGGAGGTCAGGGTGGTCGCACTATAACTCACCACCAGACGACCCTTCACTATGTCGGAGGTTCAGTATAATTTACCTAGAGCTGAAATTTACAAATTGGTTTACAAACACAACTAACAGTCAGGTTGCTCGATTTTCGGCGGTGAAGTGGATGAAGGGCCAACCCCATTTTGTAGGCACAAGCTATGAGCCACAAATGAGTCGCTTACCAAACCCCCATCAGCCTCAAAATTCAATGCAACTCTGATCTTCCCTCTCCTGCAAACAGTAAGCAAAATCAAGTTCTTACTTGGCGTGCTAATATTGAAGCAATTAGAAAGCTGAAATCCACTTCTTACGTACCCATTTAATCGGTTATTGATAGCAGTCAGATCTTTTGAAGGGCTTTGGTAAGCGTGAGTGCTTTCTCCAACACAAGCATAATAGCTTTTCGAGCTATTTGAGATTAAAGCATCCATCTGTGGATGTATTTCACAATAAAAAGTTGTCATTAGAAACTCAGTTCATGAAGGCCATTGCACTAAAACTTAATGAAAGGCATGTGATGATCTTCGACTTTAATTAGGTAACATTAGAAAACCAAAGGTCAAATGGTCCAATAACACATCAAAAATACATAAGGGATGACAATACTCCCTATTACTACATTATATTTTCAAGGACCTTCAGATGGAAGGCATATGCGAAACAGGAAGGGACTGATGTCAAGCGTTTGCCTGTACAGGACTTACATTTTGTAGGATCATGCAGTCCTGTTACACGTGGTTGATGGACATAATTTCATAAGAGAAAAAAGGAAGAAGCTAACAAGCCATGGCTGTGTCAACAGGAATCCCAAAATGAAGTAAAAAAGGGGATTACAAGATATCTTCTAGTCTAACCATGTAAGCACTATTTAACTAGTAACTAATGTGAATAATGTTTCTTCAACATCTTTTTTGTAAGGGCTTTAATGATTAATATTGATTATGCTCTTTGTCTGTCAATGTAGTTTGCCTGAACTCCAGACAACATCTAGGGCTCAAAAGTCGTATTTATCACACAGTGCTTCCATATGAACATATAAATAAATTCAAATCTTATCAAATGAGGTTAGGAGTCTGATATTCCAGAGCAAGGATGTATAAGAGGATGGCATTACCAAATTGCTATTATGTGAAAAGGTACAAAAGGAATGCAAAAAATCTTAATGCAGCAGGCAAAAAGCGAGGAAGAATTAATTAGCATCATTGTGATTGTATTGATTAGTAAATGTCAAGGTTTGCAAAACTCTCGCACCTAGCTAACATGAATGAAGCTATACTTCGATTACTAAAGTCTCCAAGGCAGTGGATCAAATTATAGGGACTTAAGGATACTACCGTCCAAAGAGGTTGGTCACTTGACCATACTAACTTCACTCCTACAGAAATCCTTACTTTTCCTAGTCTTTAAGTTAAGAGGTTAGGCAAAAAATTTATTTCTCTTAAAGATGTTATTAATAAGCATTATTGGTTTGTATTACCTACGATAAGCAGATGGTAACTACTATGAAATACTCTTAAATTCAGATGACAACACCTTCAAATTTCATGTTCCATACAAATACACAAATGGATTCAGCAGATAACTAAAATGACTGAAGTGTAAGCATGAGAAACTTGAGATGCATTAGAATTCACACTGATCAAAGTGCAAAAGCAGCAAAATAAGTAGGATTTTTTTAAGCTATGAGGTTAAGTGTATTGTATTTTAGGTATAAAATTATTTCAGCACTATTGCTTAGGTAAGTAGGTAACATGAGTTTCGAATATTATTTTTACTCAAGTAACATTTTTGGCAAATATTCAATAGTTATCAATGTAAGGCTTGAAATGACGTTGCATATTGAAGGTTTTGAAAAATGTAATGAGGAAACTATGAATTATCACTGTAAATTGTAACTAGTGAACATTCCTCATCTTGATGAATGCATTCTAAAAATGTAAACAAAATCATGTAGACCCTGCTATAGAAAAAGTTCATATTAAATAGATCAAGGAAAGTACCTTTGATGACCGTAATGGCGACACATATACATTGTGCGTTGTGGATACTTTTTTCGGGGACATATCAGGAAGACTAGCGAAAGGAGATAGCTTTGGGGATCCAAGACATTGAGCTAATTAGCAGAAAAATCCACATCAAAAACCAATTAAAGGGGAAGTTTCTTAGTAAAATGATAAAAGAACTGTGATTAATTGGAATAAAACACTCATTTTCCAAGCACACTACCATCACTAATATTGTTAGTTTCAGGAACCAAGTTGGCTTTCGCTGTTACTCCCACAGGACCAAGCTCCACCAAAAGAGGCTTTACGGATGGAACAAACATTTCGTTGTAAAATGTAATAATATCAACATGGTCCTGCCCAGTCCTCTGTTTTGAAAGTATACACAAAGCATTTAGGCTTTTGAGATAGTAAATTAATATTGAAAAACATCCTGCAAATTGATTCAGTAGTTTACCCCATTGTGGTGAGCTGTTGATGTCCAATCGACAAAAACACTTCGAAAAACTTGCGATTTACATTGAGGCTGCTTCCTATAGTTGTAAATAATTTCCTTAAATGTGACACTCAACTGAGATATCTGTAGATAAAATAAGATTAATGGGTTCAGTACAAGAAAGAAACAAAATGCTACCAGAATGACATATTTCCAAAAGCAAACCTTTGCTACTCCATAGAAACAACACAGGATTATCTGGTCAATATGACGGTTAAAAAATAGTGATGTCCTCTGATTAAGTATCCGTTGGAAAAGGCAATAAACAGTCTCTCTTAGCTGCTGTGACAGTTGAAGCCTTTCAACCATCCCATTGATTCTCACTGCAGCTAACTTCACGATCTTCATAGAAATATGAAAGGACATAATCAGTTAGCAGAAAAAGGAGAACCGTTACAATCATTCAGGCTATGCAACTTAATAATAGAACCATAAAGCATATCATTTGTGCAAATGTCTTCTTCTTTATGTGTATTAAAAATTATATGTCAAATGTCGTCAGGATATAGATTTCAGTTTTCATTGCAGAAAATAGACCGAAAGTTAATTTTGACAACATGACAAAAGAAAACTTCATTTCATGCACAAGTTAGAAGAATAGCACTTTAACCAGCCATAAAGCTCTAACCTTTGCATCTATAATGACTTCACACTACATAAATTTTGAACCATATTATTTTCTTCTTTACCTTACTGAAGAATATATTGATCCCAGTTTCTGCACATGTTTCACCTCCACCCCCGGGGCTGGGTCTTGCTGGACTGTACATGTACACAAAAGACAATCTTTGTTTAGGCCTAACACAAGGACATAACAGTTGACATTTCAAGGAGGGAAATGACCATAATGTAAGTCCTTTCCAAGAAAAAAATGCATCCTACCTTGCAAATGCAGACTGCAAAGGTGGAGGAGATAGCTTTGCTTTAAGATTGAGAATACCCAACAAACGATCCTTTCCAGGTGATGTAAATGAGTTACGCTCGACTAGTACACTACGGTACTCTGTACAAGTTCTGTTAGGGGATCTGATATCTCCATTTGGTCCTGAAATGATACTTAATTAAAATTCTAGTATACTAATAGTGCAAGTCACTGCAATGACACATGAATACATGATCTTGAAAAACGAAGGAAGACTTGGCCCAAACTACAAGATTAAAATAGCTAACAATATCCCTGAAGAAAATAGTATCTACCAACAAGATGAGAATCAATTATGCAAATATATTAGTACCTGACACTGTATCAAGCCTTTGTGGAGCCGGCAAAGGAGAAAAACCTCCACACGAAATGTTACTGTGCATTGCAATCGCATCCAAAGAAGGCATTGGTTCAGCTAATAATCCGAGTCGATTTATCTCCACAGACAGGCTTGGTCTTGCAACAATCAAAGAATTGTACATTGAGGAACCCTTTTCCCAGACCATGCTCTCCAAGAGTCTCTCTTCCATGGAATTCAGGTGTCGTCTCAGCTCTCGTGGAAGAGAGTCCTCATGTCTAATAAAACTCTCTATTACTTTGCTAAGATCAAAAGATGTGATTCCAGTTTTCTCTAATACAGCAGGAAACAACATTGTCACTGTCTTATGAGTTGCCAAAACTAGTTCAGCAGAACAAGCTAGCAAACACCTATGGAACCTCTCATTGGTTAACAGTGAAGTTAGATTATTCACATGCAATAACAGAGCTTCAGCAGAACAAATAGCTTCTAGTACCCTATAGTACAGCTTCAGAGCTTCCATCCTTCTCTTATGTGCCCAAATGTTGTCCATCAGGTTAGCATTTGGAAGGTCACCTGTGACACCTCGCTCTCCTAGGGCACTATTAGGAAAAATTGCTTCCAGAATTATATCAGCCCTGCGTACAACATCATCAGTTACATCTCTATCACAAGAGCGAAGGAATCTCTCCAGCTTTTCTGACGGTTTAGAAGGAAGAGGAGAAATGACAGTGTGAAGCCATTTTGCAGTCGTCATTGCTGTACTCACTGGAGTAGCTGCCATCTTTTGGCTGACAACAGAGACACCATTGACCCTCAATGTGGGAGATTTACAGGGAGAGAGTGGACCAGAGACCGTCTTTGTTGGTGAGGATATTGCATCAAATTTCCTCTACAACGTACACATGTAAGAAACTAATATACGTAATGTGTACTTGACATTACTTGTAGAGGCTTTTATAATAAGGAATAGATTAAGGGAATCAAGAAACAAACCTTAGAACAACTTATATTCTCCGCACCTGCAGAGAGGCTCCCAGATCCAATCAAGCTGTCATCATCATTGACAAAGATTCTCTCATCTATATCCCCTTTATTACATATTGCATCATCATAGTCTTTTTCTAGTATACTTATATTGGATCTCAACGACGAGCCTTCCAATAGATTCTCAAAGTACAGCAAGCCAGCTGTTAACAACATAGTAATTAGGACGACAGAGTCATTTTTCTTGCTTTCCTATAGTATGAAAGTACTAACTGGATTTGGAAATTTCGCAAGTAACCTGTGTCAATGTTTTGCAGGCTTTCACTTTCACATTCTGATGCTGAACATGGTTTTAACTTCAAAATGTCAGCAATCAATACATTTGCTTTCTCCATCATTTTCTGCACCTCATCTTCTGATGTTTCATATTTGTAGCAGAGTGATGCAATTAGGTCAATACCTTTGTCTGTCTTCTTCGCTGGAAAGAAAATTTTACCCAAATGAAGCTACTCCTTTATCACCTAACCTCTCACCACATGATAAGGAACACTAAGGAAGAAAAACTAGCAGAAATAGCTCAGATGCAAAATCACAAATGTTTACCAAAGTATTGTGGGTCAGCATTGTTCCTCAAGTGCATTGGAACATGAATAATCAGAATAGCCTGTTGCACACGTCACTCAAGAATTAGCAAATGGAATTTCTTCTTCATTACTGCATGTATGACGGAAAAAAAAAACTAAACAGCATGCATCCAGATTTCAGCAAGTGCCGGAAAATAGGCATTCAAAAGGCTCTATATGCCTGATTTCAGATTTTGTTCTGATCCGCCAAGTGAAAATAGTGGGCTGTATACAATAGCTGATGCAAACAAAATGTTTGAGAGGGCACAAGTTCTTATTTGCTTGGTTGTTTACATGTAAGTCATGCAGAAACAATTAAATTGAAGTAGACAATTTAACAGAAGCTTGAATTCAGCATTAGGGCGGCGCATTTTGAGACAGATCAACAGCAACCTACGGGGAATGAAGAACTACAGGCCTGAAGCAAAGTATGATTAGTATTCACCAATTGCAAAGCTATGCAGAGGAGCGCTGTTTCTTTTTCAATTTGTCAGATTAGAAGACCGAGCAACAGGTCTGCTCAACACTTGCCCGATTTGTGAGAGTTATGATGAATGTATGGACGGAAAATGTCCCTTCTTGTAATCGGGGGGGGGGGGGGGGGGGGGGGGGGGGGGAAGCCTTTACTTGCAGCAACCACACACTTAAGCCAATGCATATAAATGCGAAGATTTACTACCATAGACTAATATGAAGGAAGAATGACTGACCAAAATAGAGACCACGCCATTGGTGCAGGTTACTAAGTCCTTAAAGCGGCTGAATGCATGGACACGGAGAGCCAAAAACATTAGCCACCCAAATCTGTAACAGTCTGAAATATGACCAGAACTACCATTGTCTGATTGCTTGTCAGCATCACTCATTTTGAAAAAGGTTTGATATAAACGCTTGTAATACCTAAGTTCACCAAATCAGAATGAGACCATATCAAATTTAACTTCTAAAAACTCTATTTGACATAATTAAAATTTAAGAGTAGTGATAGGACATTTGGGCAGCCTGAGCACAACCTGACCACTAGGTTGGTTGCTCATCCATCAAGTATAACCACTTCAAATAAAAAAAAATGTAACAAACATAAATTATCAACAAAGCCATAAAAACAAATCCTTTTTCCACTATTTTTTATCCTATTTAGAAAAAAACAATAGCACAAAACAAGAAACAATTTAGGGTCGATTCTCTGATTATCTTGCATTAAATTGATGATTTAATGCGATTTAATGCAATATAATGTATTTTAATGCATTATCTCAGAGAATCAAAACAGACCCTTAGTCCTTCCAATGAGCGAAAGTCACTCATTTAGTTTTCTGCTAATATAAATAATTTCTATGAGATTTTACTCACTCCCTTTCAGTGACACAAAAAGCATGTAGCAGAATCAAGAAACGCTTCCAGCATCAGTTTCAATAAAAACTTGCTACGTGGAAATTTATGTCAACATACAATGGGATGTCATTTAGTCAGAAGAGCAACTTGATTGACAGATATGGGGATATAACCTACTTGCTTAAAAGGCTCAAGTGAAGAAAATTTGCTTGTAGCTCCTTAGCCTGAGCATATATGACCAAGATAAGAAGTTAGCACCAACAGAAGGATAGGTGACACTGAAACAATGATAGAATATTTAAGTATTAAGAAAAGATGATAAAGTACCTCTAGTCTCTTCTCCCAATTCAAGCCATAAATGTTACCTAGTATTGGACCAAGTTTCACAACAAACTGAGGTAGCTCTTTGAAGAAGTCAACAAAGCTGCAAAGGATCAGAGGTCAAAGTGATGAATATGAATGACACTAGTACCATGCACCTTAAAAGTACCAAGCAACAAATGTAACTGAGAACTATACTTTAATTTCAGAGCTCCTAGTACGTGACATAGAGTGAGTTTATTTTGATCAGCACTCTCAGTTACACGATCCATGTTTGCACCACCGAGTCTCTTGATAGAGTACAAGATAAAAGTAAACCAACACCGTTCCATATCCTCAGGCTGAAATGCAAGAAGATTACAGGGATTAATTTTCTGTATGACAAGAGTGAATTAGACCAAAGTTCAGCAAGCCCGACAATGTACAGAATAAACTACCATAGTACTGCCAATAGCTGACATATTCATCAAGGCTCCTTTGCTGTCGAAAAATATCTTCATCGCTTCAGAAAATGTCTTATCATCTAGTGATAATTGACTCTGTAAAATGAAATGATACTAGATATATGTTAACCATGTTGGGAGTACATTTGCTGCGCATCCAATTTTAGGAGATAAGGGGAAAGATTGAAAACCTTGCACAGGTGAGTGAATCGAGCTTGTGTTTCATCTAAATTGAAATTAGCGTCTTCCATTTTCGAATCTGCCATCTTATCAGGAAAGACCAAACGGGATAATTAGACTAGAGGTAAGAAGATAAATATATAGCCAAAAAAATAAGAAAATGCAGAGCCAGGGCATTATTCCCCCAAAAATATAACAGATCTGCCATATATACCAAACAATATCAGCGTTCTGGAGGTAAATCTACAGGCAGGTGTAGAAACGGAAAATTTACCAAATCGGTATACAAAACCCTAACTTTAGGCTTTAATAATACCCCTCTCTTTCGCGATCCAACCTTTCAAACACAAAGTGGAGAATTAGAGCTAGAACTGAGAATCTTACTCTTCTAATAAGCCCCTTGCCTTCCGAGCAAAAGGGGAAAAAAAGTGTATCTCCGGGATTCAAGCTCAACAATGTCGATTCTCACCAATTACGAAAAAGAGCGAGCCAGCCGCAGCAACAGTGCTCAGTGTGTAGAAGCTTCAGTGGCGTGCTCGATCCTTCAATCCTCTCAGATTTTGGAATCGGGTTGCGATTTTGCTTCTAGTTCGTCAACCCCTTGTAGATCAGAAGCGAGACCTCTCTCTCTCCTTAGGGAATATCTGCAAGGCGGGAAAAGGAGAGATGTGTGCTCATAACATCATAATACGTACAAATACCAACCCATACATATCCCGACACGTCATATCAATTAGGGTTTTCCGCACTTGTTTTACCGCCAAAATTGCGTTGGGCTTTGGGTTCACGGATAAACCATTCGCAACGATCCCATTTATTTCGGCCATATTTTTGCACCGCCAAAAACTTTGTCTCGCACCGCGTTTTACAGATCCGACGTCGCACAAACAAAAAAATAAAGAAAAAATATTCGCCACAAAGTACTAAAGTAGCATACAAACGTTTAGTTTATGCGCTACGTTGTTGCACGTAAGGTAATCGGTTCTCCTCGTGTAGTACAACCAAGAGTGAGCAAACGTATCCGATCTGGTCGATCCGATCCGATAATCCGTTAATTCGAACCTTAAAAGTCCATATCCGAAAATATCCGTTTAATTTTTATTCGAATTTGATCCGATCCGGGTGATTTTTTCGGATACGGATCATGATATTTTGCTTACCGGAAATCCGATACTATTAATATATAATATATACGTTTTTATAACTAGTATACAATGTTTAATTAGTTTTGATTATCTCAAAATGGTGCTTGTACAATTTTAAGTAATCAAACGCACTTCAATTCTCCAATACAACATTTATTATTTTATTCATTTTAATAAAAATACAGCATTGATTATTATTCTTATAAAATTAAAACTCTAAAACAATAATTCATATACTAATTATCGCCTCACTAAACAGAGCAAATATCTTCTTTTTTTATTCAGACTGAGTGTTCATCATTGAATTGAGTTTTGATTATACAAGTTAAATTACAACTTTTATATACTTGACAATTCCTCTTGTTATATAATATATACGATTATGGTTCTCAATTTGAAAAGGTTGACAAGTTTAATTGTTTGAAAAAATTATCGGGACTTGCAAATGTTGTTGATGTTTGACATTTAGCTTACACTTTGTGGATTGTTAGTTTTGATTGAATTAGAAAAAGTAACATTTTAATTTAATTTTTAATAGGTTTTCAAGTATCGGATAATTTGAATATTCGAGTTGAATATCCGATCCGGATAATATTGACCGGATATCCGAAACAGACCGAATACGGATAGGAGTTTTGTGAATATTTTTTATCGGATATCCGACATACCAGACCGGATCGGATATATCCATTTGCTCACCCCTAACTACAACGTAGCGCATAAGAGAAACCATGTTTAGAAAACCCCTCATATGCTATGATGTAGAGACCTAGCAATCGAAACAGACGAGTGTCGGGTTTTGATCAACTAGGTTCCATTTGTTAACAAATACGAGTTGGTTGAATTGGGTAATGTCGGGTTTGGTGTCAGTTCAGGTCGATCCAACAGGTCCAAAATATAAGTTTTTTTAAATTATTTTTTATAATAAATTTTATAATAAAATCATAATTTTATTAATAAAATAATAATTTTAATAATAAGATATTATTTTTAATAATAAAATAATAATTTTTAAAATAAAATAATAATAACATAGAGGCGAATACGATGAGAATAAACATTAGGGTGAGAACTGAAAATACCTCCTAGCCTTTTGAATTTTTTAAATCCAAGGACTAGGATTAGACTACCATTTAAGTGGTCATATGCCATGCACATGACCACTTAAGTGGATAATTAATCGGTCATCAGCTGGTCAACGTCGGAGCTCCGGTGGTCAATGTCGGAGCTCCGACATTGACCGGTCAAAGTTTTTATTTTTTTCCGGGATTACTTTTTTAGTTAAGATGGCATGTGCATACATTTTGGTTTGTGTGTGCATCTATATTGTCCTATATGTGTATCAAAATTTTATAAGACGTTGTCCGGCCTAAGTTTTTTTTTTCGGGTCTACTTTTTACTTGCATTGGCATGTGCACCATTTTTTACTTGTGTGTGCATTAATATTGACTTGTATGTGCATTAAAATTTTATAAGGTGTTGTCCGACCATTTTTCTCCATTCAATTTTTCGTAGCCCAACTTTTTTCCAAAACTATTTTTTTGCTTGAGATGGCATATGCATACATTTTGGCTTGTATGTGCATCAATATTGACATGTATGTGCATCTAAAGATTGTAAAAAATATGCACTGTTTTCTAGAGAAAATATGCATGAGTTGTACACTGTATGTGCATAAGTCTTGACATGTGCACATTCAAGCAAAAAGACATGTGTTTCAAATGGTATGCACATACAAGCCAAAAACTCATGCACATATCAAGCCAAGAAAATGATGCATACAAGTAAAATTAGATGCACAAACAATTCAAAATTCATGCACTTACAAGACAAAACCTATACACATTCTGTAAAGTGTATAAAATTTTACATGTGTGTGCATAAGTTTTCACTTACAAAAAGTCACACATATAGTCAAACTCTATGCACGCCTAGTTCAATTTACATGCACTTCAAAGTGTATGCACATACAAGCCAAAACTCATGCACATTTCAACCCAAGAAAACAACGCACACAAGTAGAATTTAGATGCACATACTGTGATACCCCGTATTTTTGTAAGCTATTTCTGGAGTTCCGGGATTTTTCCCGAGTACCCGTTATGTACGTCGGATTTAATTCAGAAAGTTGGAGACATTCTGTAATGCTCTCTGTATCTGTAATATTTTTCTCAGTGAAATAAAATACAGACGACGTGCTTTGGATTTTAATACTCGTTCGCGTACGATAATTTTATCCCGGGTTAATATCGTTTTCGTCTAAGAGCTAAGGAGGCGGCAAAGCCACAGGGGCGGCGACCGCCGCATTTATGGCGGCACCCGCCGTCGCCAGGCTCGAGGAGCAGGCTGGGTCTTCTCCTAGCTGGGGACGCCAGGCCTATGGCGGCGCCCGCCGTCGTCATTGTCCGGAGGTCCTTGCCCGAAGGTCGTCGGTGTGGCTCTGGCAGCGCCGGAGTAGCTCGTCGTAGGGCCATCATTGTGTTCCCCTGGGCTTTGGCTATAAATTGGAGCCTTTGGTGAGCGGATTTGGCACACAATCAGAAGCTCAATCTCAAAATCTCTCTCGCCGGAATTTTGTGCCCTCGCCGGATTTCTGAAGCAATCGCCGGGGTGTTGTTTGGTGTGTTTCCAGTGGCCCTTGTGAAGCATTTTGGTTGCCTTTGAAGGTCAGAACCCAAAGCAAGGCAAAGGGGGGGTCAAAACGCGTACCAATTGGTGAGTGTTCTCGCCATTTCTGTTTTCATCGCGGCACCCGCCGTGTTCATGGCGGCGACCGCCGTGATGAACAGCGGCGCCCGCCGTGTTCATGGCGGCGACCGCCGTGATGAACAGCGGCGCCCGCCGTGTTCATGGAAGTGACCGCCGTGTTCATGGCAGTGACCGCCGTGATGAACAGCGGCGCCCGCCGTAAGGCCGTCGGCGACCGCCGCCAAAAGGCTGATGGCCTAGTTAGGCCTCGACTTTGGTGGTCGTCGTTCGGACGTCGTTCCTTTCATATCCTTTCGTCTTCCTTTAGATTCATATTGTTGTTATGTCGGATCTAACTTAGGGTTTCTTTATGGGTCGACTCGAAGGTTGTTGTGCTGTCGGAGCTATACCCGCGTCGAGCCCGGAATCCCGTCATCGTTAGGCTTGTTCCAATTCAGCGGATTAAGGCAAGTGGCGGTTCGCTCTTGCTCATCGTTCCATATTTACATTAATTATCAGTAGTTCATCTGAGTAATTAATTTGGAATGATTATTATGTTTGTCTGGAAATGGTTTTGTAAACTGTTTTTGAAAACTAAAAGATGATATTATAATAGGTTGTATATCTGTTAGAACAATGCTATTAATTATGTTCGCCTTGAGGGCATTTATGTGGATTTATCGTGAACTATTGTTGTGCTAGAACTGTTTAGTTAGCACTAGTGGTTAGGAACGCTATGTACCTTGTGGGGGTTTAGCTATTTCTTTATAACTGGTACTTGGTGGATTTTCCCCAGTACTTTCTCTCTCGTCATGACCATACCCTTTCTCGGGGTTGGCGCACTTCGCTAGTGCCAAATCTTCTAAGGTTCATCCTTTCTATATCTCTTGTGGGGAGGTCTGATATCTCTTACGGGGAGATCCGATATCTCTCGAGTGGAGATTTAAAAGCTTATAACGTAATGCTCGTTTTGGGAATTTAATAAGATAAAGTGCCCGAGTGCACATAATTAATATACCTTTGGCGAGTAGTGCAGCTAAGTAAATAGTGCAGCTAGGAAAGCTCGTCTCGACTTTTTTATCAGAGTACGTTCTCTTTCCAATTTGGATTCGCTATAAGCGGTGAGGTTGGTCGTGAACCGAAACATCTAAGTCAGCTTTTAAATCACTGATGTCTGATTCTTAAACGTTCCAGATTTGTCATATTTCCTTAAAGACTCATTTCCTTTGGAGTCTTCTTTCGGGTCGATTTCTGTGAAGATTCAGTCTTCCAGAGTCCTCTCTTGTTCATGCATTTTGTCATATTCAAGTATAGTATGGTGGTTGGCTAACGTACTCGATTATTATTCGAGATACGAGAAGTCTAACCTAATACGACTGCTTTGAACCACTCTGCTTTGTTCTCTTGCTAGTCTATTCATTTAGACTAACCAATCGATAATTTCCCTTGCATGGTTGGCTGGTGTCATCCGTTCGATTCGACACATCAGATAGAGTGAAGATTGAGGAGAATAGATTGACTATGAAGACGACGGTTGTTTTTGGATGTTTTAATAATTATCTTTTAATCAGGTTGAGATCTTTGGGCAAATGATCATTGCGATCACAATCCTTGTTGTAATATCTTTTATAAGACTTCCGTTGTAACTTATTTACTCTGTTATTTGTTTATCAAGACTTCCGCTGTATTTGTTTTAACTCTGTGTTTGTCTTATTCGGGATTGGGATGTAATCCCGGGACTCATGTTTTATATGAATAAGGTTATCATTTTGTATCATTGTATTTCATGATTTGTATTTAAACGGTAAAGCCTTGGGTGATCTCGGTAAGGAACACTGAGGTCACTGGCGGTAATACCTTTCCAAATGGGTTAAGATTTGGGGGTGTTACAGTTGTGGTATCAGAGCTAAAGTTTTTAAAACAGGTTGGGTATTTGAAAACCATTTACTCGTTTTCGATTGAAAGGTATTTTCAAAAGGCTCCGAGTTTAAAGATAAAAACGGTGTTTTCATTTTCAACCGTTCATAGTCATGTCTTCTATACAGTCTGATATAGTAAGCTTGCTTCTATGTCTAGAAATACTAATTCCTTCCCCGTTGCACCGTAAGATTTGGGTGCATTCTGTTCTCTTCAGAGGAACCCGGGAGAAGCCTAGGTGGTGTCGCCATACCTAATAAGGCTTGAATTCCCAGTTCTCTCGCTTTGAGTTGAGGTTGTAGAACCTAGTAACTCGGTTTAAGTTCATCAATAGAAATTACCAAGTTCGATCTATTCTAAGTTGATTTTATTACGATAAGTATATCAGAATGATATTAATGTGATAAAATTCTTGGAATTTGATCGGTAAACAGATGGTGAACACAAGGAACGTTATCCGTGCTAGTGCTGGGCCGAGCAATGACCCCAGATTGAGTAGGAGAAATGTTGCAGACCCAACAGGAGAGCGTGAGTCTGTCTTCAATAATAATCCTGGAGGCAATGACCCAGCTCGGGACGACGCACCAAGGATATTTGATGTAGAGGCCATTGCAGAAATTCGAGGAATTGTCATGCAAGCGATCGCCGATGCGCTACGCCCGAGTGTGCTTCAGGCACAAGGAGTGCCAGTACCTCCAGAAGTTCCGAGGTTTGAGGAACAAGAGAATCATGTACTACATGGAGGTGTGATTAGGGATAGAGGGGAGTATGGCCGAGCTCTGAAGGCTATTAACTTTATGAGGCCTGATAGCTTCGATGGAAAAGGAGAGTCAGTCAAGGTGGCTCATTGGTTTTCCCACATAGAGCGGTTATTCCGCAATGTTGAATGTACTGAAGCTGAGAAAGTGCATATAGCTTCTCTTCAGTTAAAGGAAGAAGCCAGTGAATGGTGGGAAAGCACCGACTTAGCTAATAGCCCTGTTTTGAACTGGTCGATGTTCAAGTCAAAAATGATTGATCGTTTCTTTTCCCGAGCTATGAGGGAAGAGAAGCACAAGGAGTTTTTATATCCACAGACAGATGGTTTGAAGGTGACTGAGCTTGCGACCAAGTTCAATCATTTGTTGTAGTACGCTGAACCTGAGATTTCCAGCGAAGCACAGAAGATCTGGTATTTCCACGAATGGATGGATCCAGATATTAAGCCCTGGATGGTGCGTCACGGTTGCTCTACCCTGGAGCAGTACGTGGATGCAGCCTACAAATTGGAAGTGACTCTGGAGGAGTCAAAGAAGAAGCGTAACAGCCAGAGACAAGTGCAGGACCAGCCGCAGGCAGGTGGGTTTAAACGTCCCGCGCCACCATCTGATTTTGCCAAATCTGGCCGAGCAAGAACGAGTATGACTCACGATGGGTCTACGCAACGTTCGGGTCAGGGCAATAATCTAATCCAGTGCTACAACTGCGGTACGCATGGACACAAGAGCAATGAATGTCTGAAGGACAAAAAGACATGCTTTGGCTGCGAAAATGAGGGTCATATGCAGGCATTCTGTCAGCGGAGGAATGGGAAAGGAGCTGAGTCACGGCAAGGGTCTGTTAATCAGAACAACCAACCCAGGTTCAGTCCGGTGGAAGCTCCTAGCCCTTCAATGCAGACAACTGCACAGAATAAGGGGAAAGCCCCAGTGGCTTCTGGAAGTCAGGGTCAACGCCTTTACGAGATGCGTGAGGCGGAGAGACCCTATGCTTAGAGTACTTTGTATCTGTATTCTACTTTTGTTGGTTTGTTGTTGTTGTGGGTGCTACCCAGACTTTCATTTTGGATGGTTGTAAGTTAAGTTCTGTACGCGGCTAAGTTTGTGAACCTTTGGTTGTAAATACTCTTAATATGAAATATTTGGTTAGAACAAATCGTATGTCGGAACTGTCAATTACCATCGAGGGTAAAGAATTCAAAGCGATTTGACTAAATAACCGTGGTTCCATACGATAATTATTCTCGGTATGGATTGATTGACACGTCATAAGGCGGTGATCGACTTCAGTTCTTGATATTTATGTGGTTAGAGATTTTTTTCGGATGTCTTTTCATAAAATATTCCTGGTTACCCCAAATCGTGACGTGAAGTTTGCCGTTGATCTCGAGCCAAGTACCGCGCCGATCTCGGAGGCACCGTACCAGATGGCTCCTGATGTAATGCAAGAGTTGAAGATGCAACTCGAGTATCTTCTTGACAAAAGTTATATAAGGCTGAGTGCATCTCCTTTGGGAGGGTACCCCGGTTTTATTTGTCAGAAAGAAAGATGGACCGTTTCGACTTTGTTTTGACTATCAAGAGTTGAATAAAGTCACGATCAAGAGCAGATACATGTTGCCAAGGATTGAAGATCTGTTGGATTAACTTCAGGGAGCAAAAGTTTTCTCTAAGGTCGACCTGAGATCTGGATATCATCAGCTCAGGATTCGTGGGGAAAATATCCCGAGGATTACGATCCGGACAAGAGATGGTCACTACGAGTCTGTAGTCATGCCATCTGGACCTACCAATGTTTCAACAGTTTTCATGAATCTAGTGCATCGATGTTTTCACCAGTACTTGGATAAGTTCATGGTGGTTTTCACCGATGGCATTTTGATCTTTTCCCGAGCAGGGAAGTTCACGAGGAACACCTGCGGATTGCTTTGTCAGTCCTTAGACAACATCAGCTTTATGCTAAAATTGTCTAAGTGTGACTTTTGGATCTAGAAGTGGCTTTCTTAGGCCATGTGATCGATGAGAATGGGGTTATGGTTAATCCCCAAAAGAGTGAATCAACAGTTGTTTGGAAGCGGCCTCAGAGTGGAAATGAGGTGCGCAGTTTTCTAGGGCTTGCTGGGTATTATAGACGGTTCATGGAAGGATTTTTCTAAGATCGCTCCACCTATGACCGGTCTGTTCCGCAAGGTCCACCAGAAGTTTGTCTGGAATGACAAGTACGAGGTCAGTTTTCAAGAAGTTGAAACAGTGTATGACCTCTACAACAGTTATGACACTAGGGTTACTTAAGAAACCCAGATGTTAGTAGAAGTCTATCACTAGGAGATTGTCCGTTTACATGGTGTTCCTAAGACCATTGTATCGGATCGAGATGACCGATTCATGTCAAGGTTCTGGCAAGAACTTCATAAGGCTATGGGGACCGAGTTAAGGTTCAGCACAACATTTTATCCTCAGACAGATGGCCAGTCTAAAAGGACCATCCAGACTCTGGAGGATATGCTCAGAGCTTGTGTACTCGATCGTTCGACTAGCTGGGAGGACAACTTGAGTCTGATTGAGTTCACCTACAACAACAGCTGGCATGCTATGATCAAGATGGCTCCGTTTGAAGCTTTGTATGGTCTCGGATGCAGATCTCCGATTTGTTGGGATGAGAATGCCGACAAGATTCTTCTTGGACCAGAGTTGATCGAAAGGACAGCTCTAGACATTGCTTTGATTAGACAGAGGATGTTGACCGCCCAGAGTCGACAGAAGTCTTACGCAGATAAGAAGCGTAGAAATGTCAAGTTCGAGGTCGGTGACAAGGTCTTTGTCAAGGTATCGCCGTCCAAAGGAGTTTTCAGATTTGGCAAGCGTGGGAAGCTTAACCCTCGCTACGTGGGACCGTTCGAAATTCTGGATAGAGTGGGCTCCCTGGCATACCGCTTGGCGTTGCCGCCATCGGCTCATCCAGTGCATAATGTGTTCCATGTCTCTTTGCTCAGGAAGTATGTGCCAGATGAGTCTCATGTGCTGAGTTATGAGGACATCGAGATTCAAGCTAATGGTACTTATGAGGAGATGCCCGTGCGCATTTTGGAGCATCGTGAGAAACAGCTACGTAGCAAGATCATACCATTGGTACATATTTTGTGGTCTAAGTCCGGATCAGAAGAAGTTACTTGGGAGACGTGGGAAACCGAGTCAGATATGCTCAGGCATTTTCCCGAGTTATTCTTGACCTAAGTTTCGGGGTCGAAACTTCTTTTAAGGGGGAGGAGATGTGATACCCCGTATTTTTGTAAGCTATTTCTGGAGTTCCGGGATTTTTCCCGAGTACCCGTTATATACGTCGGATTTAATTCAGAAAGTTGGAGACATTCTGTAATGCTCTCTGTATATGTAATATTTTTCTCAGTGAAATAAAATACAGACGACGTGCTTTGGATTTTAATACTCGTTCGCGTACGATAATTTTATCCCGGGTTAATATCGTTTTCGTCTAAGAGCTGAGGAGGCGGCAAAGCCACATGGGCGGCGACCGCCGCATTTATGGCGACGCCCGCCGTCGTCATTGTCCGGAGGTCCTTGCCCGAAGGTCGCCGGCGTGGCTCTGGCAGCGCCGGAGTAGCTCGTCGTAGGGCCATCATTGTGTTCCCTTGGGCTTTGGCTATAAATTGGAGCCTTTGGTGAGCGGATTTGGCACACAATCAGAAGCTCAATCTCAAAATCTCTCTTGCCGGAGTTTTGTGCCCTCGCTGGATTTCTGAAGCAATCGCCGGGGTGTTGTTTGGTGTGTTTCCAGTGGCCCTTGTGAAGCCTTTTGGTTGCCTTTGAAGGTCAGAACCCAAAGCAAGGCAAAGGGGGGGTCGAAACGCGTACCAATTGGTGAGTGTTCTCGCCGTTTCTGTTTTCTGGGTTCATCGCGGTGCCCGCCGTATTCATGACGGCGACCGCCGTGATGAACAGCGGCGCCCGCCGTAAGGCCGCCGGCGCCCGGCGCCAGAAGGCTGATGGCCTAGTTAGGCCTTGGCTTTGGTGGTCATCGTTCGGACGTCGTTCCTTTCGTATCCTTTCGTCTTCCTTTAGATTCGTACTGTTGTTATGTCGGATCTAACTTAGGGTTTCTTTATGGGTCGACTCGAAGGTTGTTGTGCTGTCGGAGCTATACCCGTGTCGAGCCCGGAATCCCGTCATCGTTAGGCTTGTTCCAATTCAGCGGATTAAGGCAAGTGGCGGTTCGCTCTTGCTCATCGTTCCATATTTACATTAATTATCAGTAGTTCATCTGAGTAATTAATTTGGAATGATTATTATGTTTGTCTGGAAATGGTTTTGTAAACTGTTTTGGAAAACTAAAAGATGATATTATAATAGGTTGTATATCTGTTAGAACAACGCTATTAATTATGTTCGCCTTGAGGGCATTTATGTGGATTTATCCTGGACTATTGTTGTGCTAGAATTGTTTAGTTAGCACTAGTGGTTAGGAACTCTATGTACCTTGTGGGGGTTTAGCTATTTCTTTATAACTGGTACTTGGTGGATTTTCCCTAATACTTTCTCTCTGGTCATGACCATACCCTTTCTCGGGGTTGGCGCACTTCGCTAGTGCCAAATCTTCTAAGGTTCATCCTTTCTATATCTCTTGTGGGGAGGTCTGATATCTCTTACGGGGAGATCCGATATCTCTCGAGTGGAGATTTAAAAGCTTATAACGTAATGCTCGTTTTGGGAATTTAATAAGATAAAGTGTCCGAATGCACATAATTAATATACCTTTGGCGAGTAGTGCAGCTAAGTAAATAGTACAGCTAGGAAAGCTCGTCTCGACTTTTTGATCAGAGTACGTTCTCTTTCCAATCTGGATTCGCTGTAAGCGGTGAGGTTGGTCGTGAACCGAAACATCTAAGTCAGCTTTTAAATCACTGATGTCTGATTCTTAAACGTTCCAGATTTGTCATATTTCCTTAAAGACTCATTTCCGTTGGAGTCTTCTTTCGGGTCGATTTCTGTGAAGATTCAGTCTTCCAGAGTCCTCTCTTGTGCATGCCTTTTGTCATATTCAAGTATAGTATGGTGGTTGGCTAACGTACTCGATTATTATTCGAGAGACGAGAAGTCTAACCTAATACGACTGCTTTGAACCACTCTGCTTTGTTCCCTTGCTAGTCTATTCATTTAGACTAACCAACCGATAATTTCCCTTGTATGGTTGGCTGGTGTCATCCGTTCGATTCGGCACATCAGATAGAGTGAAGATTGAGGAGACTAGATTGACTATGAAGACGATGGTTGTTTTTGGATATTTTAATAATTATCTTTTAATCAGGTTGAGATCCTTGGGGAAATGATCATTGCGATCACAATCCTTGTTGTAATATCTTTTATAAGACTTCCGCTGTAACTTATTTACTCTGTTATTTGTTTATCAAGACTTCCGCTGTATTTGTTTAACTCTGTGTTTGTCCTATTCGGGATTGGGATGTAATCCCGGGACTCATGTTTTATATGAATAAGGTTATCATTTTGTATCATTGTATTTCATGATTTGTATTTAAACGGTAAAGCCTTGGGTGATCTCGTCAAGGAACACTGAGGTCACTGGCGGTAATACCTTTCCAAATGGGTTAAGATTTGGGGGTGTTACACATACATGTCAAAATTTATGCACACACATGCCAAAATATATGCACATTCTGTGAAATACATGCATACGTTTTTGCATTATGATGTGTTCTTGCCTCCGATGACAAGCCAATTGTCAAAGGCGACACCTTTGGATCTAGTCTTGGGCGAGAAGTCACGTTGTCTTGCACGAAAGGTTGACAAGTTGGACACGGTGGTGCTGCGAAGTGAACCCGGTGGCTAACGCGATGATGTCCGCGAGCGATTGACTAGATGGGTGTCTGGGCTTGTTGGTGACGGCAATAGCGAAGACGATGACGAGTGTCAAGGCGATACTAGCGACGACGACAATGAAGGAATTGGTGGCGATGGTGAACGTGATGGAAGCGATTGATGGGGCGAATGGATAGCGATGGCGGAAGCGATTTGATGAGGGATAGATGACTTGAAGAGACAAGTCGTTGGTGTCGTAGCGTCGACTGCGGATGTCGTAGCGTCGACTGCGGTTGAAGGGAGATGCGAAGGAAGACTGGCTTGAAGGTTCAAGCATTTGCCGTAACGTCGGCGGCAAAGAGAATGGGGATGCAAAGATAGAGGGGTTTGACGTCCGATCAAGGGAAGGAGGATAAACACTCGACTTGAAACCTTGAATTAAATTGAACGTAAGGAAATAACAATAACAACGGGGGCTTTAAATAGCCAAAGAACTCGGCCAAGACCTAACGGGCTTGGACTGAGACGAACCTATGGGCTAGCCCATGCAAGCATGCAAAAGGCACAAACCCAAAAATAGAAAAGATAGAAACGCTATAAATAGAAACTATCTAAACCGCTATAAATACTAAATATAAAAAGTGTCTCAAAAGAACGCGTTAAAGGCATTGAATGCGAGAATCTTCAGATAGAACGCAACCAACATTGAAGGAGGTTGAGTCGCTTAAAGGAGATCGCGTTCAACATTGAGTCGCTTGTAGGAAGACGCGTTGAGGCACGCGATCTTTGGTCTTGGATAGAGACGCTTGAATGAGATCGCGGTCTCTGTTCCAAATGCGAGGAGTATGACGAAGATCGCGGTCTTCGTACTTGGCTTTTCTGAGCTCACGGTCATGGCTTCTTCCTCGTCTTGGGCCGTCATGGGAGGCAGGGTCACATCATATGGCTTCTTCCTCGTCTTGGGCCGTCATGGGAGGCAGGGTCACATCACCCTCCCCCACTTGGCTGTGAAGCATCCCCGCTTCACCAACATCGAACTTGTGCTCCACATTTTTCTCCAAATCCGCGATGTCGGAGGTCGCTTGGATGCCATAGCCTCTGGGCAGCTCAATCTGGTTAGCGGTATTTCGAATGGCTTTCACGACGCAGAATGGCCCTTCTCCTCGTGGAACCAAGTGGTGTTTGCGCTGTGATTGGGATCTGTTATTTTGCAAGTGCACCCAATGGAGGTCTCCGGTGTCGAACACGAATCGACAGCGGCCGCATTTGTGCAGATAGGCACCAGGCAACCAGTCGATTGTGATTTGAATGGGACGCAAGGCTGGTAGAGCTTAGGGAGGCGCCTCTGGCAAAGCTTCCCTGATGGGGGTCTCTGGAGTGCAACGCGTTGGCACCAACAGGAAACATGGCGTGTTGCCTTGAAAGGTAGCATGGAGGTCGCGAGGAGGTCCAAGAAGCAAGATGTGCACTAAGGTTATTTGGAACGCGGTCTTTGCACCGTTCTGGCCTCTAGATCGCGCTGTTGGCTCTTGGTCGTTACAAACGACTTTGTGCCTTTTGGAAGAACGCATTGTCCGGCTACTTGGGTCTGCGGTGTTGGAAGCATCTCCAGGATCTGAGTGGCGTCATGTTGATCTTGACGCGGGCTTTGCTGCTTCCATAGTCCTTTCTCGATCACGCTCGACCTGAGCCTGTAAAATCTCATGGGGAGACATAGGTAAGAGAGTCACCCCCTTCCCGTGGTAGGTAAACACATAGGTGTTTAGATACTAATCGTGAAGCACGCGACGATCGAACTGGCATGGACGCCCAAGCAAGAGATGGGTGGCGTCCATTGCAATCACATCACATAATTTTTTGTCAATGTATGGACCAATGGAAAAAGGTAATAAGACACTGTCGTGAGACAATGTTACCTGGACCTGAAGAAATCCATTGGAGGGCATAAGGTTGGGGATGAGGCGTCATAGGCAACTTGAAGTGTGACACGACCTTCTCATTCACAATATTTGCACATGATCCTCCATCAACTATGACACTCAAGGAAGCCGTCTGGACGAGAGCCCTTGTGTGGAACAAGTTCTCGCGTTGGTCGTGGAGGCTCGCTTCCTTGACTGTGAGGATACGACGCGTTACCAAACTCAATGGTGTGCCCGCGTTCAGAGAAGCAGGTTCGCAGTCATAGGCGTCTTCCTCCTCTTCGATGCCTTCATCGATGGCCTCTAGGGTTTGGTCCTCGTCGTCGCAAGACTCGTAGCCGGCGGCGGCCGTGGAGAACAAAACCTTTCGAGCGTTTGGGCAATCCTTCTTATAGTGGCCTCTTCCACCACACTTGTAACACTCAAGGTCGCGCGCGCGATCTGTGCCCACTGGAGCTTGTCCGGGCGCGTTCTGGTGCGGTGCGGTGCTTGGCGTCGAAGGCTTCGCTTTGGGGGCTTGGCCCGACGCGGCTATGGCGGAGACACTAGGGCGAACATGAGTATAAGGTAATCCACTAGGGTTAGAAGAATACCTTTGTTGGCCACTTGGAAAAGTGTAAGACTTTCGGCGAGAGATTTGTGCATGAATTTGCATCGCCGTATGTGTGATTGTGTTCAAATCTTTGATGGGAAAAATCTCGAGTTGATCACGGATGTTGGTGTTCAAGCCACTTAAGAACTTCGTCCTCAAAGTCGATGGTGCAACAGAGATGTTGGCCTTGTAATACATGTCTTCAAGCTTGGAAAAGAACTCGAGTGGAGTCATCGACCCTTGGCGAGCCATGGCTATCTCCATTCTCATTTGATTCCTATAGTCTGGAGGCACGTATTTCTTGGTCATCACGTAGACTAGTTGATGCCATTCTGTGACTCGTGTTCTGTGGCGACGCACGCAGTCATCCTCGAAGCGATGCCACCACACTCGGGCTGCTCCTCGAAAGTGAAGTGTCAAGGCGTAAACATGCTCTTCTGGAGGAACGCGGCAATAGCATAGGGTGTACTCCGTAGCCTGCACCCATTCAAGAAAAACAGATGGATTGTATTCACCAAAGAAATGCTCGATCTTTACCTTGACTTCGTGTCGTTGGTATCGAGGCTGGGCAGATGCTTGGTTGAACGCGTTGTTTGGCGCGGCGGCGTAGAGAGGATTCTCGTAGGCGCGCACACCATGGGGTCTATCGCATCCAACTTGGCGTCTATCGCGGTCTTGGTGATCTTCTCCGCGAGCAAACTCATCCCTTGGCGCCTAGGCGTCGTCGCGTCGGCGTCTTCGCGGCTAGTCATCGTAGTCGGCTCGGCGAATGTCCCTTGGTATAACATCGCGGCGCTCGCCACCAATGTCACGAACGCGTTCTCCTTGGGGCTGGAGACACGATGGAGGTATCCAATCTGAAGGGTGATCCTACAATTCAAGTGGATATCCAAGAGGGGGGTGAAAAAAGTTAGGGTTGACCATACCTGAGTCCTCGATTTCCTCGTCGTCATACTCGTCGAAGTCGTCGCGGAAATTGGGTGTGATCGACGTGTAGCCATCGGATCCGTAACGCGGCATCCGAACACTTTGGTGTCGAAGGTGATCGCGTACGTCATGGCTCTATGGCAGGGTATTTGGGGTTCTCAATTGATCATCGCGTCGCGTATGCCCACTTGGTCGGCGACTAGGTCTCATCGGCGTCGTGTCGGCTTGCTCGGCTCGGCAAGGGCGGCCTTCACGAGGCGCTGATCCCGATACGCGTCTCTGGGTTCTCCTAGAGGCATAGCGATCATCAAAGTTGTAAGGTTCAGAAAACTCACCTTGAGTGTCCTCGGCGTCGCGGTCGTTGTCGGAGCCGGTGTCGAAGCCAGCGGGTGTGGCTTTGGGCACGTAGCGGTCCGTGTGCGAAACGAAGCCTTGGCGACTCTCGATGACACTTTGCATACGATTGAGTTGTGGTTGAGGATGAGATGTCGAAGGCATGATCCCTTTGCCTTTGTCGACTCTTGTCTTCGATGGACCGGCGTCGGTGGTTCGTGGTTGAGCCGGCGCGTCCATAGCACTTAATGGAGTTGGAGTAGGCACGAGTTGTGCCACGCGTTCTCTGGCTTCAAATTGAGCAATGCGTTGACGAAGAGCTTGGATCTCTCGTTGCTCCTCGGACAACTCCATGATGGGGTCTGGTTGTTGGGGGTCAATCGGTGGTTGGTCTTGGGGTAGACCCAACGGCGGTGGATGTGGATTGGTGTTGTCGACTCCAAGTTGGTCTTCACGTTGTCCAACTGTCATGCTACCTATAACAATATGGCCAGACATGGGAGTAAAAACGAACCAAAAGATAACAAAGAACAACAACCAAGCAAATCACTAGTCAAGTCACAAAGTTCACGTAGGTAGGGCTAGTTTGGCTTGCCGTGAGGGCGGCTTGGCTTGCACAAGTGATGGTGTATCAAGCAAGTTGCAATCAAACAAACAAGAACAAATTGAAACCCTAAAACAAACGTAAACAAAGCAACCTAATAAGCAAGAAAATACCTTCTAGGAAGCTTGACCTAAACGATGGAGAGGTTGAGAAGATGAGCTTAGACCGAGAGTGGGTTAGGGTTGCCTTATTTTGGCTTTACCTAACTTTGGTAACTTTTTTTTTAATATCTTTTGGATATCTTTTTTTTTTTAATAATATCCGAGATCTTATCTTTTGATCTTTTCGGATTGCAAAAGGAAACAAAATAAAAAATCGGTCTAAGTAAAAAGAATATCACAAGTGTGATCTTTAGAGATAAGAGAGAGAAGATAAGATTTGATTGATATCTTATAAGGAAATTTGGTTAACTTAACTAAAAAACAAAATCTAGCAAACAAGGAAACTCTATCCACGCGTGAAACAAGGAAACAAAATATTCTAGCATGCAAGATAACAAATTACCGAACATACCAAAACTTAGGGAACAAGGGAAACAAATTTTGGCCAAGATATGATCTTGTAGAAACCGATTAGGTGTTGCAAAGATGGAAACTTTGATTTTTCTCCAGATCTTACGAAAACAAACGAGGGGGGTCAAGAAAACAATTTGTGAACAAGATGCAAACTTGAGTTCATGACTTACAAGACAGTTGGGCTCTGATGCCAGTTGATGTGTTCTTGCCTCCGATGACAAGCCAACTGTCAAAGGCGACACCTTTGGATCTAGTCTTGGGCGAGAAGTCACGTTGTCTTGCACGAAAGGTTGACAAGTTGGACACGGTGGTGCTGCGAAGTGAACCCGGTGGCTAACGCGATGATGTCCGCGAGCGATTGACTGGATGAGTGTATGGGCTTGTTGGTGACGACGATAGCGAAGACGATGACGAGTGTCAAGGCGATGCTAGCAACGGCGACAATGAAGGAATCGGTGGCGATGGTGAACGCGATGGAAGCGATTGATGGGGCGAATGGATAGCGATGGCGAAAGCGATTTGATGAGGGATAGATGACTTGAAAAGACAAGTCTCTGGTGTCGTAGCATCGACTACAGATGAAGGGAGATGAGAATGAAGACTTGGCTTGAAGGTTCAAGCCGTTGCCATAGCGTCGGCGGTGGAGGGAATGGGGATGTGAAGATAGAGGGTGACGTCCGATCAAGGGAAGGAGGATAAACACTCTACTTGAAACCTTGATTAAAATTGAATGTTCTGAAACAAATAACATAGTTTGACTTAAATACTAGAGGCGAGACATCGGATGGGCCGAGTTGAGCCTAGTGGGCTAGCCCATGCAAGCATGCAAAAGGCACAAACCCTAAAAATAGAAATGACTATAAAAGGAAACTATCTAAAATAAGCAATAACAAATATAGAAAGCATCTACAAAAGAACGCGGCGAAGGCATGGATGCAAACACCGCGAGGAATGGCGACGAAGGGTCGATGGTCTCGCAAGTGGGTGCACGCGATGCCGGCTGCGAAGATCGCGTTGTTTCGATATCGATGGTGGCGAGGACGACGAGTCTTGGGTTGGCGTCTGGGCTTCCTTGGCCAGCGACGACGCGTGCGACAAGTGACGCGACGACGTCCGCGATGGCTTTGGACCTGGACCTTGTCACTGGGCCCTTTGAGCGAAGGCTCATTGATTCTTCCTCGTCTTGGGCCGTCATGGGAGGCAGGGTCACATCACATTATGTGCATGAGTTTTCACATACAAAAAGTCACACATATAGTCAAAACCCTATGCAGAATTTATGGAATTTAGATGCACATTAGACCTGTACAAGTCCGGGCCAGCCCGTCCGGCCCGGACCGTCCGCCCGGTTTAAAAACCGGGCTTGGACAATAATAGTGGCCCGTCGGGCCGGGCCTAACCCGTCCCGGTGCATGAACGGGCCAGGCACGGACACTCCTCTAGGCCCGAACGGGCCTAGAGGCCCGGCCCGATACCTGGTTAAAATTTAAAAATATAAATATAAATATATTTATATATATAATATATATTATTCTAAATATGTATAGTTATTAAATTTTCAACCTTTATTATATAAAATTTTAATTTTTTAGTCTATTTAGTATATAATATATATAATTACATATACTATATAATATAAAACATAATTATATACTATAAAACATACTTACATATTATATAATACAAACCGGGCCGGCCCGGTTTCCCGAGCGGGCTTGGACAACGATTTCAGCCCGTTTGGACCGGGCGGGCTTAGCCCGGCCCGGTCAACTGGGCTGGAATCGTCCCTAAAGCCCGACCTAAACCCGGCCCGGGCCCAGACTTATACATGTCTAATGCACATACAAAAAAAAAAGACATGCACTTCAAAAGGTATGCACATACAAGCCAAAACTCATGCACATTTCAACCCAAGAAAATCATGCATACAAGTATAATTTAGATGCAAATATATGTCAAAATCTATGCACACACAAGCTAAAACATATGCACATGCTGAGAAGTACATGAATTTTCACATACACAAAGTCACATATAATAAAAAATCATATACAGATTTTATGCAATATCAATGCACATACAAGTCAATATCGATGCACATACAAGCAAAAATCAATGCACATGCAGTCGCAAGCAAAAAATTGTGCCTGAAAAAAAAAACTTTAACCGGTCAACACCGAAGCTCCGGCGTTGACCGCCAACGACTGGTTTGACTAGTCATGTTGATCGGTCAAACTCTCAAAAATCAGGTCATGTGCATGACACATGACCTTTTAATGATTTGGTTTATTTGGCATCCAAAGGCTAAGATCTATTCTCATTTCTCACCCTATTATGTATTCTCACATGACACTTTCCTAATAACATAATCAATATTATATCACTATTTAGTAAAAAGTAGTATAATATTCATTATAAATGAGATAATACATATGATTGGGTTGGGTCGGTTAACCCAACGGGTCGAGTCATATCAAACCTAGAATTTTTCGGGTCATTGGGTTTGGGTCTTCTTGACCCATTGATTTTCGGATCGGGTCTCAACCCTAAAAGTATCAGACGGATCGGGTCATGTTTTGTCAGGACTAGCGCATTAAAGAAGAAAACCCCCTTATAAGAAAAAATCAAGTTCTCTTATGTGTTGCTATATAGCACTATATAACAACGCAAGGACTTCTCCTTCCCCATCCCCAAATTCTCAAACTCGACGGCGACCCCTAATCCTAACGAAGCGGCGAAATAGTGACGACAATGGCGAGCGGTTGCAAGGAATTCCATGCGACAGTAGAGGAGCAGTTTGTGGTGAGTCGACGGAGGAAGCAGCGGCGATGACGACAAATCTGGCAAACAAAACCTGGATCTAGAAGAAGCGGCGACAACGGATCTGGAGGAAGCGACGGCGGCGGGGGTGGCGATGGTGGCTGGTGCGGAGGAGCATTGGTTCCTCGTGTTGAGGTACGTTTTTCAAGCGTTTTGAATTGTTCTCATTAAATTTCTTTAGAATAATTATTTAGTTTGTTTGAGTGCGGTTCCGGTGCGGAGCACTCTTCCCGTGCGGACATGCACTATAGGGCCTTATTTGTGCACTTTGGGGCCTTATTTGTGCACTTTTGCAAAAAAATTGAAAAAGAATTTTTTTTTTTGAAAAAGTGCACAAATAAGACGTTAAAGTGCACAAATAAGGCCCTAAAGTGCATGCTCCGCACGTCCGCACGGGAAGAGTGCTCCGCATTGGGAATTACGGAATTTTCCCGGGTACCCGTTGTGTACGTCGGATTTAATTCAGGTAGTTTGAGACATTCTGTAATGTGCTCTGTATCTGTAATATTTTTCTCAGTGAAATAATATACAGACATCATGCCTTGGAGTTTAATTGTCATTCGCGTACGATAATTTTTATCCCGGTTTATCGTCAAGCTCGTTCAAAGCCGAATGGGCGGGAAAAGGGGGAAACGGCGACCGCCGTGGTTGGGCCCGAGATGTCAGCGTGTCAGCTTCTAGCTGGCCGCGACAGGCCTAACGACGGCGACCGCCGCATTTACGGCGACCGCCGCGTGCCCGCCGCAGGCAAAATCACGGCGACCGCCGTAATTGTCCAGTGGACATTGCCCGTTGGTTGCCGGTGTCGTTCGAGGCGCGCCGTTGCGTCGTTTGCCGTGTCTGAGGGTTTGCAGATCACTCCTTGGGGTTTGCCTATAAATAGATGAGCTTGGACATGGGTTTTGGGTCATCTACAACCCCGAATCGCTGCCAAATTCGCCTCTCGCCGGAGTTGTGTTTTCGCCGGAATTTGGAGGTCTCGCCGGTGTTGCTTTGGTGTGGTTCCTGAGTGCCTTTGTGAAGCTTTTGGTTAGCCTTGGAGGTTAGAAGCCAAAGCAAGTCGAAGGAGGCCGAACCGCTCGTGTTTTGGGGTGAGTTTTCTCTCGTTCTGTGTCATCTGAGTTCTTCACGGCGACCGCCGTGATGAATACGGCGACCGCCGCCAAGAACAATGACCGCCGCCAGTGCCCAGAATGACTTCGTGGCTTTGGCTTGGTCGGTTGTCGTCGTGGCATCTTTCCTTTCGTGTTCTTTCGCCGTGTTTAGATTCGTACTGTTTATGTCGGATCTAACTTAGGGTTCCTTTTTTTTGGGTCGACTCAAAGGTTGTTGTGCTGTCGGAACTATACCGTGTCGAGCCCGGAATCCAGTGATGTCCTTAGACTATTCTGCGGAGTAAGACAAGTGGCGGTTCACTCTTGCTCTTTCGTTCCATATTTACATTAATTATCAGTAGTTTATCTGAGTAATTAATTTGGAATGAATATTCTGTTTGTCTGGAAACGGTTTTGATAAACTGTTTTGAAAATCATATAATAGGTTGTATATCTGTTAGAACAACGCTATTATCCGTGATCGCCTTTCGGGCCTTTATGTGGATTTATCCTGTAAATGTTGTGGTGCTGTAACTGTTTAGTTAGCACTGTTAGATAGGAACGTTACTCGGACTCTGTCCAATCGTTTCTTTATAATCTGGTATCGGGATGGCTCGTCCCCATCTGGTACTATTCTATGATCATGATCGGTCTCTTACACATGTGTGTAGAGACATGACACTTAGCTGGTGTCACAAACCTTTCGGTATACGTCACTCTCGACGAAACGTATACTAAGATGTGTCGTCCCATTGGTGGGGTACAAATGTAAAAGTCTATAACGTGTTGTGTGTTTTTGAAACATAAATCAGATAAGTGCTACCTTGACGCACATAATTAATACACCTTGGGCGAGTAGTGCAGCTAAGTTCAGTGTAGCTAGGAAAACTCGTCTTGACTTGAATGTAGTACGTTCTCTTTCCAATCTGGATTCGCTGTAGGCGATGAGGTTGGTCATGAACCGAAGCATTTCAGTCAGTTTTAAATCATTGTTGAATGATTCTGTAACTTTCCAGATTTGTCATACTTCCTTAAAGACTCATTTCCGTTAGAGTCTTCTTTCGAGTCGATTTCTGTGAAGATTCAGTCTTCCAGAATCTTCTCATGTGCATATCTCTTGTTTATTCCAGTAGGAATATGATGGTTGACTACCGTTATCGGTTATTATCCGAGAAGCGATGAGTCTAACCTAATATGACTGCTTCGAACCAGTCTGCTTTTTACCCTTGCTAGTCTATTCATTTAGACTAACCAACCAATATTTTCCCTTGCATGGTTGGCTGGTGTCATCCGTTTGATTCGGCACATCAGTTAAGAAGTAGCTCAGAAGATTAGAAGGACTATGGAGTCGGCGGTGGTTTTTGAATGTTTTAATTATTTCTTTAATCAGGTTATGATCCTTTGGACAATAACTCCGATTGTAATGTACTTTCTTAGTCTTCCGCTGTGTTTGGTTTAAACTATGTTTTGACCTATTCGGGATTGGGTTGTAATCCCGTAACTCTTATTTCCTTGACAATGTTATGTTTTGGAATTTAATGCTTGATCATTGTGTATCAATCGCATTTCTTAAATTGTATTTATATGGTAAAGCCTTGGGTGATCTCGGTAAGGAACACTGGGGTCACTGGCGGTAATACATTTCCAAAAGGGTTAAGTTTTGGGGGTGTTATAGTTGTGGTATCAGAGCAAAAAGTTTTTAAAATGGGTTTGGAATTTTTATAAACCCTTTATCCGTTTTCGAAATGCTTTAAAAAGAGCTCTGAATTTTCATTCTGAAAAGAATTTAAAAACACCGTTCATAGTCGTGTCTTCTTTATAGTCTGATATAGTAAGCTTGTTTCTATGTCTAGAAAGACTAATTCCTTCCTTATTGTTCGATAGGATGGGTGTCTGCTTTTCTATTAGTAGGGGGTCGGAAGACGCCAAGTCGGATCAGCCGAGGCTAGATTTTCCGTTACCTCAGCGATGTTTCGAGGTTGGAGGCCCGAGTAGCCCGCCCGAAGACGTCAAGCACGTTCTCCCTGAGTCAGTTGTCCTTGTAGCCAGGAATGCTATGGTCCCTAGACCTGCACCTGTGCCGCCACCAAGGGTGGAGGAAGTACATGAATGGGAGCAGGAAGATGAGTTATCAAGGTACGAACAAGGGGTTTACCAAGACGACTTTCTGCTGGGACCAATTCCCGATGAGATCGAGTATGAGGACGAGGAAGAGGAGATGCTTGAGCAAGATCCTGTCGAGGACGAGGATATGATCGAGGATGATTCCGAGGATGAGGATCCCATCGAGGATGATCCCGAGGATGAGGATCCCATCGAGGATGATCCCGAGGATGAGGATCCCATAGAGGATGATCCAGAAGAGGATCTAGAGTTGGACCTTGGAGGGCAGAATCAGGAGCCCGGTACAGGATTGTCACTAGTGCCAGAGTACGCACCCATGTCAGAAACTGATTGGGAGGCACTGTATACCGAGTACGGTATTGGCAGAAGTGACAGAGAATCTCAGCCTATCCCTACTCCAAGGAGATGGAGGTCGGAATCCGAGCTGCAGGAGATCCTCCGCCAGAGCGAGGTAATCTCCGCAGAACAGCAGCGTTAGAGGGATGAGTTGACCGCCAGTACTCAGAGGAGGGCTGGAATAGAAGGACCAGTCATGGACGACCCATACTTTACCATGACTGAGCTAGGACTATGTGCTTCAGGGTCAAGCAGGGTGCGAAACCCATCGCCAGAACTCGATGGTGAGCCTAGCCCGAAGAGACCATGCACGAGTAGCCAGTCGTATGGGAGACGTTTTGGAACGCCTTGAGGAGGAGTGGCGTTGCCCATCGTAGTAGTTTCGCTTCTTAGTATTCCAAGTTGTACTTTGTGTAATATTTCAGTATTGCGGCAAGTACTCTGAGAAACACTTATATCTTCGAGCAACATTGTCCTAACGCTCGAATGATAAACTTATGTGTAACTTGTGTAAGAATTCGAAGGTTCATCTATAAAATACCAAGTTGATCTATTCTGAGTAATTTATTTACGTTGGTATATTGCATAAGTAAATTGCATAATATTAATGTATGGAATGCTTGGAATTTGATCGGTAAATAGATGGTGAACCCAAGAAGCACGAGGAATTCGACTCGAGCCGGTGCTGGGACTAGCCAAAACCCCAGACCAGCAGGAAGAGGTGTTCAGGATGAACACGAGTCTGAGTCTCGCGTCCAGCAGAGGCGTGAAGGTCAGGATCAGACCCAAGCGCCGACGCTGTTTGACGCTGCAGCTGTTGAGGCGATCCGTGGGATCGTGATGCAGGCAATTGCAGATGTGTTGAGACCAAGTGCGCCTCAAGCACAAGAAGTGCCTACTCACGCAGCGGTTTCTGATGTTGTGGAACCCAGAAACCCTGTGATTCAGGAGACTGCCGTTAGGGCAAGGGACAGCTATGGTCGCGCTCTTAAGACCATTACTTCCATGAGACCTGACTGCTATAACGTGAAAGGGGAGCCAGTGGCAGTGACTCATTGGTTCTCTCATATGGAGAGGCTGTTCAGGAACGTGGAGTGTACGGAGGCCGAGAAGGTCCATATCGCGTCTCTTCAGCTGAAGGAAGAGGCTAGCGAGTGGTGGGAGAGCACTGGTTTGGCTGAGAGCCCAGTGTTGACTTGGTCGATGTTCAAGACCAAGATGGTTGATCGCTTTTTCTCTCGCGCTATGAGAGAGGAGAAGCATAAAGAGTTCTTGTACCCTCAGACTGATGGTCTGAGAGTGACCGAGTTGGCATCTAAGTTCAACCATCTTCTACAGTACGCCACTGTCGATATCACCAGCGAGGCTCAAAAGATCTGATACTTCCACGAGTGGATGAACCCGGATATCAAGCCATTAATGGTGCACCACACATGCTCTACCTTGGAGCAGTATGTGGATTGTGCCTATAAGCTGGAGGTAACTCTCGAGGAGTCGACCAAGAGGCGCAACCGACAGAAGTCGATGCAGAATCAGAACCAAGGAGGTGATTTTAAGCGCCCTGCGCCACCGTCTAACTTCGCCAAGTCCGGCTGAGCTAAGACGGAGATGACGTAAGGGGGATCGACTCAGCAGTCAGGGCAGACCCGGAGTACAGTTCAGTGTTATAACTGCGGTACTGCTGGGCACAAGAGCACTGAGTGTCGGAAGGAGAGGAGGCCATGCTTTGGGTGTGGACGTGATGGTCATCTGCAAAAGTTCTGCAAGCAGGGGAAGCAGAAGGGAGTAGAGTCGCAGCAAGGGTCAGTCCATCAGAGCAACCGACCTAGGTTTAAGCCTGCCGAGACTCCTAGCCCTTCAGTGCAGACGACTGCTCAGAACAGGGGAAAGGCCCCAGCTGTTTCTGGAAGTCAGGGCCAACGCTTGTACGAGATGCGTGAGGCAGATGGACCCAACGCTCCAATTGCTCAAGGTACTCTATACCTTCACTCTACTTCAGTATGCATTCTGTTTGATTCTGGTGCTACGCATTCCTTTATTTCGGATAGCTGTGTTAGCAAGTTAGACTTAGTGTGCAATGATTCGTGCGACCCTTTCGTCGTCAATCTTCCTAATGGAGAACGTTTGGTGGGAACCAAGCATTTGTCCGACTTTCCGATTACCATTCAGGGTAAGGAATTCGAGGCAGATTTAATCTGCATAGCCATGGCTCCATACGACATTATTCTCGGTATGGATTGGCTGACGCATCACAAGGCGGTGATCGACTTCAGTTCAAGAACGGTGACGGTGTCATCCGGAGGCCAATTCGTGTGCAAGTTCAAAGGTCGAAATGACGCTGATAACGGCAAGCTGATCAATGCGATGGCTGCATTTAAGCTACTACGACAAGGATGTGTCGGGTACCTTTGCTACTTGGAATCGCGTGAGAGGGATGGACCTGAGGTTCTTGATATTCCTGTAGTTAAGGAATTTTCGGATGTCTTTCCGGAAGGAATTCCTGGATTACCCCCGAACCGCGACGTAGAGTTTTCAATTGATCTCGAGCCTGGTACGACGCCAATTTCCAAATCACCGTACCGGATGGCTCCGGCTGAGATGCAAGAATTGAAGAATCAACTTGAAGATCTTCTTGATAAAGGTTATGTCAGGCCGAATGCATCGCCGTGGGGTGCTCCGGTATTATTCGTCAAAAAGAAGGACGGATCGTTCTGACTTTGAATCGACTATCGAGAGTTGAACAAGGTGACGATCAAGAACAAGTATCCTTTGCCTAGGATTGATGACTTGTTGGACCAATTGCAGGGAGCAAAGGTTTTCTCCAAGATCGACTTAAGATCTGGATATCATCAACTCAGGATTCATGAGCAGGACATTCCTAGAACTGCGTTTAGGACCAGATATGGTCATTATGAGTTCGTAGTGATGCCTTTTGGGCTTACAAATGCTCCAGCTGTCTTTATGGATTTGATGAACCGATGTTTTCACCAGTACTTGGATAAGTTCGTGGTAGTTTTCATCGACGACATCTTGATCTATTCTCCGAATGAAGAAGTCCACGAGGAACATCTACGGATTTCCTTGTCGATCCTTAGACAACACCAGCTTTATGCTAAATTGTCTAAATGTGAATTCTGGATAAAGGAAGTGGCTTTCTTAGGCCACGTGATCAATAAAAATGGGGTTATGGTTGATCCCCAAAAGATTGAAGCGGTGGCTAAATGGACACAGCCCCATAGCGTGAAGGAGGTACGCAGTTTTCTTAGACTTGCCGGGTATTATAGAAGGTTCGTAGAAGGATTTTCAAAGATCGCTCTACCTATGACCAATCTACTCCGCAAAGTCCACAAGAAGTTTGTCTCGAATGACAAGTGCGAGGTCAGTTTCCAGGAGTTGAAGCGACGGTTGACCTCGGCACCCGTGTTAGCACTCCCAGAGGGGAATGACGATTATGTGGTCTATAGTGATGCTTCCAAGTGTGGTCTTGGTTGTATTTTGATGCAAAGGGACAGAGTCATTGCTTACGCATCTAGACAACTCAAGACTTACGAAGAAAACTATCCGACCCACGATCTTGAGTTAGCAGCGGTTGTATTTGCACTGAAGATTTGGAGGCATTACCTCTACGGTATAAGATGTCAAGTCTTCACTGACCACAAAAGTCTCAAGTATATATTTACTCAGAAGGAGTTAAATATGAGACAACGCCGCTGGCTAGAGTTGCTCAAGGACTACGACATGGAGTTGTTGTATCATCCGGGCAAGGCTAATGTAGTAGCTGATGCACTAAGCCGGAAGACAACGCACGAGACTGTGGTTGCTCTACTTACTGCTCAGACCAAGCTAAACCAAGAGTCATGCGACATTGAAGTCTTATATGACCAACGTAGAGGGTACCTGAGTATGATAGAGATTCAGGCTACACTGCTGGATCAAATCAAAGAAAAGCAAGTCGATGACATCATCTTGATAAAGTTAAGCAGTGAAGTGATGGATGGGAAAGCTCCCAGTTTTGTGGTTCAGGATGATGGATCACTTTGGTTTTAGGATCGGATCTGTGTGCCTGAAACAGAAGGTCTTCGTCAGTTGGTGATGAGAGAAGCTCATTCATCTGCTTATTCTGTGCATCCTGGCTCTAGCAAGATGTACAAGGATCTCAGGAAGAAGTTTTGGTGGCCAAACATGAAGTGGGATGTAGCAGACTTTGTGGAAAAGTGCTTAACTTGCCAGAAGGTCAAGATCGAACACCGCAGGCCAGGTGGTGAGATGCTACCTCTCCCCGTGCCAGAATGGAAATGGGAGGAAATTTCCATGGACTTCGTCACTGGGCTACCCAAGACTCGAAGTCAGAGAGATGCTATCTGGGTAATTGTGGATAAGCTTACGAAGAGTGCTCATTTCATAGCTATCAAGACCACATGGGAAACCCATAAGCTAGCCGAAGTTTACCAGAAGGAGATTGTCCGCCTACATGGCATTCCTAAGACCATTGTATCGGACCGAGATGGCCGTTTCATGTCAAGATTCTGGAAGGAGCTTCATAAGGCTATGGGAACCGAGTTGAGGTTCAGTACAGCGTTTCATCCTCAGACAGATGGCCAGTCTGAAAGGACCATCCAGACTCTGGAGGATATGCTTAGAGCTTGTGTGCTCGATCGTCTGACTAGCTGGGAGGACAGCTTGAGTCTGATTGAGTTCACATACAACAATAGCTGGCATGCTACAATCAAGATGGCTCTGTTTGAAGCTTTGTATGGTCGCAGATGCAGATCTCTGATTTGTTGGGATGATAATGCCGACAAAATTCTGCTTGGACCAGAGTTGGTCGAAAGGACGGCTTCAGACATTGCTTTGATCAGACAAAGAATGTTGACCGCTCAGAGTCGACAGAAGTCCTACGCAGATCGGAAGCGCAGGACTGTCGAGTTCGAGGTCGGTGACAAGGTTTTTGTCAAGGTATCGCCATCCAAAGGAGTTTTCAGATTTGGTAAGCGTGGGAAGCTTAACCCTCGCTACGTGGGACCATTCAAGATTCTGGATAGAGTGGGATCTCTAGCGTACCGTTTGGCATTGCCACCATCGGCTCACCCGGTGCATAATGTGTTCCACGTATCTTTACTCAGAAAGTATGTACCAGATGAGTCTCATGTACTTAGCTACGAGGACATCGAGATTCAAGCTAATGGTACTTATGAAGAGTTGCCCGTGCGCATTTTGGAGCGTCGGGAGAAGCATTTGCGCAACAAGATCGTACCTTTGGTACGAGTGCTGTGGTCCAAGTCAGGGACCGAAGAAGTTACTTGGGAGACGTGGGAAACCGAGTCAAATATGCTCAGGCATTTTCCCGAGTTATTCTCGACCTAAGTTTCGGGGTCGAAACTTATTATAAGGGGGAGGAGATGTGATACCCCGTAATTTTGTAAGGTTATATTGGGAATTATGGAATTTTCCCGGGTATCCGTTGTGTACGTCGGATTTAATTCAGGTAGTTTGAGACATTCTGTAATGTGCTCTATATATGTAATATTTTTCTCAGTGAAATAATATACAGACATCATGCCTTGGAGTTTAATTGTCGTTCGCGTACGATAATTTTTATCCCGGTTTATCGTCAAGCTCGTTCAAAGCCGAATGGGCGGGAAAATGGGGAAACGGCGACCGCCGTTCAGAAACGGCGACCGCCGTGGTTGGGCCCGAGATGTCAGCGTGTCAGCTTCTAGCTGGCCGCGACAGGCCTAACGACGGCGACCGCCGCATTTACGGCGACCGCCGCGTGTCCGCCGCAGGCAAAATCACGGCGACCGCCGTAATTGTCCAGTGGACATTGCCCGTTGGTCGCCGGTGTCGTTCGATGCACGCCGTTGCATCGTTTGCCACGTCTGAGGGTTTGCAGATCACTCCTTGGGGTTTGCCTATAAATAGATGAGCTTGGACATGGGTTTTGGGTCATCTACAACCCCGAATCGCTGCCAAATTCGCCTCTCGCCGGAGTTGTGTTTTCGCCGGAATTTGGAGGTCTTGCCGGTGTTGCTTTGGTGTGGTTCCTGAGTGCCTTTGTGAAGCTTTTGGTTAGCCTTGGAGGTTAGAAGCCAAAGCAAGTCGAAGGAGGCCGAACCGCTCGTGTTTTGGGGTGAGTTTTCTCTCGTTCTGTGTCGTCTGAGTTCTTCACGGCGACCGCCGTGATGAATACGGCGACCGCCGTGATGAATACGGCGACCGCCGCCAAGAACAGCGACTGCCGCCAGTGCCCAGAACGCCTTCGTGGCTTTGGCTTGGTCGGTTGTCGTCGTGGCGTCTTTCCTTTCGTGTTCTTTCGCCGTGTTTAGATTCGTACTGTTTATGTCGGATCTAACTTAGGGTTCCTTTTTTTAGGTCGACTCGAAGGTTGTTGTGCTGTCGGAACTATACCGTGTCGAGCCCGGAATCCAGTGACGTCTTTAGACTATTCTGCGGAGTAAGACAAGTGGCGGTTCGCTCTTGCTCTTTCGTTCCATATTTACATTAATTATCAGTAGTTTATCTGAGTAATTAATTTGGAATGAATATTCTGTTTGTCTGGAAACGGTTTTGATAAACTGTTTTGAAAATCATATAATAGGTTGTATATCTGTTAGAACAACGCTATTATCTGTGATCGCCTTTCGGGCCTTTATGTGGATTTATCCTGTAAATGTTGTGGTGCTGTAACTGTTTAGTTAGCACTATTAGATAGGAACGTTACTCGGACTATGTCCAGTCGTTTCTTTATAATCTGGTATCGGGATGGCTCGTCCCCATCTGGTACTATTCTATGATCATGATCGGTCTCTTACACATGTGTGTAGAGACAGGACACTTAGCTGGTGTCACAAACCTTTCGGTATACGTCACTCTCGACGAAACGTATACTAAGATGTGTCGTCCCATTGGTGGGGTACACATGTAAAAGTCTATAACGTGTTGTGTGTTTTTGAAACATAAATCAGATAAGTGCTACCTTGACGCACATAATTAATACACCTTGGGCGAGTAGTGCAGCTAAGTTCAGTGCAACTAGGAAAACTCGTCTTGACTTGAATGTAGTACGTTCTCTTTCCAATCTGGATTCGCTGTAAGCGATGAGGTTGGTCGTGAACCGAAGCATCTCAGTCAGTTTTAAATCATTGTTGAATGATTCTGTAACTTTCCAGATTTGTCATACTTCCTTAAAGACTCATTTCCGTTGGAGTCTTCTTTCGAGTCGATTTCTGTGAAGATTCAGTCTTCCAGAATCTTCTCCTGTGCATATCTCTTGTTTATTCCAGTAGGAATATGATGGTTGACTACCGTTATCGGTTATTATCCGAGAAGCGATGAGTCTAACCTAATATGACTGCTTCGAACCAGTCTGCTTTTTACCCTTGCTAGTCTATTCATTTAGACTAACTAACCAATATTTTCCCTTGCATGGTTGGCTGGTGTCATCCGTTTGATTCGGCACATCAGTTAAGAAGTAGCTCAGAAGATTAGAAGGACTATGGAGTCGGCGGTGGTTTTTGAATGTTTTAATTATTTCTTTAATCAGGTTATGATCCTTTGGACAATAAATCCGATTGTAATGTACTTTCTTAGTCTTCCGCTGTGTTTGGTTTAAACTATGTTTTGACCTATTCGGGATTGGGTTGTAATCCCGTAACTCTTATTTCCTTGACAATGTTATGTTTTGGAATTTAATGCTTGATCATTGTGTATCAATCGCATTTCTTAAATTGTATTTATATGGTAAAGCCTTGGGTGATCTCGGTAAGGAACACTGGGGTCACTGGCGGTAATACATTTCCAAAAGGGTTAAGTTTTGGGGGTGTTACACGCATATGACCCAAACTCACAAATTAGTTTAAATTGAATTAGTATTAGTAGTATCTGTATAAATAAATTATAATTGTAAGAAATGAAATTTGTAGAATATTAGAATAATTTTAAGGAAATTAAATGAAATTTATGAAAATTTTAGGTAACTAAATAAAATATTAGAAGAATTTTAGAAAATTTAGAGAAGTATTATGAAAATTTGTTATGGAAATTTTGAAAGCCAAACTAATGTTATAACTATTAATTTAGTTGTTAGATTAATTAGTAGAACATTAGAATGATTATATGGAAAATTTGAAAAAAACTGGAAAAGTATTATAATAATATTTATGGAAATTTAAAATGTCAAACTATGATAATAGTTATTATTTTAGTATTTACAAAAATGAATAGAATATTAGAATAAAAAGTAGAAAATCTGTATGAAAATGAGAGAGCTATAATTACTACTTTTTTTTTTATGGAAACAACAAATATTATTAATCAACTGAAGAGAAAGGTTACATACCAGAAAGGAGGCATCAGATAAAGAGTACATTAAAACCATTACCAAGAGGAGGCAAGGATTACAAAAGGAAACACAAAAAAAAAAACAGGGAAGAGCGCAAAAGCAGCGCGACCAGTTGAGTTCCTCGAAGGAGAGGCAACTACATCTGAACTGTCAGGACGAGCCTCCATATCAGAAACCCCAAAACCCCTAGCAAACTACAACCTCCAAACCAGAGTCACTGCATCCAATAGATTCACAACAGTACTTGGTTTTAAAGATTTACTCACAAGAACTATACTAAATCCATTAGACAGAAACAAAAGAAACCTCTGGTCATCAAAGCCAACATACCTCAAACAAATATGTACAAGGTGGACAAAATAGACCCAGAAGACCATTACACAACCACCATGACCATAACTAAAAGAACCCCAAAAGCCCATCCATACCCGACCTGCAAGCTTAAACAACCTCAAGCCATAAAACACATAAGAAAAACACATAAACCTACAACCGAAAAGGTTAAAATCAAAAGGAACCGCCCCTAATCGAAGGCAAGTAAACTTCACCAGAACAGAACCCCAAACCATCCTTAATTGACCAATTGTAAAAATCAGGATCTGCGGAACCGGGCGACCTCAAAGGACTCGGACAGGGCATCCGATTGGAGACGCATCCGTGAGCAAAACAAAATCAGCCACGAAGCTGTCAAGTTCTGAGGCTAGAATCAGGCGAATCTGAGCGGAAGCACACGCAGAGACCAGAGGATGAGGGGCGGCGGCGACGCTAAGGGGAGAACAAAAACCTATACAAGGCCGCCGCGGACAGGAACAACGACGAAGCAACAGACTGAAGAAGAAGAAGACGACGTCGGGGGGAGAACATGCGTTGAGTGACCAGAGGATGATGATCGGCAACGGGAAGGAGGGTGGAAAGGTGGAGAACGAAACTAGCATAAAGGCTAGACAAATCCTCACAGAGGAGGGAAACGAGAGGTTTCCTAACCCATGAGGAAACCTCCCCGTCTTAGTCATAATTACTACTTTTAAATTACAATGTTGAAAGAACATGATATTATTAAAATTTGAGAAAAAAATCATTATTATAATAAAAAAATATGATGTTGAAATAAAAAAGAAAAATAAATATTGCAAATATTATAATTACATATATAAAAAAGTTCTGTAAAATAAATTATTATTTCGATAAAACAGGGGATAGTCGAGTTCATGTGACAATACATGCGTGCGCATGGACGTGATGCGGATAATCGTCTCGTCCATGCTTCTGGTCGCAAGGGGAGGGTCTCGTCACGACATAGGTGAGCTAGACGTGATCCTCCTGCTTCACAAAGTTATGTCTACGGATTGGACGATGTTGTAATGGAGAATATCTAGCCCGACGACACGCATGATCTTGTATGCCACGTAGGTCCCGTCCCTCCCACCCCCTAGAGCCTGTTCTGGAAGTGGTTGGTGACAGGTAGGTTTTAGTCGTGTTAACCTGGTCAAAATAAATCCTAACAAACCTAAACTAGTAGTGTGGGTAAGCAGAGTCGATCCCACAGGGAGGAGTTGTTTTCTCTATGTTAATTAGCATGCAAAGGTAACAATGGGGGGGTTTTGGTTGGTTTCTTGCAAGACAAGTAAACAAAACAAAGAAAGCAAAGATTGTAATCAAATTGGGAAAAACACTTAGCCAAACAAATATCCACCTTCAGTTTGGTTGATTGATCATTAATTATTCCTAGTCCTCAATCCTCATGAATGTCCTAATCCCTGTTCTGAAATAGTTATCAGTCCAACTCGGCCTGATAACCCTAACTATTAAACCAATCAAGAAACTATCAAGATAAATCTAACAGCAGAGTAAGCTCAGGAATAGATAGGCTCATGCAATACTTAACAACTCGTCAGTACTTGACATTCAATTAATTCTCTTCACAATAAACATTCACAACTCGTTCCAGTAAATTGTGTTTGCTACTTCTGAATTAGGGATGAATAATATTGATCTCAACAAGTTGACCATAAAGAGATAACTAACACTATAGATAATACCAATCTCAACTAAGTTGCCAGGCTAGGGAAACTAATATTAATAATGATAATTACCACAACTGATGAGTTAGATCCAACCAATACTATTCAAGATCCTAATCCTGCAGTATGAATAATATCGATAAAACTAGGTAGCTAATCTAGAGAAATCAATATAACTCAATTGGATGAAGCTTAAAAGAATTAATAACATTCAAGGATAGAGTAAAGGAATAACCTCACAATCAAATACAAACTTTAGGCTTCAATTGTCGGACTAAGCAAAGGTGCTTAGTTCTTCATAACTTCAAAGGAAAAACAATGCTGAATGTAAACGTACTGAATGTGATGTAGATGATGAAAACTAGGTTAATAAAGGCTAACCCTAAAACTCAAAAGAAAAGATAACAAAAGCGATCTAGAAAGGGAAATAATATAAGTTCGGAATAATATAAAATAAAGAAATTCGGAAAGAGAAAACTATAGAAAACTCGGAAAATTCTCATTTCGCCCGCCTCCGTGTCCATCCGCGGGCGCGGTGGCCTCGCCGCGATCGCGGAAAATGCATAAGTGCTCTCGACTTTCAGCTCTCTTTTTCCGCGGACGCGATTCTCCTGCCGCGATCGCGGACGCTACTTTCTTCGCTCCGAATTCTCGCTTCTTGCCGCGGACGCTCTTGGCTCGCCTTCTTGCTAGCGGTTGCTCGCGACAGCCTCCATCCTTGCCCATTTGTGTGGATTTATTCCTCTAATCTTTCATCTCCTCAGGTAATCTACCCCTCTTCATCTGGATGTATTCAATTAGCTCCTCCAGACCACCATATCCACACTTTTCATCTCTAACTCCCTACTCTATAGTTGTGCTCTAAATCCCTACAAATGGCACCCAAAACACCGGTAACAACTCCTAGATAAGCACTACAAAATAGTGCTGATCAAACTCCCCCATGCTTAAACCTTGCTCGTCCTCGAGTAAGCTAAGGTAAACCTACTCCTCCAATCAATCTCCAAGGTTTCAGGAAGCATAGAAAAATCATCTCCTCTAAGAATTTCACCTAACAATAAACTCCAGGCACCAACCCAATAAGCACATCACAACATACAATAACACCAATCAACACCACACAAAATCAAGCTAAAAGGAAAGCAGAGTACTTCCCCCAAGCTTATCCCGAACACCATAGAGTGAAAACAATCTAATCCTAGCCTCTCATCTATCTTCTTATACCTCATAGAGTGACCTACCCGAATCCTCCTTATATCATCTCTTCTTATGTCACCACGCCATGTAAAATGATGATTCCTAAAAATCACTCTTCTTCTTTTCACTCATTTTACCAAGGCGCCCTTTCGGGTTTTCACTAAGCCACTCATTTCATTTTTCAATAGATGGGCTCAAAATATACTCACATCACTCTTGACCTTATATTACCCCAGCCTAATGCTGGTCCAAGCCACCTGCTTATTGCATAAGCCGCCCTTTTGGGTTTTCGACTTATCCCAGGATTTTTATTTTTGCCTTTTTTCAATTTTTGGCTTTTTTCTTTTTCTTTATTTTTCTCCTCAACGATGTAGCAAGTGTAGAATCCTCCCCCATGCTTAAACATTGCATTGTCCTCAATGTAATGAAAGACAAAAGAATAAAGCACATGGAAGGGCAAAAAAGATAACTCACAAACGCCGCGGAGTTGGCTTGGACACGGAAGTTATTGTTGGCGGTGAAGCAATGAACGCTCAGGTCTCTGGTGTTGCGGCGGTCTTCAACTCATCTCTACCGTGCAACCAAAGGGAACCACTGTGGTGAGAAGTGGTAAATCAAGGGAACGGGGTTGCATGGCCTTCAATGAACACAAAAAAAATGGGCCCAAATGTCATCGTGGTGTAGGCCCTGGTGTTCCTCCTCTCCAGTTGTCGATTGTAGGGCCATCATCGTTTCCAATTAATGATGTAGGGCTAATGTCTCCTTCTTGGCAACATGATGCGCACCTTCTTCATGGGGAACTCTGGACAGTTGACCTTCGGTAGAACTTTTTTTTTTTAATTCCGTTTAAGGTTTTTTCGGATTTTGTTTTTCGGGCAGGGCAATAGGAGACTTACATTGGTGTGGTAAACACCGTCTTCAATTGGCATAGGGTCTCCTCCCTGCAGGTTAGTCTAAAACGCAAAAACAAAAACAAAAGCAAAACACAAACAAGAGCAACTAAAAACAAGGAAAGAAAAGACAAGAAAATAAATTCATACATCGGGTTGCCTCCCGGACAACGCCTTAGTTATTGTCGTGGCTCGACATACTACTCAATCTCCCTCAACTTGGTTCGCTCACCTCCATTGATCACTCGGGGTTCCCATCTGGAGGGTGTCTCTTCGAATCATCAATGTTGAATCCGACCCTCTCCCCGTCGAATTCCATTGTGAGCGAACCGCTGCTCACATCAATCTTAGTTCCCGCCGTGTTCATGAACGGCCTTCCTAGCATCACTGGCGCTGCATCCTTGTCCTGCCCTGTGTCCATCACAAAGAAGTTTGCAGGGAACACCAATTTGTCCACCTCGACTAGCACGTCCTGCACAACTCCTTTAGGGTAGACATATGAATTGTCCACCAGCTGGATGACAATCCCTGTCTTCTCTAGTGGTCCCAACTTCATAGACTCGTAGTGTGAGAGAGGCAGCACGTTGATGGAGGCACCCAAATCAAGTAAAGCCTTGTCGAACAAGGTACCCCCAATCTTGCAGGGAATAGTGAACATCCCTGGATCACTCGCCTTCTTGGGTATCCGCTTTTGCAGCATAGCGGACACATTCTCACTCACCACCACCTTCTTTTTCTCCTTCACTGCCCTCTTCCTCTTGAGCGTGCAGAGCTCCTTCAAAAATTTAGCATAGCAAGGAATACTATTAATCAACTTGAGTAAAGGGATATTTACCTCGCAATTGCTAAACGTTTCGAATAGCTCCTTGTCGTTTGCTGGCCTCTTCGTATCCTCCAGAGCTTCAAGGAAAGGTGCGGGAGGCTTTTCAGATCCGAGCGGAGGAAAATAGGGCCTCACATAATCGTCATAAGGGTCTTTGTAGCGAGAGGCCGCGTCTGGGGCAGATCCGCGATCGCGGAATGGTGACCGCGGTCGCGGATTATTCTCGAACATGTCGCTGTCTTCAGCCATTTTTCCGCGATCGCGGATTGCTCTCGACCTGGGAATCTTGTATCTCCGTGATTTTTCCGCGGTCGCGGAATTTCTTTGATTTCGCCCATCTCGCCAATGATCTCACCGCGATCGCGGTTTTCCTCCTCGCGGTCGCGGACGTCCTTCTCTTTGGCTCGCATGGCTTCCATCTCAGCCCCGCTCCTCAATGTCATGGCGAACACATTCTCCTTCGGGTTAACCACCATTTGAGAGGGTAGTTTTCCTGATTCCCGAGCCTCCAATATGCTCACAGCCATAGAGATTTGCCCCATTTGCTTCTCCAAACTTTGAATACTGGACTTTGTCTCCTGCTGATTCTGGGCCACAGTGTCTACCAATGATCCAATTCGTGCCCCATTACTGTCACCGTGTTGGCCATGGTTGTCATACCCTGGATAAGGGCGTTGATCTTGTCCTCATCGGACGCAGGGGAATTGGAACTCTAGCCCTGGGGTCTTTGTTCATAAGGAGCTCTAAATTGTTGCTGACCCCCAGGCTACTGGTATTGTTGTGGGCGGGGAAGAAACTGCGGTGGCCTTTGTGGATAGTCCTGGTTCTCCTGGGCATGATGAGTATTCTGCTGGTTCCCGTACCTCAAGTTGGGGTGATCTCTCCACCCTGGATTGTATGTGTTGGAGTACGGGTCATATCTTGGCCTATGAGGGCCATATCCTCCAATTGCCTTCACCTCAGCAGTGGGCTTCTGCAGTGTGGGACATGCATCAGTTGGATGCATCATGTCGTAGCATATCCCATAAGATTTGACCTGCTGCTGGACACCCTTCATCATGCACCGCCTCATCATTTCTTTCATCTCAGCCATCTCAGCAAGAAGAGTGGAATTGGGTTGAGACTCTATAGCTTTCACGGATTGGGCGCTCGCCCTTCTACTAAACTGTCTTGAGCCCTCAGATAGCTCAAAGAAAACCTCAAAAGCCTGGTCTGGAGTCTTGTTGAGGATGTTCCCCCCACAAGCAGCGTTCATCATCCTCCGCTCTTCATCAAGAAGACCTCCGTACAAATAAAGTACGAGGTCCTGGTCGGAGTAGCCATGATAGGGGCAGCTGGAAATCAATCTCTTGAAACGCTCGTAGTACTCGTATAGCGACTCATTAGCCTGCTGCTCAATGTTGCTAATATTCCTCTTCAGGCTATTCAGCTTCGTCGCTGGGAAGTACTTCTCCAGGAAGGCCTTTTTCATCTTGGCCCATGTATCTATGCTCCCTGGAGTAAGGTAGTAGAACCAGTCATTGGCCGAATTGTTAGAAAACGGAACTCTAGAACTTCAGTTCCCCTGAGAGTTCCTCTCCTCAGTTTCTCTACTTTTGAAGATGATAAATATTTTGATACTAATGTTTTATCTCAAAGATGTGTGTTAAGGAACCACAGGACAATTGTTGAAACCATGGAAGCCAAACAAGACAAAGAAACCAAGTAGCAAGCCAAAGGAACCCAGGTGTGCCCAGAAATCCAACACGTGATGTTGTTTTTCCCGAGAAATCTGGGAACACCAAACCTCGGACAAAAAGAGGTGAAAGCGACATGAGCGAAGCTTCCAAAGTCTGTCACCATCCAAAGCAAAGCTCCAAGATGTCCAGAACACACAACCTCGGACAGAGAAAGGTGAAAGCGACGTGTCACAAAAGCTGTCACCATCCAGAAGACAGTTCCAAAGTATCCAGGCTGTTAAACCTCAGAAGAAAGAAGTTGGAGAACGACTTGGCAAACTTGGCTGAAGCAGTTGACCAACCAAAGTGGATTCTGAGCTGCCTAGGTTGTTGGTACATGTCAAGGACAGCGTGAATCAAGGATTACCACACATCCTAGGGCAAGCTTGATCTGAGGGAACCAAGAGAAGATCCAACCTCGAGAATCCACTATATAAGGAAGATAAGCTCTGATGTTATCATTATGCACTTCAACAAGAACCATACTTCATAGCAAACATCAAAGTGTGAACTCTCAAACAAGATCATTAACGCAAACTGAGATCAAGAGGAACCAGTCAAGGAATCTGAGAGCTGCATGCTAGTTCCTGTGACTGTAAGTGAGTTAGTTCCTAGGTGTTAAGGATTGCTTCTTGGATTGATTATAATTTGTGTTAAGTTATCTAGGATTGCCTAACTGTGTAAGGCAAAGAAACTGTGTGTTTGTTCCTACGATAAGCTGTAACCAAATAGATAAGAAATCAAGAAGTAGACCTTGAAATCCTTTCGAAAGAAAGGTAGTGGTTTTAATCCTGGATTGCTAGTTGGCAATCAAAGGTTTCCACTATAAGGAACTTGTTCATTTGTATTTGATTGTTTTATTTCCGCTGCGAAGGGAACTGAGAATTGGTATTCTTAGTTCCTTAGTTATTTATCTAACGATCACGATCCTACAATTGGTATCAGAGCAGGAAAAGCTCTAGATCTTTGTTAAGTTTGCAGATCATGTCTCAGCCAAGCAAGTTTAAGTTCAGAATCTCCACCAACAAGCCACATCTCCGAAATAAGGGAGAAGAAACATGGTGGGAAAAGTGCATGGAAAGCCACATCAAGACCAACGACTACCAATGCTAGAGGATAGTCGAAAATGGAGATGGCTATGTCGATCTCACCTAGAAGGAAGAAGACTGGAAACCCGAGCACTATGTCATCATGGAAAAGAATGCCAAGGCCAGACAGTTCATTCTCAATGGACTGGACAAAGAAGACATGGACAAAGTCATATGCATCAAGACGGCGAAGGAAATGTGGAAGGCACTCAAGGATATGCTTGAAGGAAGTGACGAACTGAAGCAAAGCAGAAAGTTTGCTTTGGAAGGAGAATACCACACCTTCAAAATGATGGAAACTGAAACCATCTCAGAATATTACTCTCGGTTCAACAGGCTGATTGGAAAGCTAACAGCGGCTGGAGTCAACCTCGATGAAGTCTCCAAGTCACTGGTGGTTATCAATGGACTCAACTCTAAGTTCACCCTCATCAAGGGAATCATGAAGAATACTCCAGGCATCCAATCTCTTCCCTTGACTCAGGTCATAGGGAAACTGGAGGTTGAAGAAGGAGAACATATCAAAGCCAATGCCGACAAGAAACTGGAGAAGGGAATTGCCCTCAAGATCTCCAAAGCCTTCTCAAGACTTGAGATGGAGCAGGAGAACTCAGACCTAGAAGAAGAGGAGGACGAACTTACAGCTCTCTTCACAAAGAATATCATAAAAAATTTCGTGAAGGGAAGGTTCCAAAAGGGCAGTTCCTCTCACAATGGACCAAGGAGAGATCTCAAAAAAGTCTCATGTTATGAGTGCAAAGAAAATGGACACTACGCTAAGAACTGTCCCAACAAGGAAGACTCCAAAGAAGATGAAAGACCTCAGAGGAAGAAGGCTCTTGTGACCTCATGGGGAGAAGACTCAGATGATGAACTGGATCTGAGTGGTTTCTCTAGAGGAAGATGTCTCATGGCGAGAGGAGATTCAAGCGACTCAGAAGACCTTGAGGTAACTTCTGACGACTTCCTAAAAACTCTAGTTGATTGTGATAAGAAACAACTTCTAAAGATCATAAAGAAACTAGGAAAGGAAACCAGTTCTCTTCAACAAAAACTTGATGATTGTGAAGATGAAATTGCTTGCTTGATTGTTGAGAATTCTGTGTGGAATAAGAAACTTGATGAAACTGAGAAAGACCTAGCTAAAACCCACTCCAAACTCATTGACATTAGAAATGTGCATGCTAGTCACCTTAAAATCTGCAAATCTTGCGATGAAACTAGTATAGACTCTGTTAAAGTTCCTATGCATGATAACCTACCTGGAAACGATATGCTTCAATCTATAATTGATAGGTTAGACATTCTCACTGACTCTATAAATGAAAAAACGATCAATCAAACTGTCTTTGTGAGACAACGTCATGGAATTGGATATGTTGATAACAAGGCCAATAATGATGCTGAAGATGAAAAGGCTAGACGAGAACTTGTTGAGATGAATGAGAACCTCAGTACTGCTCTTGCCACCTCTCGAGATAGGAATCAATTCCTATTAGAGAAGATCATGGTTCTTGAGAACAAGGCTGAGGTTGCCAAGTATCTCAATGAAAGTTCTCAAAGTCCAAAGAGGGAACCTAAGGGAAAGGAGAAAGCATTTACTGAAGATAAGTGGTTCACTAATTCCTTTGCTCACAAAAGGTATGTGGACATGGCTCATGGTAAGGTTAGAAACAATGTTGATTTCAACAAAAGAAAAACTGAGAAACCTTTTAGGCCAAGAAAGGGAAAATATGGACATGTTGTTTACAATCGCTTGTGTTATTATTGTGGCAAAAATGGTCATTACAACACTGATTGTCCTAAGAAAAGAAACTTTGAAAATGAGAAAAGAGCTTATTACCATGAAAGGAACCAGTTCCCTAGTCATTCACACACTCGCAATGCTAATTCCCCCAGTAAAGCCAAGCTTCACTGGGTTCAAAAGTCTTAGTTCCCTTGTGTGCAGAAAGAAGAGAGGCAACCTCGACTATGGTACATTGATAGTGGTTGCTCATGCCATATGACCGGCCTCTCTTCAATCCATCCAAGGAGGAAACATCTCCTTTGGAGACAAAAGTAAATGGACAATCTGTGAAATAGGAACTGTGAATCTCAATGACCACATTAAGGTAAATAAAGTTCACCTTGTTGATAATCTTGGTTTTGATCTAATTAGTGTGTCACAGCTGTGTGATCAAGGAGACAACAAAGTTAGATTCAAGTCAAGTGAATGCACTGTTCTAGACTCCTCGGGGTAGATCATCCTAAAAGGTAAGAGGCTCAATAATGTGTATGTTGTTGACCCATCCTTCGTTCCTAAGGAGAAACTCTGTCTCTCAACTGTGAATGATCAAACGGACTTGTGGCATCAACGTCTTGGTCATGCTAGCACCAAATTGATCCAAAAGCTACACTCAAAGGAGCTAGTCAGAGGCCTTCCAAAGCTAAGTGGAAAATCTGAGGAACCATGCTCAGACTGTGTAAGAGGGAAACAAGCTCGGAGTTCCTTCAAATCCAAGAATGTGGTAAGTTCCTCAAGGCCTCTTGAACTCATTCACATGGACCTTAGTGGACCTATGAGAGTTCAAAGCCTAGGAGGAAACAAGTACATCTTTGTTCTCGTCAATGATTTCTCTCGTTTTACTTGGACAATATTCATAAAATCTAAAAGTGAAGTCATTGGACGTTTTAAGGATCTTGTTCCCATGTTAGAAAAGTCTCTCGACTATTCCATTAATTCTATCCGTTCTGACCATGGTACCGAGTTCGAAAATGGAGAATTTCTAAACTTTTACAGTGAGCATGGCAGTGATCACAACTTCTCTGCACCATACACTCCTCAACAAAATGGAGTAGTAGAAAGGAAGAACAGAACCTTAGAAGACATGGCTCGAACTATGCTCATCTCAAGTGGACTCTCTCAATCATTCTGGGTTGAGGCAATCAACACAGCTTGCTACATCATTAATCGAGCTATGCTTCGCCCAATCACAAAGAAGACACCCTATGAACTCCTAAGAGGAAGAGTTCCCAATATCTCACATCTGAGGGTGTTCGGATGCAAATGCTTTGTGCACAACAATGGGAAGGACAACCTTGGCAAGTTCGACCCAAGAAGTGATGAAGGGATCTTCATTGGATATGCATCAGGCAGCAAGGCATACAAAGTCTTCAACAAAAGGACTAAAAAGGTAGAATAAAGTGTTCATGTTGTCTTTAATGAAAAATCACTTGGTAGAATTGTGCAGAACACTACCACTCTCTTTGAAGACCCGTTTCCCAAGCCATCTCAAGAAGATCCAGATGAAGACATCACACCACCCAGTTCCTACCCTGCTGCACAGAATCCCCCACTACCTCCTCCACTAGTTCCCATGGACAATCAACAACAATCCATTTTTGGGAATCATGAACATGAAGACAACACCTGTGGAGACATCAATGACCCATCTTCTCACATGATCTTTAATGGAGAAGGTGATCCCAACCAAGAAGCTGAAACTGAATGCTCAAATCAAAATGTCTCCACATCAAATGCTCTAGCACCCAATAGAGAAAGAAGAACCATCAAGCCTCCAGTCAGGTTCGAACATCTAACCTTCTTTGCTTTCAATGCTTTCTTGTCTGTTGTGGAACCAAAGAATATAGGTGAAGCACTGAAGGATGTATACTGGATCCAAGCCATGCAAGAAGAACTTCATCAGTTTGAAAGGAATAAAGTGTGGCATCTAGTTCCCCGTCCCAAGGAGAAGCATATCATAGGAACTAGATGGGTCTTCAGAAACAAGCTCGATGACTCAGGAGCTGTGATAAGGAACAAAGCAAGACTTGTTGCTCAAGGATACAATCAACAAGAAGGCATCAACTATGATGAAACCTATGCTCCGGTGGCAAGGATTGAAGCAATAAGATTGCTGATTGCTTTCGCATCACACAAAGGGTTTAAGCTGTTCCAAATGGATGTAAAGACCGCCTTCCTTAATGGCATTCTTCAAGAGGAAGTCTATGTCAAACAACCTCCTAGTTTCGAAGATGACGATCATCCAGACCATGTCTATTTCTTAGACAAAGCATTGTATGGTCTCAAGCAAGCCCCTAGAGCTTGGTATGATCGTCTTGCCCAGTTCCTACTCTCAAATGGCTACATGCGTGGAGTTATTGACAAAACTCTCTTCATCCTAGAAGAAGAAGGTAACATCTTAGTGGTTCAAATTTATGTTGATGATATCATTTTTGGTTCCACTAACATGTCCCTTGTAGATAAGTTCAAGGACTTGATGAGCAGTGAATTTGAAATGAGGCTAATAGGGGAACTCACTTTCTTCCTCGGATTGCAAATCACTCAAAAGAAAGATGACATACAAATTCACCAACAGAAGTATGTCAGGGAACTACTGAAAAAGTTCAAAATGGATTCATGCAAGCCTCTCTCAACTCCTATCTCCACCATTGCTCATTTGGACAAGGATCATTCGAGTCCTCTTGTGGAAGAGAAACTCTATAGAGGTATGATAGGTTCTCTCATGTATCTAACCGCTAGTCGCCCAGACATTGTGTTTGTTGTTGGCTTGTGTGCTAGGTTTCAATCCTGTCCAAGAGAAACACACTTAGCTGTTGTGAAGAGGATACTCCGGTATCTCAAGAGAACTGATTCACTCTGCATTTGGTACCCCAAAGAGTGTCCCTTTAAGCTGATAGGTTTCACCGATGCTGATTATGCTGGATACTTGGTGGATAGGAAGAGTACCTCTGGAATGGCACAGTTCCTAGGCCCTTGCCTTGTGTCATGGGGCTCAAAGAAACAAATCTCAGTCTCCCTCTCCACCACAGAATCTGAGTACATTGCAGCCGCTTCTTGCTGTTCCCAACTCTTATGGCTAAAGCAACAACTCGCGGATTTCGGTATGTCCTATGGTCCTCTTACCATTCTTTATGATAACACCAGTGCTATAAACATTTCTAAGAATCTTGTGCATCATACTAGGACCAAGCATATAGATATCAGGCATCATTTTCTTAGAGATCATGTTGAGAAAGGGACCATCATTATGAAATTTTGTAGAACTGAAGATCAAGTTGCAGATATATTCACCAAAGCCTTGAATAGAGTTCCCTTCGAGAACCTTAGATTAGAACTGGGAATGATTCCTATAACCTAGCAGTAACTTTAGTTTAAAGGTTTCTTTCCAGTTTCCTTGATTGACTAGTTTAGATCTTTTACTTGTTCAGTCTTGGAATCTCTGTGTTATATCTTTTGCAATAGACCCTCATCTCCATAATGGTTACTCAAAAGGCTTTGATAAATCTTACTAGTTCGTGTCCTTGAGTCTTCATTGTTCATTATACCTCACTCATTGTTCGAGGTTCTTTGTTGGCCCAAAAGTCACAATCTGATCATATTCTAACCCATCAATACAAGCCGAAATGATGATTGTGTACTATGACCCTCCCTTGCCTCATTGCACAATTCAATTCCCTATGATCTATCTCTTAACCCTCTTTGGGAATTATTGTGTAATGCGATAAATGGCCTTCTCCGATTTCTTTTATGGGAACGTACTTTCAGGTCATATGTTTTAAAACCCCACATCAAAGGTTCCCATATACCCCTCTAGCACAGTGAAAAAATCGCCAGAAAGGAACTAGGATGAACTACCCTCTAAACGGCTAGTAAGAGAATTGCTCCTCCTAAGACGACATTTATGGCAAATCTTCCAGCGTCAGAAATGTCATCTCTCCAACGGCTCCAACAACACTCAACAATTATTAAAGGGCTCCTGTTGATTGAACCAAGCTCTCCACCTTGCTCTCTCCAGCTCTCTCTCCTTCTCTCAAACTCTCCCTTTCTGCTTCTCACTCCTAAAAAAAACCCAAGCTTCTCCGAGTTCCCTGCCCCCGCTCTACCCCACCCAAGACTCATCTGCGATCCTTACTTCACTGGATCGTATTGAAAAGGCAATCACGAAAGGAACCACTACTATCTCTGGTGCCATCCGTGAACAAGTAACTGAACTGGGGAAAACAAGAGCCGTTGTTTCTGATCTAGTAGATGTGCTTCAGAAAACCTAGGAGGCTGCAATTGGAGGTGCTCCGGCCGCTGAAATGGCTATAGGCCATGTTGAAGGAACTGAAGACAAGAAGGATGCTGAAGAGGAGCCACTGACATGCCATAGGAACGTCTGTCCTAGTTCCCAGTGCTATAACGCCACAGTGTGTTAGTAGTTTGATAGGTGCCATTTCATGCACCTTTACTACCAACTATTAGCATTATTTGGAGGAGTTTATGATAAGATTTGAGGCTAAGTCTGTAATCCAGAAGATGTGGGGAGAATTGAAGATATCCAGGGATTTACAGCTTAGATGGAGATGATGAAGATGGATGAGGATCTACTGGAGATTAATTGGAGAAGACTACCAACACTTGGTAGTAATGAACCAAGATGTCCAGAACACACAACCTCGGATAGAGAAAGGTGAAAGCGACATGTCACAAAAGTTGTCACCATCCAGAAGACAATTCCAAAGTATCCAGGTTGTTGAACCTCGGAAGAAAGAAGCTGGAGAACGACTTGGCAAACTTGACTGAAGCAATTGACCAACCAAAGTGGATTCTGAGCTGCCTAGGTTGTTGGTACATGTCAAGGACAGCGTGAATCAAGGATTACCACACATCCTAGGGCAAGCTTGATCTGAGGGAACCAAGAGAAGATCCAACCTCGAGAATCCACTATATAAGGAAGATAAGCTCTGCTGTTATCATTATGCACTTCAACAAGAACCACACTTCATAGCAAACGTCAAAGTGTGAACTCTCAAACAAGATCATTAACGCAAACTGAGATCAAGAGGAACCAGTCAAGGAATCTGAGAGCTGCATGCTAGTTCCTGTGACTGTAAGTGAGTTAGTTCCTAGGTGCTAAGGATTGCTTCTTGGATTGATTATAATTTGTGTTAAGTTATCTAGGATTGCCTAACTGTGTGTAAGGCAAATAAACTGTGTGTTTGTTCCTAGGATAAGCTGTAACCAAAGAGATAAGAAATCAAAAAGTAGACCTTGAAATCCTTTCGAAAGAAAGGTAGTGGTTTTAATCCTGGATTGCTAGTTGGCAATCAAAAGTTTCCACTATAAGGAACTTGTTCATTTGTATTTGATTGTTTTATTTCCGCTGCGAAGGGAACTGAGAATTGGTATTCTTAGTTCCTTAGTTATTTATCTAACGATTACGATCCTACACGAATCCTTCAAGGAGAAAGGAAAGGCCCTCAGCTTGATCTGGTCTTCCGTCACGCCCTTCGGCTTCATGCTCATGCAGACTGCATGGAACTCTGACAGATGCTTGTTAGGATCTTCACCACTCATCCCATGGAAGTGGGGGAGTAAGTGGATCAAACCCGACTTGAGCTCGAAATTGACTCCATCAGCAAGCTCAGGGAAATGCACAGCCAGCGGTTGCTGTTGCAGATTTGGGGCAGTCAGCTGCCTCAGCGTGGGTGCTTCGTCAGCCATCTCAAAAGTAGGGTTGTCAAAAACTAAAGATCTGTTTACTCTGTGGCTCTGGGAGAGCGTTCTCTCAATTTCTGTATCAAAAACTAAGAGGGGAGAATTAGTAGCACGGGTGTGGACCATAAGATAGGTCCACACAATAGTAACAAGCACACAAACACACACAAAGAAAAAATCAAAACTTGCCTCCCCGACAACGGCGCCAATTTGGCATGCAGGCTTTAGTCGTGTTAACCTGGTCAAAATAAATCCTAACAAACCTAAACTAGTAGTCTGGGTAAGCAAGGTCGATCCCACAGGGAGGAGTTGTTTTCTCTATGGTAATTCGCATGCAAAGGTAACAATGGGGGGTTTTGGTTGGTTTCTTGCAAAACAAGTAAACAAAACAAAGAAAGCAAAGATTGTAATCAAATTGGGAAAAACACTTAGCCAAACAAATATCCACCTTCAGTTTGGTTGATTGATCATTAATTATTCCTAGTCCTCAATCCTCATGAATGTCCTAATCCCTGTTCTGAAATAGTTATCAGTCCAACTCGGCCTAGTAACCCTAACTATTAAACCAATCAAGAAACTATCAAGATAAATCTAACAGCAGAGTAAGCTCAGGAATAGATAGGCTCATGCAATACTTAACAACTCGTCAGTACTTGACATTCAATTAATTCTCTTCACAATAAACATTCACAACTCATTCCAGTAAATTGTGTTTGCTACTTCTGAATTAGGGATGAATAATATTGATCTCAACAAGTTGACCAGAAAGAGATAACTAACACTATAGATAATACTAATCTCAACTAAGTTGTCAGGCTAGGGAAACTAATATTAATAATGATAATTACCACAACTGATGAGTTAGATCCAACCAATACTATTCAAGATCTTAATCCTGCAGTATGAATAATATCGATAAAACTAGGTAGCTAATCTAGAGAAATCAATATAACTCAATTGGATGAAGCTTAAAAGAATTAATAACATTCAAGGATAGAGTAAAGGAATAACCTCATAATCAAATACAAACTTTAGGCTTCAATTGTCGGACTAAGCAAAGGTGCTTAGTTCTTCATAACTTCAAAGGAAAAACAATGCTGAATGTAAACGTACTGAATGTGATGTAGATGATGAAAACTAGGTTAATAAAGGCTAACCCTAAAACTCAAAAGAAAAGATAACAAAAGCGATCTAAAAAGGGAAATAATATAAGTTCGGAATAATAGAAAATAAAGAAATTCGGAAAGAGAAAACTAAAGAAAACTCAGAAAATTCTCATTTCGCCTGCCTCCATGTCCATCCGTGGGCGCGGTGAATTGTTCGAGTTTTCTTTAGCCGAGTTCGAAATCTCTAAGGAGCCACCACGTTGCATATTAATTTATTTTACGCATGAATTGTTCGAATTAATCCTTGGTTAACTTTGGACGTTAAAGTCTGAGGTCACTGGCGTGTAGCACTACGCTCTTCCACCACCCCGACTTATAATGGTAGTGTCACACGCCAGTGACCTCAGACTTTAACGTCCAAAGTTAACCAAGGATTAATTCGAACAATTCATGCGTAAAATAAATTAATATGCAATATGATGTGATCGATCCCCATGAGGCAAGACCAATCTAGGTTCGAATCATTGTTCTTCCCAAGCAAGCACTTGTTCTTTGCGTTCTTCATGAACTCCTTTGAGGAAACAATGTTATGTCTCCCTTCTTGAGTTTGGCGGATCAAAAACCATGGCGGAGGATGGGTAGAGGGGTTTAACATGATGAACACCCGATGTGGTAGAAGGAGGCCAACGTGGTGGCTCCTTAGAGATTTCGAACTCGGCTAAGCCGATTTGGGGAAAGCCAAGAGATAAACTAGGAGTGACTATCCACTATCTTTATCAAAAGTCAACTTGAGAGTTCAAGGGTATTTATAGACAAAACAAGGGAAAACTAGGGTTTACAAGGAAACCCTAATGGGCTTGGGCGTAAGACAACAAGACCTAATCCATTACATCATCTTAAAATAGAAAAGCAAATGAAAAGTAGAAAAGCTATAAATAGTAAGTGGGCTCGGGGCGGAACCGTCAGATAACCCCCGAATAATCAAGGGTCGAAAGAGTGACCCATGAACTGCTTGGCTCGGACCCGAAGCTTGCATACATGTGGGTGACTAGAGATTGAGTAGCTCTAGCAATGCTTCTAGCACGAGCCCTAGTCATCGGCCCATCGAAACGCACCCTAAGGAGGTCCTCTTCGTCTCTCGCCGTAAGGGGGGTAGGCATGGAGTCATCATCTTCCCTTCTTGGCTGCGAAGCGTCCTCGCTTCGTCCTCGTCGTACTCGGGGGGAGCATATGGATAGAGATCGGAAACATTGAAGCTCAGATGGGTGCCATACTCGTCTAGAAGCTCGAGGTGATATGCATTATCACCAAGGCATTCCAAAACACGAAATGGTCCATCGCCTCGAGGATCTAACTTGTTGTGGCACTTGGCTGGAAAGCGTCCTTGCGCAGATGGAGGCACACCATGTCGTCTGGCTCAAAGGTGATGATGTGTCGTCCCTTATCCGCTTGGCGCTTGTACTACTCAGCTCGGCGCTCAAGTTGCACATGGGTGCGCTCATGGAGGCTCTTGACAAACTCAGCACGATCAAGACCTGTGGTGCTCTCTGCATCGGGAAGCAGTTGTGGTATCAAATCAAGCGGGGTGGCAAGGTTGAGGCCATAGACGACCTTGAATGGCATCTTCTTGGTCGTCGAGTGCATGGACCTGTTGTAAGCAAATTCAACATGGGGCAAACAATCTTCCCACCTGCGTGTTAGCTTTCAACATTGTGCGCAATAAGGCGCCAAGAGTACGATTGGTCACTTCAGTTTGACCATTCGTCTGAGGGTGGCAACTAGTGGAGAAAAGAAGTCGCGTCCCCAATTTGGACCAAAGAGTCTTTCAAAAGTGACTCACAAACTTAGCATCGCGGTCTAACACAATGCTACGAGGAATGCCATGTAGCTTGACGACATGCTCAAAGAACAAAGCGGCAACCTCCTGAGCATTGTTGGTCATCTTGCGTGCAATAAAGTGAGCCATTTTGGAAAATCCATCCACCACAACAAAAATCGAGTCCCTTTCCTTCTTATACATGGGCAACCACGTTATGAAGTCCATAGAAATGTCCTCCCAAGGGGCTGCCGTAATTGGCAAATGGGTATACAAGCCAAAGGGACTCGACTTGCTCTTGGCCTTATGGCATGTCACACAGCTATTGCAGAACTTAGTGACATGGTCAAGCATTTTGGGCCAAAAGAAGTGCTTCTTGAGCGCGGCCAAGGTCTTGGTGATGCCGAAGTGGCCGCGCCCTTCGTGGGCTTCTTGGATAAGAAGTCTACGAATGGAGATGTCGGGTATGCACAATTTGCTAGATTTGTACAAAAATCCATTGTCCACATAGAATCCCTCATATTCTCCCTTTGTATGCACAAGTCAAAGATTGCACCAAAGAAAGCATCTTGTGCATACAATTCTTTAATAAGAGAGACCCAAGGATATTGGCATCAAGTTGGGAGAGAAGAGTGTACCTCCGAGATAACGCGGCGGCGACCACATTGTCCTTGACCTTCTTGTACTTCACCACATAAGGGAAGGTCTCTATGAATTCAACCCATCAGGTGTGGCGCCGGCCGAGATGCACTTGGCTCTTCAAATACTTGAGAGCCTCATGGTCGGAATGGATCACGAACTCCTTCGACCATAGGTAATATTGCCATGTCTTCAAGACCCGGATCAAGGCGTAGAGCTCCTTGTCATACGTTGGGTAATTGAGAGTAGCATCGGTGAGCTTCTCACTGAAGTATGTGATGGGGCGTCGGTCTTGAAGAAGCACACCATCAATGTCGTGGTTGGAGGCATCACATTCCACCTCAAAGGTTTTGGAAAAATTGGATAGCTAAAGCAAGGGAACGTTGCATAAGCTATCCTTGAGGGTAGTGAATTCTGCCTCGTGCGCATCACTCCACTCTATTATAGCTCCCTTCTTGGTCAACTCATGCAGTGGTGCGACAATTGTGCTGAAATCCCGCATAAAACGCCGGTAGAACCCAGCCAAGCCAAGGAAAGAACGGACCATGGTGGCCGTTGTTGGCTGAGGCCACTCGCGAATGGCGCGCACCTTCTCTTCATCCACGCACAAGCCATCTCGTCCCACCATAAAACCTATAAAGACAGTAGAAGGGGCACAAAAAGAGCATTTGGAAAGATTAGCAAATAATTTATCCTTTCGGGGGCATTTGAGCACGGACCTGAGATGTTTAACATGTTCTTCCAAATTCTTATTGTAGATCAGGATGTCATCAAAGTAGACGACCACAAACTTGCCCAAGTAAGCCCGAAGAACCTGGTTCATGAGGCGCATGAAGGTGATTGGTGCATTGGTGAAGCCGAAAGGCATCACGAGCCACTCATAGAGGTTGTACTTGGTCTTGAAGGCCGTCTTCCACTCATCGCCCTCCTTCATGCGGATCTGGTGGTAGCCACTCTTAAGATCGATCTTAGAGAACAAGGTGGCACCATGAAGCTCATCCAACATGTCATCAAGGAGAGGGATTGGGTGGCGGTACTTAACCGTGATTTGGTTGATGGCTCGGCAATCTACACACATTCGCCAGGAGCCATCTTTCTTGGGCATAAGGATCATGGGCAAAGCACAAGGACTAAGGCTCTCACAGACATATCCCTTGTCCATGAGTTCTTGAACTTGATGTTGGAGCTCCTTAGTCTCTTCAGGACTAACACGATACGGGGCCCTATTTGGCAAAGAAGCGCCCGACACAAAATCGATTTGGTGCTCGATTCCGTGCAGCAAGGGCAAGCCAGTGGGAAGCTCATCGAGCATAGCATCCAAAAATTCCTGCATCAAGGAAGCAACCACATGGGGTAACTCTAACAAATCAGTATTGACAATAAAGCAAGGGTTATGTACCAGGAGAAAGCACAGACAACGGTTGTGCAAGATGGGCGTCATGTGGCGTTGGCGGACCATGAGGATCCGAGGCTCGCAAGAGCCCTCTATGGGTGTTGAAGATGAGAAGACACTTGGGGAGGGGCCAAAAAGAGGAGCCAGCGATGTCTTGGCCTTGGTTGGTGGCTGGTCTAGGCGTTGTGGTATAGCGGCTTCACGGCTCGGAATGCTCTTTCCCTTGGCACTCTCGAGCGTCTTCATACGGTTGCGGTCTACTTGGTCTTGTAAAATCTCCTTCGGGACATGGGAAGGAGAGTCACCTTCTTCGAGTTATGCATAAACACATAGGTGTTAAGAAACCTATCATGAAGAGCCTTCTTGTCAAATTGCCAAGGACGACCCAAGAGGAGGTGGGTAGTGTCCATAGCAATCACATCACATAACACCTTGTCTTGGTAGTAGCCAATGGAGAACTCGATGAGGCATTGGCGGTGAACCATAGTGTTGCCCTTTCCCTCGAAAATCCACTGAAGGCTATACGAGTGTGGGTGCGGAGTTGTAACCATATTGAGGTGCTTGATCACCTTCTCATTCACGATGTTGCAGCAACTCCCACCATCAATGATGACGCTCAATGAGGAAGTTTAGACCAAACAACGAGTATGAAAGAGATTTTCTCGTTGGTCCAAAAGGGTGCCCTCATTAGCGGTTAGGACACGGCGGGTGACAAGGCTCAAAGTGGTGCCGTCAGCCTCGTCAATAGCGCTAAAAAAATACTCCTCATCGTCGGCCTCATAGGCGGTGTCAATATGGTGCTCGGCCTCGTTGGCCTCAAACTCATCATTAAAGGACTCATAACCAGATTGACTCGTGAAGAGTACCTTTTTGTTGTTCAGACAATCCCGTTGCACATGTCCTCGGCCCTGACACTTGAAGCAAACCCGATCACAGGCACGTTCCTCCTTGGTGGCTCCAAGACGGCCAGTTAGCGCGACACCGCGAGTAGGAGGCGCGACATTGGTGGGCGCCTTGGACGGGTAACTGGGGCGAGTAGGAACCGAAGACCGGGGTGGCCCAGAGGTAAGCGCGGCCGTGGTAGGGCCAAACCTTGAAGCCGAATTTCGGGCCCAAGCAGCCTTCTTTTGTCCTTGGATTTGGTTGTGGATCTTCATGGCCGTGTGGGTCAATGTGTGGATATCCTTGATGTTGAGAATCCGGAGTTGGTCCCGGATATCAACATTCAACCCACGCATGAAGGTTGTGCGCATGGCCATGGTCGACTGGTGAATACCGACCTTGTGGCATAAATCCTTGAGCTCAACAAAGTACTCAAGGGGTGTACGGTTTCCCTGTTCGGAGAGGGCGATCTGAAGACGCATTTGCTCAGCATAGTCTTCGGGGATGTACTTCTTGGTCATGACATACATGAGTTGTAACCATGTACGAATGCAGGGCAAGAAACGTGATGCGCAACCACCAGGCCGACGACCGCGCGACAACGCGACCATGGGGACCACGACCTTGGCGTTTCTTATAGTTTCCAATTTTAGCACTTCTATGGTTTTTTGGACATTTTGAGACAGTTTCTATTTTTGGCAGTTTCCACTTTTAGTATGTTGCTAATTGTGGATGGTTGCTATTTTTGGCATTTCCTATTTTTAGTAGTTTCTATATTTAGTAACCTTCCATTTTCGGGTACGGGCCTCTCCTATGCTTAGGAGAGCCGGCCCATTAGCTAGCTTGCGGCCCATGGCCGATCTCTAGGTCAACCTTGGCTACTATAAGCGTCGAGGCCTTGTAACCTTCATTTTTCACGTTGAAATTTATGCCTAAGCTTTGTAGTTGAGTTGAACTCTTCCCCTTAGGCCTCGGCGTCACAAAACTGGTTAGACTCGATTGAACCACGTCACTGTTTACAAACACAACCTTCACTCTCGCCCCACCCTCGCCCAAGCGAGCATAAGAGAGCCGCATACCATCATTCCCGGTGGTTCGTACTTATCCGGTTACCAAGAGAAGGATCCGAGACCATTTCCTACCTAGATCCGACTTCAGACGAGATCCGAGCCATCGAATTCGTATCAAAATGCCTCGCACGCTCTTGCTTGAGTCGGAACCACCAAGCACGAGCATTGCCGGTGAAGTGTAAAGTAGTCGCCTTGACTCTTTCCTCCTCGACATAGTTGCAATGGTCAAAGACATCCTTGGTGGCTTGTTTTCACTCAAGAAACTTGGATGCATCATACTCGTCGGCGAAGTGTTCAATCTTCACCTTGATCTCGTGACGACGAGCTAGGAACCGACTCATGGATGGTTCGTGGTCTCGGGGCGGTCTATGACCATGACGGGGGTGCCGAGGCTTACGAGCGGGGCGCTCATCCAGGCTCCCAATCTTACTTATCTGGCGGGCCATGATGGTGTTGAGGGGGACCACAATGCGCCTCTGGGGTCCAGTTAGGGTCATCGCGCGGGCCAGGTCCACGGTGCTCTAGTTGACCGCAATGGCCGGGATGGACCTGGGAAAGCCAATCATCATCATGATCACTATCAAAGATCTCACCGATCGGAGAGTGGTATGACCTTTCATTAGAGGCAACTTGCAAGTCCTCGTCGTCGCCTTGAAAATCTCGGTAATCACTACCATATGTCGTGTGGCTATTGCGGCCACCTGATGGAAAGCGCCTAGCAAAGCACTCCGCAACCTTGGTCCAGCCTCGAGTATCCACATAGAGAAGAGGATCCTCCGGAGCCTGGTTGTAGTCATCATCGGGTTGGTCACGTCCCAAGAAATGGCTCGGATGAGAGTAGGACGCCCTGGGGTCATGGCGATCACGATGGTTGACACGCCCCGGATGGTTGTCGACTTGAGATCTCAAGGGGTGGGGAGGCGCCGGTGGGTGCGAGGTCGAAGGAGCCATGGGATCTTTGCCTTGGAACAAGACGGCTCCTTCTCTAGCTTGAGCCTCGACGGTCGGGTCCACAAAAAGTTATGGTGTCGGACCCATGGCCATCGGGAGTCTGGACTCTTGGGCGGCACGGAGGGCGGCAACTTCGGCGCGTAACTCGACAACGAGGGTATGGAGGCTCGTGGTGCCTTCGGACGGGGAACGGTTTGTCCCTTGCGCTTGGTTGCTGACGGGTGCGTTGTGATGTTCAGCAGTGGGATCCATGGACACCAAACCTATTGTGATCATGCACACACTAGAATCAAATTAATCAAAGGCAAGAGAATCTAATGACAAACCAAGTCCTTGTCACAAACGACCCAAAATTTGGCACTCAAGGGCCGAGAACTTTGGGCAAGCATGAGGCGGATTAGGCTTGACGTAAGGCTAGAAGCAAATGAAGTAACAAACAATGATTCACACAAGCGTCGTGATGCACAAAGCGTCAACAATGATTTTCACGTGTTAGAGAAGTAATTCTTCTTGAAAGATAGCAAGACAATTCAAACCCTTTTACACGTGTTGCAATTTAGACAATGGAGGGGAAGGAAGTGGAAACCTTGCGCCAATCAGGCAATCTTTACCCTTTGTGTCTATGGCGTGCCTTTTGCTTTGGTTAATGCAAGAATTTTTTTCTTTTTAAAATAGACGGCGCAAGATTTATTTATTTATTTTTATTTTTGGAAAGAAGTCACACAAACTTAATGTAGTTGTGTGATTGGAGATGAGAAGAGACAAACAACTATTAAAGGAAGAAAGCAAGCACAACTTCAATCAAATTGAATTTAAAAGGTGAAAAAACATTCAAGACAACTTTATGCAAAGTTTTCTACTTGCATGAATCAACTAAATGCTACTTGGGACACAGGAATCTTGGAAAAGTAAATTATCTTGGAAATTACTTTCTGACCTCGAAAATGGACGGTCAAGCAATGAAGAATCATGCTTGAACCGCACAAGTGAAGGTGAGCAGTAATGGCGGGCACAAAGTGAAGAATCACGCATGCACCGAACTTACCAACATAACAATGGCGGAAGCAAATGGAGATAAGAATAAATGTAGAAATGAGATTGAGTGCCAAAGTTTAAAGATCGAAAGGAACAAGAAACTTAGCTTGAGGAATGGCTCCAATACCAATTGATGGTGATCGATCCCCGTGAGACAAGACCGATCTAGGTTCGGATCATTGTTCTTCCCGAGCAAGCACTCGTTCTTTGCGTTCTTCGTAAACTCCTTCGAGGAAACAACGTTATGTCTCCCTTCTTGAGTTGGCGGATCAAACCCTGGTGGTGTAATATCCCTCAATTTTTAGTAAGGATATTCGGGTAATTTTTCCCAACCTTCACTAATTAATTATTTCGCTTTCAGTGGAGTTTGGATTTTCTGAAATATCCATGATATCCGAAATAATTCCCTGAGTGGTATAAAATACATTCAATTTATTTTCGGGATTTAGAATATTTGTTTGGAGACAAACAGATAATTTCCGGGATTAAATACCCATCCCCATTTTAATATTCTAAACCTTGTCTCCCCTACGCTTTTCTCGAGCCTTTCCCCGGCATAGCCTTCCTCGAGCTCCTCCCTGCATGCTCACCTCGAGCCCCTCCCGGCCATGCTTGCCCGCGTGCTGAGCTTGGAAGCTGTCGGAGGCCATGAGGCTATTTAAGGCCGATCCCGTCTCGCCCCGATCTCCCTCCTTCCTCTCACTCCCCAGCTCCCCTCTCGGTTACCTTCTCCTCCGGCGAGCCGCGACCAAGTCGACGTTGCTGCTGCCGCTGTCGTGAGCTGCGTGGTGCTGTGCGTCGCCACTGCTGGCTGCTCATCCTCCCCGACGAGAAGGAGAGCCACTTTCTTCCCGCCGGCGAGACCGATCGAAAGCCGAAGTCGACGAGCTCCTCCCCGGAGAAAACAGAGCCGCTGCTCCGACGACGAAGGGGCGAAGATGTCGCCGCTGTCGTAGCACCGTGCTGCTGCTCCTCCCTGCCGCCGCTGGTTGCTGCCTCCCTGGCGTCGAGAAGCCCCGACGAAGCCCCCGCGTGGTCGTCGTTGTGGTTGTGCCCTGTTGCTGTGCTGTTGTTGTTCGAACAGGGAAGAAGGAGGAACAGTGCTGGTGGGGCCCCCTCCTCTATCTTGTTGTTGTTGGGCCGAGAGGCCCATAATTCGTTTCCAGTCCAAATTCAACCCGAAATTATTCGAGCGGTATAATTTCGATCCCCTTTCGTCCGTATTTTTCTTAGGAAAATTTAATAAATATTTTATGATTTAATATCATAGAAATTTATTAAATATAAATTCTTAAATTCGTCCAGTCAAATTAATTGATAGATAATTAATTTGTCAGTTAGAACGTGATTTGCTGGATCGCGCGTGGACTCGTTTTCTGGTAGAAATATTCTGAAGCTTAAGCCATATCCTCGGAAAGGATATTTTCGGTAGTCGTCTCGTCCAAATTCATCGCCGAATCTATTCCAGGCAAGTGGCGGTTCGCTCTTGCTCATCGTTCCATATTTACATTAATTATCAGTTATTTATCTGAGTAATTAATTTGGAATGATTACTGTGTTTGTCTGGAAATGGTTTTATAAACTGTTTTGGAAAATCATATAATAGGTTGTATACATGTTAGAACAACGCTATTATATATATGTGAATTAATACAGATATTATTATAGGTTGTATATTGTTAGAACAACGCTATTTTATCTGTTTCTGGCCGCGATGGCTTTGTTGTGATTGATTATTGTGTTGAACTGTTTAGTTAGCACGAGTATTCGTAGGAACGCTACTGTGTATCTCATTGCGAGTGCTAGTCATTTCTTGATAACCTAGTGGTTAGGATTTAGTTCCTACCATCCTTCTCTAATGCCATTTGTAGGGATTTAGTTCCCGACTCCGCCTTGAGGGATTTAGTTCCCGTGGGATTTAGTTCCCGATTCGACTCTAGGGATTTAGTTCCCGAGTCAACTCTGTCTTAGGGATTTAGTTCCCGAGGGATTTAGTTCCCGAACCGACTTTAGGGATTTAGTTCCCAAGTCAACACCGTCCATGGATTTAGTTCCCGACGGTATCTCTTTATCCCGATGGATGAGATGATTTAAAAGCTTATAACGTGTTGTGGGTTTTGGAATTAAAATAAGATAAAGTGCCCGAGTGCACTTAATTAATATACCTTTGGCGAGTAGTGCAGCTAAGTAAATAGTGCAGCTAGGAAAGCTCGTCTTGACTTTTGATCAGAGTACGTTCTCTTTCCAATCTGGATTCGCTGTAAGCGATGAGGTTGGTCGTGAACCGAAACATCTTAGTCAGTTTTTAAATCGTTATGTGGTTCTGTAAGATCCAGACTTGAATGTAGTACGTCTTTCTTCCGATCTGGATTCGCTGTAAGGCGGTGAGGTTGGTCGTTGACTGAAGCATCTCAGTCAGTTTTAAATCATTGTTGTATGATTCTGTAACATTCCAGATTTTGTCATACTTTCGTAAAACTCAATCTCTTGGAGTCTCTTTTCGAGTCGATTTCTGTGAAGATTCAGTCTTCCAGAATCTTCTCTTGTGCATATCTCTTGTTTATTCAAGTAGAGTATGGTGGTTGACAAGCGTACTCGATTATTATTCGAGGGACGAGGAGTCTAACCTAATACAACTGTTTAGAACCATTCTGCTTTTTACCCTTGCTAGTCTATTCATTTAGACTAACCCACGAACATCGTTCTCTACATGTGGGCTGGTGTCATCCGTCCGATTCGGCACATCAGATAGAGCGAAGATATGAGGAGACTAGATTGACTATGAAGACGACAATTGTTTTTGGATGTTTTAATAATTATCTTTTAATCAGGTTGAGATCTTTGGGCAGGTGATCATTACGATCACAACCCTTTTTGTAATATCTTTTATAAGTCTTCCGCTGTACTTTGTTTAAACTCTGTGTTTGGCCTATTCGGGATTGGGTTGTAATCCCGTAACTCATGTTTCATTTGATTGAGGTTTTGTTTTGGATACTTTGATCATTATGTATCATTGTATGCCTTAAATTGTATTTAAACCGGTAAAGCCTTGGGTGATCTCGGTAAGGAACACTGGGGTCACTGGCGGTAATACCTTTCCAAATGGGTTAAGATTTGGGGGTGTTACAGTTGTGGTATCAGAGCCAAAGGTTTTAAAACGGGTTTGGGATTTTATAAATCATTTATCCGTTTTTGAAAATGCTTTAAAAAGGGCTCTGAATTTTCAAAGTGAAAAGAATTTTAAAACACCGTTCATAGTCATGTCTTCTGTACAGTCTGATATAGTAAGCTTGCTTCTATGTCTAGAAAGACTAATTCCTTTCCCGTTGCCCCGTTAGATATGGGTTCATTCTGTTCTCTTCAGAGGAACCCAGGAGAAGCCGAGGTGGTTTCGCCATCTCCAGTTAGGCTTGATTCCCAGTTCGCTCGTTGTGAGTTAAGATTGTAGAATCTAGTAACTCGGTTTGAGTTCATCAATAGAAATTACCAATTTGATCTATTCTAAGTTGATTTTATTACGATAAGTATATCACAATGATATTAATGTGATAAAATCCTTGGAATTTGATCGGTAAACAGATGGTAAACACGAGGAACGTTATCCGTGCTGGTGCTAGGCCGAGTAATGACCCCAGACCAAACCCGAGGAATGTTGCAGACCCATCAGGAGAGCGTGAGTCTGTCTTCAATAATAATGCAGGAGGCAATGGCCAAGCTCAGGCCGAAGCTCCAGTAGTGCTCGATGCAGCGACAGTCGCAGCAATTCGGGGGATTGTTCTGCAAGCAATCACCGAGATAATGAGGCCAATCGCACCTCAGGCACAAGGAGTGCCAGTACCTCCAGAAGTTCCAAGGTTTGAGGAACAAGAGAACCAGGTACTACAGGGAGGCGTGATCAGGGATAGAGGAGAGTATGGCCGAGCGCTGAAGGCCATTAACTCTATGAGACCTGACAGCTATGATGGAAAGGGAGAGCCAGTCAGGGTGGCTCATTGGTTCTCACATATGGAACGGTTGTTTCGTAATGTTGAGTGCACTGAAGCAGAGAAAGTGCACATAACTTCTCTACAGTTGAAGGAAGAAGCCAGTGAATGGTGGGAGAGTACCGGCTTAGCTGATAGCCCGGTGTTGACCTGGTCAATGTTTAAGACCAAGATGACGGATCATTTCTTTTCTCGAGCTATGAGGGAGGAGAAGCACAAGGAGTTCCTATACCCTAAGACTGATGGATTGAAGGTGACAGAGCTCGCCACCAAGTTCAATCATTTGCTACAGTATGCTGGACCTGAGATATCCAGTGAGGCACAGAAAATCTGGTATTTCCATGAGTGGATGGGCCCAGATATTAAGCCACTGATGGTGCGTCACGGATGCTCGACTTTGGAGCAGTACGTGGATGCAGCCTACAAGTTAGAGGTGACTCTGGAAGAGTCGACCAAGAAACGTGATAGCCAGAGGCAAGGGGAGAACCAGCCTAAGGCAAGTGGGTTTAAACGTCCCGCTCCACCATATGATTTTGCCAAATCTGGCCGAGCAAAAACGAATATGACTCAGGATGGGTCTACGCAACGTTCGGGTCAGGGCAATAGCCTGATCCAGTGCTACAACTGTGGTACCTACGGGCACAAGAGTAATGTGTGTCCGAAGGAGGAGAAAACGTGCTATGCCTGTGGAAAGGAAGGACACTTGCAGTTATTTTGTCCGCAGATGAGACAGAAAGGGGCTGAGTCACAGTAGGGGTTTGTTAATCAGAACAACCAACCCAGGTTCAGTCCGGTGGAAGCCCCTAGTCCTTCAATGCAGACAACTGCGAGAAACAAAGGGAAAGCCCCGGTGGCTTCAGGAAGCCAAGGTCAACGTCTTTACGTGATGCGTGAGGCGGATGGACCCTATGCTCCTAATGCTTAGAGTACTTTATATCGGCATTACACTTTTGTTAATGTGTTGTTGATGTGGGTGCTACCCAGACTTTAATTTTGGATGGTTGTAAGTTAAGTTGTGTGTACAACGAGGTTGTGAACCTTTTGTTGTAACTCTTCTTATATATGAACCTTTGGTTTATACCAAGTTAATGTTTCGTTGCTTGGTACGGGGTAAGGTCTCGTGTTCGAGACTCACCAACAACCTCTTAGGAGATGGCTGCCTATTAATTAGGTGGAGCTACCAAGGATGGGTTGAGATGTATGGACAACGGCTCATGGCAACAGTGGACGCTGGTAATGGCTGGGCCTGGGCTCGGAGCCACTAGTGAGTCGTCTGTGAACCATGTAGTGGGCTGGTCCAAGATGGTGACCATTTAGTGGGAACCAATCGTCTGTCGGATTGTCGATTACCATTAAGGGTAAGAAATTCAAAGCGATTTGACCTAAATAACCATGGTCCCATACGATAATTACTCTCGGTATGGATTGACAGAAGCGTCACAAGGCAGTGATCGACTTCAGTTTTTGATATTTCTGTGGTTAGAGGATTTACGGGTGTCTTTCCAGAAGATATTCTTGGATACCCCGAATCGTGTTGTAGAGTTTGCAATTGATCTCGAGCCGAGTACTGCGCCGATCTCTGAGGCACCGTACCGGATGGCTCCTGTTGAGATGCAAGAGTTGAAGAAGCAACTCAAGAATCTTCCTGACAAAAGCTATATAAAGCTGAGTGCATCACCTTGAGTAGGAGTGCCCTAGTTTTATTTGTCAAAATAAAAAGATGGACCATTTCGACTTTATTTTGACTTTCGAGAGTTGAATAAAGTCACGATCAAGAGCAAGTATTTGTTGCCAAAGAGTGATGATCTGTTGGAACAACTACAGGGAGCAAAAGTTTTCTCCAAGATCGACCGGAGATCTGGTTTTCATCAGCTCAGGATTCGTGAGGATGATATTCCAAGGATTGCATTTCGGACAAGAGATAGTCACTACGAGTTTGTAGTCATGTCATCTGGATCTACGAATGCTCCAAGAGTTTTCATGAACCTAGTGCATCGATGTTTTAGACCAGTACTTGAATAAGTTCATAGTGGTCTTCATCAATGGCATTTTGATTTTTCCCGAGCAAGGAAGCTCACAGGGAACATCTGCGGATTGCTTTATCGGTCCTTAGACCAAGTCGGTTGTACGCAAAGTGGGCTAAGTGCGATTGTTGGATCTAGAAGTGGCTTTCTTAGGCCATGTGATCAATAAGAATGAGGTTATGGTTATTCCCCAGAAGAGTGAATCAGTAGTTGTTTGGAAGCGGCCTCAGGGTGTGAGCGAGGTGCGCAGTTTCCCAGAGCTTGCTGAGCATTATAGACGGTTCATGGAAGGATTTTTCTAAGATCACTCCACCTATGACCAGTCTGTTCCGCAAGGTCAACAAGAAGTTGTCTGGGATGACAAGTGCAAGACCAGTTTTCAAGAAGTTGAAACAGTGTCTGACTTATGCACCAGTTTTGGCATTGTCGGAAAGAATGATGGTTATATGGTCTATAGTAATGCTTCGAGAAATGGGTTGGGATGTGTCTTTGATGCAGAGGGGCAAGGTTATTGCATACGCATCTAGACAATTGAAAACCTATGAAGCAAACTGACCGACACATGACCTAGAACTTACAGCAATAGTGTTTGCATTGGAAACTGAGGTTACTTGGGTGACCCAGAAGTTAACAGAAGTTTTCTACCAGGAGATTGTCCATTTACATGGCATTCCTAAGACCATGGTATCGGATCGAGATGGCCGATTCATGTCAAAGTTTTGGCAAGAACTTCACGAGGCCATGAGAACTGAATTGAGGTTCAGTACAATGTTTCATCCTCAGACAGATGGCCAGTTTGAAAGGACCATCTAGACCCTGGAGGATATGCTAAGAAGCATACGTACTCGATCATCCGACTAGCTGGGAAGACAGTGTAACACCCCCAAATTTAACCCCATTTGAAAGCGTTACTGCCGATGACCCCGGACGTAAACCCTGAAGTCACCCCAGGCTTTTCCGACGTCATAACTGACTTAAAACATAGTTACAATACTAAAATCATAACTTTTATTAAACCACATGGTCGCGGAATTACACGATTCCAAAAACGACCCAATTAATCAGAAATACAACAGCGAGAGTCTTTAACAAAATACAAAATAGAAAATAGCACAGCGGAAATCTTTAAAATACAACGACAAAACAACTTGTTGAAAACACCGTTCATCTTCATAGTCGCTCTAGCCTTCTCGGATCTGCATGTGCCGAAACGGACGGACGACACCCCCATGACGTTACAGAAATATAAAAATACAAGAGTTAGTCTAATGAATAGACTAAGCAAGGGTTTCACCAATAATTCACACAAACACATCACAAGCAGTTCCACATATCACAAATCACATCACAATTTCAAGTCACATGTTTACAGCATATCTCTTATATTAGCGTTGATTCTAGCAGAATATACAACCTAATATAATATCAGATTTTAATTATTTCAAATTAATTCATAACCACTTGCTTGGAAAGACGAGCTCAAACAAAGCTTAAGAACGGGTTCCTAAATCCAAAACGGGGACAAATCTGGAATAAAAATCCCTCAAAGTCAAACCACAAGACACACAACTCGGACGCCAATACCGCGATCGCGGTGAGTCGCGGTTCATCAACAGTGGCAAAGCTTCGACAACTTCCATGGCGGGAAAGAATCATTACCCAATCGATTCAAGCTTCGCCTTACATTCGAATTGATCACAAAGCACCTCTAAGCTTCACCTAACACCTTGGCAACCTTCTCTAACCCACGAAGCCTCTCGATTCAAGCCCAAAACCGAGCTCATGGCTCGTGCATCAATGGCGAAACAGGGGAAAACAGAGGAGAAAGAGAGAAGAAGAAGAGAGAAAGAAAGGGTTCGGTCTTCACCTCCTTTTATAGCACAAATCCGAACCACCTCAGGGGGAACAAGTCGGGGACAAGGGGACAAAGGCAAAGGGCAAGTTGCAAGCCCACTTGGCCTGCCCACAGATGCTACAGTGGCCGCCTCGGGAGGAAGACGACACTGCCCAGATCTTGGCATTACCGCGATCGCGGCCGGTCGCGGTGAATCGCGGTTGATCGCGGTCAATCGCGGTGAGTCGCGGTTTAAAGGCCGACTTCGTTAATTCTTATCCGAACTCAACTTGGGTTAATTTCCTTAAACCCGGGTTAAATATATTCGTACATCATCTAGCACAAACATCTCAAGCAATTATCTCGCACAATTACCGTGCACAAATATCTTATATAAATATCTTGCACAAATACTTTACATAATTATCCTGCATATATTTGTGACACTCCAGGCCAAGCTAACACAGTTACCAAGCCACCCACCCATCTTACATGATGCCGGTGCCGGTACTGGTGCCCGTCTGAGTCCACAATTATCCTACACAAATATCTTATATAAATATTTTACAACGATATCTCATACAATTATTTTGCAACAATAACTCATACGAGTAAAGCTCAAAAATACCCTTAAAAATTATGGGGTGTTACAGACAGCCTAAGACTGATTGAGCTCACGTACGATAATAGCTGGCATGCTACGGTCAAGATGACTCAGTTTGAAGCTTTGTATGGTCTCAAATGCAGATCTCCGACTTGTTTGGATGAGAAGGCCGACAAGATTATGCTTGGACCAGAGTTGGTCGAAAGGACAATTTTAGTCATTGCTTTGATTAGACAGAGGATGTTGACCGCTCAGAGTCGGCAAAAGTTTTACGCAGATTAGAAGCGTAGAAGTGTCAAGTTCAAGGTTGGTGGCAAGGTACTTGTCAGAGTATCGCCATCCAAGGAGTATTCAGGTTTGGTAAGCGTAGGAAGCTTAACCCTCGCTATGTGGGACCATTCGAGATTCTGGATAGAGTAAGATCTCTAAGGTACCGTTTGGCGTTGTCGCCATCAACACACCCAGTGCATAATGTGTTCCACGTATCCTTGCTAAGGAAAGTCATGCCAAGATGAGTCTCATGTGCTAAGATTTAAGGACATCGAGATTCAGGCAATGATGCTTGAGAGGAGATGCCAGTGTGTATTCTCGAACGCCGTGTGTAGCAACTGCGCAATGAGATCGTACTATTGGTACGAATTCTGTGGTCCAAGTCTGGGACAAAAGAAGTTACTTGGGAAACCTGAGAAACTGAGGCGGATATGCTTAGACGCTTTCCCGAGTTGTTTTCGGCCAAGTTTCGGGGTCGAAACTTTTTTCAAGGGGGAGGTGATGTAATATCCCTCAATTTTTAGTAAGGATATTCGGGTAATTTTTCCCAACCTTCACTAATTAATTATTTCGCTTTCAGTGGAGTTTGGATTTTCTGAAATATCCATGATATCCGAAATAATTCCCTGAGTGGTATAAAATACATTCAATTTATTTTTGGGATTTAGAATATTTGTTTGGAGACAAACAGATAATTTCCGGGATTAAATACCCATCCCCATTTTAATATTCTAAACCTTGTCTCCCCTACGCTTTTCTCGAGCCTTTCCCCGGCATAGCCTTCCTCGAGCTCCTCCCTGCATGCTCACCTCGAGCCCCTCCCGGCCATGCTTGCCCGCGTGCTGAGCTTGGAAGCTGTCGGAGGCCATGAGGCTATTTAAGGCCGATCCCGTCTCGCCCCGATCTCCCTCCTTCCTCTCACTCCCCAGCTCCCCTCTCGGTTACCTTCTCCTCCGGCGAGCCGGGACCAAGTCGACGTTGCTGCTGCCGCTGTCGTGAGCTGCGTGGTGCTGTGCGTCGCCACTGCTGGCTGCTCATCCTCCCCGACGAGAAGGAGAGCCACTTCCTTCCCGCCGGCGAGACCGATCGAAAGCCGAAGTCGACGAGCTCCTCCCCGGAGAAAACAGAGCCGCTGCTCCGACGACGAAGGGGCGAAGATGTCGCCGCTGTCGTAGCACCGTGCTGCTGCTCCTCCCTGCCGCCGCTGGTTGCTGCCTCCCTGGCGTCGAGAAGCCCCAGCGAAGCCCCCGCGTGGTCGTCGTTGTGGTTGTGCCCTGTTGTTGTGCTATTGTTGTTCGAACAGGGAAGAAGGAGGAACAGTGCTGGTGGGGCCCCCTCCTCTATCTTGTTGTTGTTGGGCCGAGAGGCCCATAATTCGTTTCCAGTCCAAATTCAACCCGAAATTATTCGAGCGGTATAATTTCGATCCCCTTTCGTCCGTATTTTTCTTAGGAAAATTTAATAAATATTTTATGATTTAATATCATAGAAATTTATTAAATATAAATTCTTAAATTCGTCCAGTCAAATTAATTGATAGATAATTAATTTGTCAGTTAGAACGTGATTTGCTGGATCGCGCGTGGACTCGTTTTCTGGTAGAAATATTCTGAAGCTTAAGCCATATCCTCGGAAAGGATATTTTCGGTAGTCGTCTCGTCCAGATTCATCGCCGAATCTATTCCAGGCAAGTGGCGGTTCGCTCTTGCTCATCGTTCCATATTTACATTAATTATCAGTTGTTTATCTGAGTAATTAATTTGGAATGATTACTGTGTTTGTCTGGAAATGGTTTTATAAACTATTTTGGAAAATCATATAATAGGTTGTATACCTGTTAGAACAACGCTATTATATATATGTGAATTAATACAGATATTATTATAGGTTGTATATTGTTAGAACAATGCTATTTTATCTGTTTCTGGCCGCGATGGCTTTGTTGTGATTGATTACTGTGTTGAACTGTTTAGTTAGCACGAGTATTCGTAGGAACGCTACTGTGTATCTCATTGCGAGTGCTAGTCGTTTCTTAATAACCTAGTGGTTAGGATTTAGTTCCTACCATCCTTCTCTAATGCCGTTTGTAGGGATTTAGTTCCCGACTCCGCCTTGAGGGATTTAGTTCCCGTGGGATTTAGTTCCCGATTCGACTCTAGGGATTTAGTTCCTGAGTCAACTCTGTCTTAGGGATTTAGTTCCCGAGGGATTTAGTTCCCGAACCGACTTTAGGGATTTAGTTCCCAAGTCAACTCCGTCCATGGATTTAGTTCCCGACGGTATCTCTTTATCCCGATGGATGAGATGATTTAAAAGCTTATAACGTGTTGTGGGTTTTGGAATTAAAATAAGATAAAGTGCCCGAGTGCACTTAATTAATATACCTTTGGCGAGTAGTGCAGCTAAGTAAATAGTGCAGCTAGGAAAGCTCGTCTTGATTTTTGATCAGAGTACGTTCTCTTTCCAATCTGGATTCGCTGTAAGCGATGAGGTTGGTCGTGAACCGAAACATCTTAGTCAGTTTTTAAATCGTTATGTGGTTCTGTAAGATCCAGACTTGAATGTAGTACGTCTTCCTTCCGATCTAGATTCGCTGTAAGGCGGTGAGGTTGGTCGTTGACTGAAGCATCTCAGTCAGTTTTAAATCATTGTTGTATGATTCTGTAACATTCCAGATTTGTCATACTTCCGTAAGACTCAATCTCTTGGAGTCTCTTTTCGAGTCGATTTCTGTGAAGATTCAGTCTTCCAGAATCTTCTCTTGTGCATATCTCTTGTTTATTCAAGTAGAGTATGGTGGTTGACAAGCGTACTCGATTATTATTCGAGGGACGAGGAGTCTAACCTAATACGACTGCTTAGAACCATTCTGCTTTTTACCCTTGCTAGTCTATTCATTTAGACTAACCCACGAACATCGTTCTCTGCATGTGGGCTGGTGTCATCCGTCCGATTCGGCACATCAGATAGAACGAAGATATGAGGAGACTAGATTGACTATGAAGACGACGGTTGTTTTTGGATGTTTTAATAATTATCTTTTAATCAGGTTGAGATCTTTGGGCAGGTGATCATTACGATCACAACCCTTTTTGTAATATCTTTTATAAGTCTTCCGCTGTACTTTGTTTAAACTTTGTGTTTGGCCTATTCGGGATTGGGTTGTAATCCCGTAACTCATGTTTCATTTGATTGAGGTTTTGTTTTGGATACTTTGATCATTATGTATCATTGTATACCTTAAATTGTATTTAAACCGGTAAAGCCTTGGGTGATCTCAGTAAGGAACACTGGGGTCACTGGCGGTAATACCTTTCCAAATGGGTTAAGATTTGGGGGTGTTACAGTTGGTGGATGGGTGGAGGGGTTCAACGTGATGAACACCCGAGGTGGTGGAAGGAGGCCAACGTGGTGGCTCCTTAGAGATTTCGAACTCGGCTAAGCCGATTTAGGGGAAGCCAAGAGATAAACTAGGATTGACTCTCAACTATGTTTATCAAAACTCAACTTGAAGATTACAATGAGAGTTCAAGGGTATTTAAAGAAAAAGCAAGGGAAAACTAGGTTTACAAAGAAACCCTAATGGGCTTGGGCCTAAGACAACAAGGCTCAATCCATTACATCATCTTAAAATAGAAGATCAATTGAAAAGTAGAAAATCTATAAATAGTAAGTGGGCCCAGGGCAGAATCGTAAGATAACCCCATAATAATCAAGGGTCAAAAGAGTGACCCACGAACAGCTTGGCTCGGACCCGAAGCTTGCACACATGCGGGTGACTAGAGATTGAGTAGCTCTAGCGATGCTTCTAGCACAAACCCTAGTCATCGGCCCATCAGAACACACCCTAAGGAGGTTCTTTTCGTCTCTCGACGTAAGGGGGTAGGCATGGAGTCATCACAATAAATAAAAGTGTAGCATGAAACTTTTGAAATGAATCATCTTTACTAATATTCTCCTCATAAATTGATGAGACTAGTTTTACAAAATAATATGAAATTACTGCGGAAGACTTTACATAAACCCAAATTATATGGCTATGTTATGTAATATTATAAGATTAAATCTACAATCAAAACAACTTCAAAATATACTTCAAAACAAAACTTTAATTGCAAGTCTCTTCTCTAATTCGTTACTTCTAGATAACCTGAGACCGCAAACTGATGTGTTGTATGGGACGAATAACACCAACCAACCATGCAAGGAAAATTAGTGATTGGTTAGTCTAATAAAAGACTAAGTAATGGTATTTTATGTGAGGTTATATGTGGTCATATCTAGTTACTAGTTACTATAATCATTTCTCGAATAAAAGTTGATAGATGATAAATAACAAAAATACTTCAACTGAAACGAAAGATGGACAAAAAGATATGCAACAAGAGAATATCCAAAATGAATGCGGGTATCATGGGAAAAAGATATGAATTTGTTTAGGAACATTTTAAGTCAACACACAACATATATAAAACTCCATTTAATAATTGGGTCTGGCCAACCTCACCGCATAGTGTGAATTCATATTGGAAAGACGACCCGCTTTGACTGGAGGAAGAGCGGTTTCCAAGTTGTACTTCTCGCTCTAGTTCATTAATTATGTGCACGCAACACTTATCTATCTAATCTAATATAATCTAACTATACTAAAAAGTTAGCTTTTTTAGCCCCTTAAATGCAAAAAAAATGCCAACTTTCCTCTATGTAAGGTTATTAAGTGTAAGGTTATTAAGTGTCATTTCAAAGGACCAAATGAAATAAAATTCCTTATACGATATGAAATAATATTAAACTATATATAAACAAATAGTAAAAAAATTAAATTTTCGAGTGATTTAGGTGACTGAGTAAATCTCCGTTTTGAAAAAACATTATTTCAAATCCTGAATTATTTTCTAATTTATTACAATAATTTCTTAGTTTCATTTATTTTTTAATTTATAATAATAAGTGCATAAAAATCACTAAAATGATGCATGCTATACAAAATGGAATTCATATGAACTATTAAATACCTTATTAAATTTATTTGCCTAGGTTGGTATCCAAAATAAAATTGTTATAATTTTCTTAATATTTCTAATAAAATAATTCATTGTTTTGAATGCTTTCAAATTTTACAAAATTCACTCTCTTCCACTAAAAACAACATAATTAATAGATTTTCATCATTATTATTATCAAAAAATAATTTGTATATCTATCATAATTGTTTTGGGGCAAAAATATCGAATTGAGCTAAATCGCTTAGAGAAGGGCAACTAGACAACAATAAGAATACTAATATCTAAATAATCCAAATCAACTAGCAGTATGACGAATAAAACTAAACGGACGTAAGGATTATATTATCTCCTCCAAGTGGAAGACTAATTGAATCGAAATATTTAGCCGTCGATCGCTTCAATGTTTGAACAAGAGATTGAACTAGAGAATAATTCTTCGTAGTGAACATAGTAATAACAGAGTACTGCTTGTATTGAGTAAAACTGATAATGTCTCGTTACATGATAATTCTCTTCATATTTATACTACTTCTACGCCTAAGTTGGTTAAAATCGTCCGAGATTTGCGGAGGTCGTCACTCTGCATACTGACTAGACTGAGATTTGCGGAGGTTGTCACTCTATATATTGACCGGACCGAGATTCTCTCCAACGTCTTCATGTGTCAACGTCCTTCTCTGTTTACTTTGTCCAGACCTTCTAGAAGTCAGTCTGGTTCAAGCTATTAGGCCAATCCAATGGCCCAAATAAAAATGAGGCCCAACAACTGCCCCAAAATCAAACTGGGCTAGAACATCAGTTGATGGGATGGCTTAATTTTATAACTTCTCTCTCCCTTGGCGTGATCTTCGTCCCGATTTTACTACAGACGTTTTGGAGACGGGGCTGACATGCATTTTGCTCAAGCTGAGAGTCAGCTTAAAGCATCCAATAATCGTGTGAAGACGACTAAGGGCGTCTCTTGTAATGGCGAAGGGTCAAGAGACTGTTCCTTGTTTGTCGTTTGCTTTGTTTTGTTTTGCAGGTGGACTCGTCAGTCTTTTCCTGGTTTAGTCGTGTGATGTCGGTCGAGTAGACTTGTAATTGTAGTCATTAGTGAGTGTGACATGTCGTGTAGTTCCAGGGAAGAGCATTGTAGTATTTGTATAAGACATGTACCTCAATTGGGACATGTCTTGTAAAATTGTGTCTTGTTTTTGTTCCTCTATTCCCTGTGTATCGATCGATCGTGTAATGTAAGCGCTTTGATGTATGAAAGTGTTTGTGGATCAAATTTGACTTTGTCTTGAGACCTCTTGTCTTGTTCCTGTTCAAGACACTTGAAAAGTATAGAAAAGGTCAAGGGACGACCGTTGGGTGTGAGCCCAACGCCCCTCCGATGCTTAAGTCAGTAAAGGGTTGGGTAAATATAATCGACCAAATCTAAATAAAGTGCAAAGTATAAGTTTTCAAAAGTGATATGACTTCCAATGGGTCATGTTCCAGCTTCGCGGGAGTGGTTGGTCATCTTTTGTGGGCTCTTCTTCTTCTTCTTCTAGTTTGACCTGGGCCATGGATTTGGCTTGTACATCTTCGAAGCTTCGACACAAGTATTTGGTCAGCTCACAATAGAGTACACTGCCCTTGACCAACCCCCGGTGAAAGGCTTCGATGGATGTTGGGATGTCGCAATGCGGGCACGACCTTCTCTTTGTTGTACCTGTTAAGATAATCTCTTAAGGGTTCACCGTACCTTTGCACGATCCTGTATAGGTCGCTTGATTGCTTTTCCAGTCTCCGACTGTTGGCGAACTGGATTTTGAATGAATTGACTAGATCGGCGAATGATGCGATCGAACCATGCGACAAGTGCATGAGCCAAGTTAGTGCGTGTCCTGTGAGGGTCGTGCCAAAACTTTTGCACATGACCGCTTTGCGATTCCCTCTCGGAATAGAGATAGTCATTAATTTTTGTTTGTAAATAGAGATATGATCATCGGGATCCCCGGTCCCATCGTAGTTGGGCATGTTGGGGACGTAGAACTTCTTCGGGATCTCGACGCGTGCAATTTCTTCCACGAAGGGTGAGTCTTTGTATCCATCGATCACTTCTTTTTCGATCGGTTGTGGGACTCCTGGAATCCGAGCGATGCGATCGTCCAAAGCCTTCATATGCTCGTTGATGGCTTGTTGTATGAAGGTTTGGAGATCCATCGGTGTGGCGACTTGTGGATGGGTGGTAGGTTGAGCGACACTCTGAGTGATTGGCGCTATGGGCGTCGAGATTGCCCCATCCATATTGAGACATGTTTGGAGGCCTTTAGTGTTGACTACGCGCCTTGATCCTCCTGGGACCGATGCGACCGAATTCACATGCGATTTCAAAGGTTCATTTTCACGGATTAGTCGTGCAATTTCAACTTCAGACTGGGTACTTAGGGTTTCAGTTCTTAGGCGCTGTTGAGCTAGTTCCTCTTGGAGGATGCTCATGCTTTTTGCTAATTCTTGAAATCGGGTGTCCAACTTAATGACTATAAAGTCCACACTTAAACACACAAAGTCCGCACATAATATCATCATTATGATGATAACAACATGAATCATATATAACTATAAATATTTATATATCGATAATAACTATCAACCTAGATACGAAATTCATATAAGCACACAAGTGTTCTAAATTTTTTAATTAGGTTTTAGAAATTACATGTTAGTTAACAATTAATTTTAATATTAAATATCGATCAAATGATGAACTGAAATGACAAGAGTCAACCACTACTTGCCTTAGCTCATTTGTCGAAAAAACAACGTGTCGACTTTCGAGTGGAGGTCGATTATAATTGACGAACTGGATTCGTGATTTGTTCCGTTTCCAATAGAGATTCCAAGACGTACCCAATTTACATAAAATAAATTTTAATAAGATAATTTATTTCAAAATAGAAAATTGAACGAGGCTCGTATCGATTAATATTTGAATTGATTTAAACTGAATAATTCAATCGTCGAGATTAATTAAATTATAGCCTATTAATTACGCGACATGATTAATACTTTAATCACATGTTCTAACAAGCTTATTACAAATACATTAACTTGATTAATATATTTATAGCATCTAATAACCAATTTTAATTATATGCATTATATAGTATTTTAATGTTAATATTAAGATTTTCCTAATCAAAATATTATAACATATAATCTGGTTAATTTAATCTTAATTATAATTATCCCTAGATTAACTTATTTAAGCTAAATTATCTAAATTAAACTAAACTAAACCGATTTTTTTATAAAAAAATACCAGTCATGAACATGCTTACCAGGGAAAACAGAGTCGCTCGGGGTCGTGGGTTCAAGAGGCTGGTTCGGGTTTTAATCGTAAGCCAATGGGTCGAGGCAGTGTGATTGGGTTTGTGGAAACGAGACGCTTCACTGGGAATTGGAATTAGCGCTCGAGGTGGAATATGGTGGCTGGAAAACGTCGAAGAACAAGAGCTCGGAGAATAGAGAAAACGCAAACGATTTGAGTTTAATTTTTGGTGTCGAGATGCAATAGAACGAGGCCAAATTTATAGCGCTATGGTTGCCCATAACTTCACCAATACAATTCACGCCTCTTAATTGATTCACATAAGACTGAATTTCCCAAATTTTCTCCCGAACACGTCACGAACGCGTCATCCATTTCCGGGCTGATTTTGAGCGATTTTGGCACCAATCATTCCCAAAATTAGGGGTTTTTGATTCGTCTCATCAAGGTCTTGAAGGCCCATGCCTCCATCGGGTGCAATTGCTCACGACGAGCTCGAATTTTGCCCATGAACATAAACCCTAGTTGCGTATCGACATAGGAAGAAGAAAGGGGCGTGTTTCACACTCGGCCTCCCCCAATTTCTACAGAATTACAATTTCTACCCAACTTTTCGTAGTTGTAGAAAACTTACCCCAAATTTAAGTTGTTAAAATTATAAGACTTCCAAATTTATTCATAAAATTAACCTAAGTTTAATTACACCTCATAACCCAAGTATAAGATGGAAGAAAATCAAATTAAGCTTGTTCAATGGTTAAATCACATTTTCTCTTAAGTTGCTCAATGTTTAAATCATAATTAACATGATGTTAATATTAATTTAAATTACGCCTGACTAAAAGGGATCACATATGGAGGGTCAGAATTTGATTAATTTATTCAAACTTGGAATAACATAATAAATGCAATAACCTTTATTAAAAATCAAAATTATATTTATACCCTTATGTAAAAACGAGGGTTATTCCACATACACGCCCGACTCATTTCGATGGATGGTGGGAGCTCTTTCCCACAGAGGTGGTTGGGGATAGCTAGTTTTGGTTCGTCTCACTGAGCGATTGATTAGACTCCACGGCATTCAGTTCGGATCCGTAGACCACGTTCTCATATTAGCGTTCGTTAAGATGTGGCATCCCAAGATGAACAACTTTTATTTTCCATGGGGTGAGATTACCATCACACTTCATGACGTGGAGAGGATCATGAGGATGCGTATCAATGCATTTGCATGCCATAACCTGCTTAAGGATGAGGATGCCTTCGTCCTTCGACATAGAGCTTTTCGAGTACATGTTCGGTTTCCTGACGGACGAGATGACAAAGGAAAATAAGAAGGGTCGGCTGTTGGCGGTTGTTTTTTTTCTTACCTTAGGCATATGATTGCCGACGACGACAAGCCCGAGTCAATAGCGGCAGGATATCTATGGCATGCCATGTCTTCCAGCTTGTTCGTGGATAAGTCAACGAATAAGCTGAAAGCCAAGATGATGTCAATGTTCAACGATTATCAGCGTATTTCCCACACAGCTTGAAGCATTAGTGTTCCAGCGTTCTTGCATAGACACCTTGGTGTGGCTTCTCCGGGGCAGATTGGAGGCATATCGGGATGCAACTATCTACTTCAGACATCAATGATTATTTTAGTAATCTAGGATTTAGGGTACTAATTAATATTTTAACAATTTAATATTAACTAAATATATTAATTCATTTGTAGACGTGGATAAGGTCGTACTTCACGTATTTTCCGGAAAACCTACACACATTCCCTGACAGAGCGGACAACGTGCGACGAGCATCTCGATACCGTATCCAGCGCACCGCTCTACGACACTCGGGCAAGATCTGACATTACAGATGTATCTTGTATGAGTATTGGCCCGAGGATGTAAGTACCGTAGTTTTATAATATTTAAGGTGCACTTATGAATAAATATTTATACAGAAGGATTTGGTTAACATTGCAGGTATGGTGGATGCCACATGGAATGCTAGATTTTGCGGGAGACTAAAAGGCCTCCACATACAAAAAAAATGAAATACTGACCAATTTTTTGGTTAACCTTACCGAAGAAAAACCGACTTTCGGTTTTGGTTAACCGATCGAACTAACTTCCGGTTATTTGGTATGGTAATGGTTAGTGATTTTTTTGGTCTCGGTTAACTGACTAACCGATATTATAAAAAATATACTTTTAGAATTATAACAAGATAACTAGTGTGGCATAGCAATGGACACATTCTAAAATGAAATGGGTGTTTTGCCTTGGTTCGAATCTCTCTAGATGTGACCACCCATTTCCCTTTTTGTTATGTATAGATGAAATAGTGATTGTGACACATAGGCACAAGACAATGAAATAGAGGTTGATTTAGAGTACTAATTAATATTAAAAGAGGATCAAGTAATTTTATTAAGTGGAAGGGACAAAACTCATGACAAATACTAGTGATTGATTTCATATTCAAAGGGCTTAGTTTTTCATCCATTTCTTTTCCTTTCTGTTAGCATATTTAATATATATATATATATCAGTAGAATATATAATATAACGAATATACTTAGATTTAAAAATTGAGGAATAAGAGCAAAAACACCGTTTATCAACACAAGATATTGGAATTGAAGGAGATTTAGGCTAGACTACTAATTAATATTGAACGAATATTAAAATAATTTGATGTTATAACGTTAATCTTGTTTTAATTATATAGATGCCAAACACTAACCTAGTGGAGATAACTCATATAAGAGATTAACGTAAGGAAGATGGTATTGAAAGGGTCACTAGGTTGAACAAGTTTATCCGTCCTTCGGCTTTAGTAGTATATTGTTTTGTTTCGTGTCAAAATTATGGGGTGATAAACTAAATAACTCGATTTTCATTTAATAATTGACGTTTTTTATTTTACTTTATGTGTTGTACAACAAGTTACAATAGTTGAAGAAGCAACTAATAATAGTAAGCTTCACTAGAGCACTAAAATACCTTTATTTTTTAACATTACGATTTTTTGGTAAACCGAATAACCGTACAGAAACCGATGGTTAACCAATGTATGGTTAACTGGGGTTAACGGTATGGTTAATGGTATGATGAATGAACTAATCGAAATATCGGTTAACCAAACTTCGGTTAACCGAAACCTCGGTTAACCGACCATGCCCACCACGACATACCGAGGGACGATCCGATTCTTGGATTTTATTGAGCCGTACATGCTCAATCGGGTTGTACACCAATTTGGACGGATCCAAAGTAGGCCAATGGATGTCATAGAGTCGAGACACTCATACCGTCATAATATCGACAGAGGGAAGACGATGTACACTTTAACCTATGATCCCATGTGGGATGGTTTGGCCCATTTGGAGGAGCATCTATATGCATAGATTTTGACGAGCCTAGATGTCGTTAGTGCTTGGGATGTGGACGACGAAGTACCTAGATTGGTTCCTCCCTCTTTCGCATCCATATGTGAGCCCCACTGCACGAGTCAAGCCTCATCCCAAATGTCACCCTCCTCCAACCGTAGACGCGTATAGGGTACGTTTCTCCACCAATTAATTTCATGTTACATATTTATAATATCATTATTTACATCCACGTATAAGTAACATCTGTTTTCTTAGGCAATGATCGGTCATGGCAAGGGAGCATGCTCGAGAGTTTATGATGCGAGCGGTTGGCGGGATGGATGATTGGGGCCCGTATGATGGAGATTCTCAGCAGCGACTAGCCTCCTGTTGTTGATCCACTAATATGAGCCTCACAACGATCGTCTAGCTCAGCAGCGGCTGACGAGGAGAGTCATCGAGTGCATCAGCCGACCAACTTGAGTCATCTAGCTCAACAACGGTCTGACAGGCCTAGTTTCCGTCTATATATGAGAGGGGCGAGCCATCCAGGGTTGCAGATTAGCACTCAGCTGACCCACGATGACATTATTTTTAGATTTTGTTGATTTATATATTTCGTACTCTGGATACTGTTATGATGTATTCAGTTTCTTATATTGACATTTTAGATTGTATTTGTTCGGACTTATCTACTTTGCCATAATACTTTTTTACACTGCCCTTTTTGACCCACGATTAACATTTGTTTCCCCACCAAGAATCTTAATCTACTATAATATCATTAATCTTAAACTCTCGATATCTTACAATAATTATTTCTCTACTATTGTATCCTTACAGTGGAGTCCCTTCTCCAACAAATCTCATTACAACAGTCACAATCTAGAATATTACACAAAATATTTGGGTCATATATCAAGATTGGATGACACCCTAAACATAATAAATAAATACATCTAACATCTTATAGTGTATTATAACAAGGGTAAGTGTTTGAACCCTAAAATTTTTGGAAACACTTAATGCGCTACTTAGTAGCAAATATAGTACGTGAGGAGGCTAAGGTCATGATTTTTTAGGGATTTGGATTTATGGTCTTATATATTATAGTACAAGGTATGAGATTTATGTGTTTAATTTGGTGTAGGGACATCCAATATAGTTAAATATGGCCCAAATATTTTGAGCAATTTATAGTGTTTGTGTATGACAAGTTTCTCCTCCTCCTTGTCATGTAATTACTAAACCCCGTCATTTCTCATCGATCGTTGCAGCTATGCAACTACTACGAAACCCAATTTGAGGGCCCAAAACCCTATGTAACCTATTACGTAGCGCATAGGATTTCAAGGATGAAAACCCTGAAAATTTTGGAAACCCTTAATGCACTACAAACTAGCGCATACCCTATGTAAGGAGGCTAAGGTCAGATTTTTTTTAGGATTTAGGGTTTATGGTCTTATACATTATGGTCTGAGAATTATGAGTTTAATTTTGTTTAGGGACATCCAATAGTTAAATATGGCCTAAATGTTTTGAGTAATTTATAGTGTTTGTGTATGGCAACTTTCTCCTCCTCGTCATCATGTAATTACTAAACCCCGTCATTTCTCTTCAGCCGTCGCTACTATGCAACTACTACAAAACCTAGTTTTATGGCGTAAAACCCTATCTAACCTATTACATAGTGCATAGGGGTTCAAGGATGCAAACCTTGAAAAATTTGGAAACCCTTAATGTGCTACGGACTAGCGCATAAAGGGTTTCCCAGATAACCCTATGCGCTACATACTAGGGCATAGCCTACATGAAGAGGCAAAGGTCTGCATTTTTTGGGGTTTAGGGTTTATGGTTTATGGTCTTATACATTATAGTACATGGTATGAGATTGATAGGTTTGAGTTGGTTTAGGGGATCCAATAGTTAAATATGACCCAAATGTTTTAAGAAATTTATAGTGTTTGTGTATGACAAGTTTCTCCTCATCATCATGTAATTACTAAACCTCGTCATTTCTCCTCGGTCGTCGCTACTATACAGCTACTACAAAACCAAGTTTTAGGGTCCAAACCCTATGTAACCTATTACATAGAGCATAGGATTTCAAGTATGAAAACCCTGAAATTTTTTGGAAACCCTTAATGCACTACAGACTATCACATAAAGGGTTTCCTAGATAACCTTATGCGCTATGTATTAGCGCATAGCCTACCTAAGGAGGCGAAGGTCGGGATTTTTTAGGGTTTAAGGTCTCATACATTATAATACGTGGTATGAGATTTATGAGTTTAAGTTGGTTAAATAACACCTAATAGCTAAATTTGGCCTGAATGTTTGGGTACATTATAGTTCAGTTGGAGGTTTATGATCATCAGAGTAGAAGTCCTTTTCTCCATTCAGGGTTTTGATATTTATCTATTTTGAGATTGAAACCTTTTAAGGGACTAACACTTACAAAGTTTTTAGGGGTTATAGGGTTTCAACCTTGTAACCTATATATCTACAGTATCTTTTACAAGGTTTCAAGGTTTAACCCTTTATGCATTAAGATGTAGCACATAAAGGGTTAAACCTGGAAACCCTTTATGTAGCACACAAAGGGTTGTACCCTAGCGCATAGGGTATGTTAGGAGGCTGAGGTCTAGATTTTGTAGGGTTTAGGGTTCAACTTGTTAGGGTTTAGGTCTTATACGTTATAGTGCATAGTATGCGAACTATGGGTTTAATTTGGTTAAAGGACATTATTGGGCCACGGTTTTATCGTCTTACTAGACTAGCCCAGTAAACTTGAAGAAAACTTCTATCTAGAAGACTTGGGTGGAAACCACGAGAGAAACGTTGACGCAAAGAGACGTTGGAGGAGATCTCGGAACGACTAAGGCATGACTCAACGACTCCCGCAGATTTCGGGCAATTTACACTAGATTGGATGTAAACGTAGTATAAATATGGAAGGATCCCTCATGTAACAGAGACACATTACCCGAGTTAACAAATACAAGCATTATTTCTACCTTGCTCAGTGAAAGGAATTGTTCTTTGATTCTACTTCTTGTTTGAATATTTAAGCGACCGACGACTAAGTTCTCCGACTCGTAAAGCTTCTCATTCAAAGGAGATAAGCCTGCTTTTATATTGTTCGATTTCTTTCGTCTTGTTACTAGTTGATTTGGATTGTCTAGATACTTTGGTCTTATTGTTGTCTAGTTATCCCGTTTAAAGCGATTTAGGTCAGTTCGATCATTTCGCCCCAAAACAATTTGGCGTCCACCGTGGGGAATCTAGCCAACTAACGATCCAATCAACATTCAATCATGGCTGATTCCATGAATCCCATGAATCCCATGACCATTGTCGACGACCAAATTCAAACCGACGCTCTGGTCGGGAATCAAACTGAGGCAAACACCACCGCTCAAGCCGAGAACGTCGCCAACCCTCCTATCTTGGTCAACCAAATCCAAGAGTTGGTGAAGAACATGAGCGTCCTCCAAGAAGAACTGGCCCAACAACGCCTGAGGACCGAAATCCTGAGCACCCAATCTGAAGATGAAACCGCACAACTAACTCGTGAAAATGAACTTTTAAAATCGCAGGTGAACTCGGCCGCATCGGCCCTAGGAGGATGAAGGCGCATAGTCAATACCAAAGGCCTCTAGACACGTATCCAACATCGATGGGGCAATCACGACGCCAATGGCACCAATCACTCAAAGCATCGCTCAACCCATGAGTATGTTTCAAACTCCCCCAGTTAGTACTTTCGCGACTAACATCCCAATTGTCGTGACCGAGTCCACGGAAACTCGAGTAGCTGCTCCGCAGGTTGCCACACCGATGGATATCCAAACCTTCATACAATAAGCCATCAATGAGCACATGAAGACTCTGGACGATCACATCGCTCAGATTCCAGGAGTCCTGAACCGATCGAAAATGAGGCAATCGATGGATACGAAGACTCACCCTTCATGGAAGCAATTGCATGCGTCGAGATCCCGAAGAAATTTCACGTCCCCAACATGCCCAACTACGATGGGACTGGGGACCCCAATGATCACATCTCTATTTACAAACAAAAACTAATAAACATCTCTATTCCAAGAGAGAATCACAAAGCGGTCATGTACAAAAGTTTTGGCTCGACCCTCGCGGGGAACACACTAACTTGATTCATGCATTTGCCGCAGGGTTCGATCGCATTGTTCTTCGATCTGGTCAATTCGTTCAAAATCCAGTTCGCTAGCAATAGAAGACTGAAAAAGCAATCAAGTGACCTATACAGAATCGTGCAAAGGTACGGTGAACCCTTAACGGATTATCTTAACATGTATAACAAAGAGAAGGTCGTGATCCTGCATTTTGACGTCCCAACATCCATCGAAGCCTTTCGTCGAGGACTGGTCAATGGTAGCGAACTCTATCGCGAACTGACCAAATACCCGTGCCGAAGCTTCGAAGACGTGCAAGCCAAAACCATGGCCCAAGTTAGACTGGAAGAAGACGAAGAACCCACAAAAGCGGTCAAGAGCCCTGATCGAGTCGACCAAAGATCATCCTCGAACCATTGACGCGACATGTGACACCAACCATACCCCAAGGGACGAAGCGACCAAAGCCAGGTAAACAACTCCTATGACAGGAACTAAGACTGGAAGAACAACCTGGCTCTACTCCCAAAGCTCCATTCCTACAACTTTAACATTTCCGTATCGGAACTCGTCAAGAGTTTCGACAGGTATGGGAAATAGGTAAGATGGCCCCAGAAGAGCAATAAGCCAGACTCCAAGAAAACATGAGCCGGTGGTGTGAGTTCCATGGAGATCACAGTCACACAACATGTGAGTGCATCGCACTACGCAAGGAGGTCGCAAGACTCCTCGCGCAATGACTCTTGCGCGACATCATCTCCGATAAGGCAAAAGCGACACTAGATCGAAGAGACCAAGTAACAACCGATCGAAACTCATCTCCAATACATACTAAAATTATTAACACCATCTCAGGAGGGTCGGATGTATGTGGAAACACCTATTCGGCCACCAAAAGATACGCCAAAGAAAGCAAAGGTGACAGACCAACCTGATCGGAGATACGACGACCACATGTAGTGGATGCACCTACCATCACCTTTGACGATTCTGAGGCCGAAGAACTACGCGACCATCATGACGGTTTGGTAATCTCCTTGTCAATCGGTAATTGTCTCATACGCCAAGTATTAATCGATACATGTAGCTCTACAAACTTGTTCACACTAGACGCTCTAAAGGGTTTGGGTCTAAGTGAGGACGATTTAACCTGAAAAGCGACTCCACTGTTTGGGTTTAGTAGGGAAGTCAAACATACCCTTGGCGAAATAGTGTTGACAACATATGTCGGCGACATCAACCAACCAGTAAAGTTCTTGATACTCGATTGCCCATCTCCTTCTAACGCAATCCTTGGCAGACCCTGGATACACGCAATGAAAGATGTACACTCCACATATCATCAAACTATCAAATTTCCAACCAAGTGGGGGTAGATGAAATAAAAGGTGACCAACGAGCTGCCAAAGAATGCTACGTTACATTAATGAAAAGAGTAGTCTAGCGACAGTCGACATAGCAATTACAGGCCGGCAAGGGGACCAAACGATATGTCGAACCAGGAATGGAGCAATTAGACAAGATCGTATTGGACACCTCAAAGCCAAAATAAACGGTAAGGATCGGGTCAGATTTAAATGACTCGACCAGAGCCGAGCTAGTGGAATTTTTATGATCTAACGCCAACTGCTTCGCCTGGTCACATGAGGATTTGGTAGGAATTTCACCCGATATTATCACTCACAAGTTAAATGTAGATCCAGCCTACCCTCCAGTCAAACAAAAAAGAAGGAAATTCGCACTAGAGCGGAACAAGATCGTAGACGACAAAGTCAAAAATTTACTGGAAAGAGGTAAAATCAGGGAAGTAAAATATCCTAAATGGTCGGCAAACGTTGTCGGGGTGCATAAGAAAAATGGCAAGTGGAGAGTCTGCATTGACTTCACAGACCTAAACAAGACATGTCCTAAAGACTCATTCCCTTGCCGCACATCAATGCAATGGTCGACGCGACTGCAAGCCACGAAATGCTAACATTCATGGACGTGTTCAGTGGGTAAAACCAAATCCTAATGGACCTAGACGACCAGGAAAAAACAGCCTTCATAACCAGCCAATGTACATATTGCTACAAAGTTATGCCCTTTGGACTAAAAAATGCAGGGGCCACAAACCAACGACTCGTCAACAAGATGTTTAAGGACTAGATTGGGGACACCATGGAAGTATATATAGACGGCATGCTGGTCAAGTCAAAAGCAGCCCAAGATCACATTAGACATCTAAAAGAATCATTCGAAGTGCTAAAGAGGTATAACATGAAACTAAATCCTACTAAATGCTCTTTTGGAGTATCCTCAAGAAAATTCCTAGGATACATGGTGACCCAAAGAGGAGTAGACGCCAGTCCGGATCAAATCAAAGCAATCATCAACTTCAGATCCCCCAAATGCGTCAAGGACGTCCAAAAGTTAACAGGGCGAATAGAAGCACTCAACAGATTCATATCGAAATCCTTCGATAAGTGCAAACTTTTCTATGAAGCTTTGAAGAAGAATAAGTCATTTGAATGGACGGAAGCACATGAACAAGCCTTCCAAGACCCGAAGACATATATGGCAAGTCCATTGCCACTAGCAAATCCAAAGGACGACGAATCACTGCCATTATACCTAGCAGTATCGGAGTCAACAGTAAGTGTAGTCCTAACAAGAGAAGAAGACGGAAACCAATCTCTGGTCTACTATATAAGTCGATCTCTATTCCCGGCTGAAACAAGGTACACATCGCTCGAAAAATTAGTCCTAGCTCTAGTAATGGCATGGCATCAAACAAACTAAGGCTCTATTGCGAATCACACGTTATTGTTGTGCGGACTAACCACCCTACAAAAGCCATCATGAGAAAACCAGAATTCACAGGACGAATGGCAAAATGGGCAATACACTTGAGTGGTTTCGACATTAAATATGAGCCAAGGACGACAATTAAGTCCCAAGCTTTCGCAGACTTTGTGGCCAATTTCATTCCAACATTAGAACAAGAAGCCACAAAGGAAGTCGCACACCTGACGACAGAAGAAGACAGGGGCACATGGCAACTCCATACAGACAGAGCATCAAACGTAAGAGGGGTCGAAATAGGAGTTATACTAAAATCACCACAATGGGACCATATAGCCCAAGCTGTGAGGTGCGAATGAGACACGACTAACAACGAAGAGGAGTACGAGGCACTCATATTCGGACTCACGCTTGCACAAGACCTCGCAATCCAAAGCATCGAAGTGACATGCGACTCCCTCCCTCCTAATCGTCAATCAGGTACAAGGGTCGTATGCCGCTAAAGACGACATGATGATGGCCTACCTGGACGTCATCAAAAAATTAGCAGAAAAATTCCAGAATTTCACCATCAGGCAAGTCCCACGCGACCTCAACACTCATACCGATGCCCTGGCAAAACTCGGGTCGGCCTTACACCCTAACAACTTCTGCAACATCCCCATAGCACACGTCACGACTCCAACAGTACCCAAGATCCACAAAGGGACCAACCACTCAAATAGTGGACGAACTGTCCTTAGAAGAAGTAGTCTCAACAGAAGTTAGCAACAACACCGAAGAGGATATCATAAACAATCAAGACGACTGGAGTACACCTTACATCAAATGGCTAAAAGACAACACACTCCCAATAGACAAAGGAGAAGCCAATAAACTAATGGTACGAGCAACATCCTTCGATCTAAAATACATTATCTTGTTCAAACGATCTGTCATAGGATTATACTTGTGATGCCTTAAACCAACCGAAGTCCAACGCGTCCTACAATCCCTACACGATGGAGAATGTGGAAACCATACCGGAGGGTGCAGCCTGTCGGGTAAGGCTCTCATAACAAGGTACTATTGGCCGACGATGAACAAAGATGCAATAGATTATGTCAAGAAATGTGACGCCTGTCAACGGCACGCACCCATCACCCATCGGAGATGCTACACCCGACGTTAGCACCATGGCCGTTCATGAGATGAGGAATGGACATCGTGGGAAAAATTGCCGCCAACATCAGGACAACGCGTCTTTTTTCCTTGCTATGACCTCTTATTTTTCTAAATGGATTAAAGTTGAAGCATATCGAGAGGTAAAAGAAAATCACGTCATTTCATTTATAAAACGTAACATCCTATGCAGATTTGGCATGCAACAGAAATCATATGCGACAATGGCTCCCAATTCATAGGCAACAAGACACGATCCTTTTGCAAATAATGGAACATCAATTTGGTCATATCCACACCACGATACCCAGAGTCTAACGGCCAAGCTGAATCCAGTAACAAGATCATCATAAACAATCTCAAGAAGCGTCTCACATGGGCAAAAGGAAGATGGGCAGACGAGCTCCCCCTAATTCTTTGGTCTGACAAGACCACTCCAAAGAACGCGACCGACCAATCACCCTTTTCATTGGTCTATGGAAGCAAATCAGTCATACCCGTTGAACTTCTCATCCCAACATCCAGATACGGTCTACAAATCCCGGAGCAAAACGACATCGAGTTGTCTCATAATCTGGACACAACAAACGAAATCAGGGAGAAGGCAAGAATACAAATGGTAAGATATCAACAAGTCGTGAGGAGTTATAACAAAAACGTTCGCGTCAAAGTTTTCAAAGTGGAAGACTAGGTCCTAAGGAAGGTATTCCAAAACACCAAGGATCCAGCCGACGGAAAGCTTGCACCTCAATGGGAAGGGCCGTATCTTGTTAAGGAAATCATTGGTCAAAGGGTATATCGACTCGAGACAAAAGATGACAAAACACTCCCATGAAGTTGGAATGCGACCCTCTTAAAGTTGTATAACTTTTGAAACCTTACACTTTACGTTCAGTTTAAATTTAATCGACTATATTCATCCCACCGTTTACTAAATTAAGCATCGGAGGGCCGTTGGGCTCACACCCAACGATTGCCCTTTGATATTTTTTTAATATCTTTTTTTAGCTTTTTAAACAGAAACACAACAAGAGGCCTCAAGACAGAGTCAAAGTTGATCAATGTACACCAAACACTATCATACAACAACGCTTACACATTACACGATCGATCGGTACACAACGAGTAGAGGAACAATACAAAACACATCTTTACAAGACCATTCCTAATAAAAGTACATGTCTTATCAAAATACAACAACACTCCTCCCTGGAATTACACGACATGTTATACACACTAACGACTATAATTACAGGTCTATGCGACCAATATCATACGACTCAACTAGGAAGCGACTGACGAGTCTACCTGCAAAACAAAGCGAAAAACAGTAAGGTATGCAAACAACAAGCATTCATATTAAAATACGCGACCCACGATGGTGGACCAGGTCGCCAAAACCATTATCCATCCCATCTCCACGATGGGGCACAAGATAAAACGTCAGAAAGTCTAAGCGTCAACAACAGGACGCGAGAGAACCATTGTCATTACATGAAAACAACTAAGATTCACTTGATCTTTCGACGAAATTTGCAGGGGCTGTCACTTGATCCTTTGCCGCCAAAGGAGACGTCTCCAGCACATCCTCGACAATGCCCTTGTTTGCCTCAGGATCACTTTCACCCTTTTTCTCATCTTCGCCCAAACCAACAAGCTTAAAGAGTTCAGTGCCAGGGTTCCCATTGGGATAGAGAAGATCCATGCTTGCCTTCTCGTCCTCTATGTTCCAAGTTGAATGAGTCCCTGCGGTGTATTCCTCCATCATTTTGACACGAGACTTAATGCAATAATAAGCCCCAACATCACTAGCAATATGGGCATCTTTCATCTGGAGCTCCTTGATGCTGCTCTCCAGTTCCTCGAGACGGGCTTAAACTTCCCTTAACTTCCTCTTGGCAGAGGCCTGCTTGCTCTCGGCCGCCTTCACGCGACTATTGGCAGTAGTAAGCTGACTCTCGGCTTGAGCAATACGCTTATCGGCCCTATCGCTTAGATATTGCACCGTCGAGAAAGGCACTAGAGAATATTGAAGCGACTGAGAACACAAGGAATACGCTTATCAGTCCTATAGGAAAGATCATGTGCCTTTGGTCATAGAGGTTGAAGGCGTCGACATGTTGAGGGGATTAGATGCCAGGAAATTGGTGTTCTTGAAAGATCTATCGGCCTTAGGGAGAGCGAGCAACGGTAGGGTTTCTGCTTCAAAGTCAAAATCTTCAGATTCCTCCGGATCAGGAACTACAACAAGACACATGTGAGCAAAAAGTTTAGAAGATGTCCAGTAAAAAATCTAAAAGGAAAAATATGATACATGTCTTCCTCCAGTCCGCCAACAGGAAAGAGCAATCAACACCCCCTTCGAGCGATCTCCGCTCCACAAAGAAGAAACGAGACCTCCACCCGCGGTCATTACCATCAAGATTCAGAGCAATAGGCGACCTACCTCGCCGAAGGCGCAATTGAAACTTAGAAGACCCTCGACTACTCAAGTAATAAGAATACCACAAAGCATCAAAGTCGAAATTGGCATCGACGCTAGAAACCAACAAATCAACCACTCTTAACAGGCGCCATGCATGAGGCATGACTTGACAAGGGGCAAGTTTCAAGACAACCAAGAAGTTCCGAACAAGGTTTGAAAAAGGAAAAGAATGGCCGATTCGAAAAGAGTATTCAAAGAAGCAAACCCAATCTTCCCGGTACCAGTCAACACACTCGTGAGGACGCAGGAGATGCGCTACTATCCCAGACGGGAATTGACCTACTTTCAAGATCCTATCCAACTCTGATTGAGTCAAAGTGTCGGCTAGAGAATCCTTTGGGCTAAGGAGCTTCAAGGGGGTGAAGTAGTTTCCTTCCCCGCTGGGGCTGTAGGACTTGACTCGGCCTCTTTTGGATCTCGAAAATGCCATGGAAAGGGCAGACAAGCAAGAACAGTAAGAATTTGAATTTTTACCTTGAAAGATGAGAACTTTTGCAGAGAAAGAAGATGGTGAAAGAAGAAGATAGCGGCAACCTATTTAAGAAGGTAAAACCGCCAAGTATTCAGTCAATCTGTTGGTCCAATCAAAGGATGCCACATCACCTGAACGTCTACAAAAAAATCGAAAGGAAAGATCACGCAAGGAGAGAGAAGATAGAAAATCAAATTGTCCTGTCAATAGACGTTTTCGGCCCAGTTTGCTTTTGGGGCAATTGTTGGGCCAAGGTTTTATCGTCTTACTAGACCAGCCCAGTAATCTTGAAGAAAGCTTCTATCTAGAAGACTTGGGCGGAAACCACGAGAGAGACGTTGACGCAAAGAGATGTTGGAGGAGATCTCGGAACGACTAGGGCATGACTCAACGACTCCTGCAGATTTCGGGCAGTTTACACTAGATTGGATGTAAACGTAGTATAAATATGGAAGGATCCCTCATGTAACAGAGACACATTACCCGAGTTAACAAATACATGCATTATTTCTACCTTGCTCAGTGAAAGGAATTGTTCTTTGATTCTACTTCTTGTTCGAATATTTAAGCGATCGATGACTAAGTTCGTTGACTCGTGAAGCTTCTCATTCAAAGGAGATAAGCCTGCTTTTATATTCGTTCAATTTCATTCTTCTTGTTATTAGTTGATTTGGATTGTCTAGATACTTTGGTCTTATTGTTGTCTAGTTACCCCGTTTAAAGCGATTTAGGTCGGTTCGATCTTTTTGCCCTAAAACAGACATCCAATAGCTAAATATGGCCCTAATGTACGATCATCAAGGAAGAGGATCTCCACCACACATCACGACATTATGCCTTAGGTAAACCAAGAGAGGAACATGTGTGGGCAAGGCAACACAAGAGAGGATCTCCACCACACATCACGGCATTCTTCCTCAGGTATTTTCCCTTCCTTTGCTATAACCGCTTGTTTATGTAGTAGTCTTATGCACTCGGCCGAGACTTTACACTCAAGGCGCCTGAACAAAACCTTCACCTATTCTTGGGCATCCTTGTTCTCACCGAGCGTCTTAAAATGACCCTACTCCGTAGCGCCCTGACTTCACGTACCTGATCCTGAACATATTACCGATTTGTACCACGAGCGTGTCAAACCCTCCAATAGATGTTTGGATCATGTCCTTCATCATAGATTGTTGAGCCTCGGCCTTGAAAAATATTACGATTTTAATCTAATACACTACATTACGTATCAAAGTGGGAAATTTGGGCTTGATTTTACATGTTTGATGTTCTTGTGGCGAAATGAAGACATGTATCTAACCATGCACATACTAGCTTCTCCTTGTGCGGTGTAAGACAGACGTCTACAACGTAATTCATCAACCCCCCACTTCTCATCAAATATGTGAGTTGTTTCTCGTACACTTCCTCTGTGGGTGACCTCAACAACCACCGACTTATACCCGAAAATGGTGAATATCTCCAACCTTCCCTGTAACATATGCTTCAACATTGCGGTTGACATACACCCTACATAACAAATGATGCACATTGGGAAACACTTTTTCGAGAATTTTCAAAGTACCAAACTCTCGATCTAGCAAGATCGCCTTAGGTTCATTTTTCCCGAACAAGTACTTCAAATGCCGCAAGGCTCATTCATAGAGTTGCATTGTCTCTCTTTTCATGAATACCATCGCAATACAAAATGTAAGGTTGGTGCGAAACCAACAAACTCCACCAAAGGCATACCGCATCTATAAATGTACAACAAAAGATTTCGACACAATTACATATTTTAAGATAGTCTTAAAACCGAAACAATGAAAACTAAAGTTTACCTATTGGTCTTTTAGGTCATATCCATGATGAAGACGTAGGGGAACAAACCCAACAGATGCCTAGTGACGGGGTGACTAACAAAAAAGGTCACTCACAACTTTTGTCCCAATAATCCTCTCGACGTCCGTATAATATCCTTTCTCTTGTAGATAATCCAACGTGTATTGCGGCTCCGTAAGTTTCCCCTTGGATTTCTTTCTCTCATTATCCTTGCAAGTTGCAACTATACACTTGATTCTTTGATGTCAAGCATTTTGGATCCTCATCTAGAAATAAAGACATAATACTCTTCAACCTCGTGCTAGTGAAAGACAAAATCTCCACTTTCTGTGGTTGTTCCTCCATCAGTCGTCTAGCAAATGCATGACCAGTCAAACTATTTGCAAGATCATGGTTATGCCATTCACGAATGACGGTCAAAGTCCACATACCCACATGTCACTGACTTCCTTTTGATAGCAACCCATGTAAATCAAACGAGAACTCGCTCTTCTTCGTCCTAGATTTATTTTTCCGTTTAGGGGTTGCCTCAAGACCTGCATTCACCTTTTTCTTCACCTATCTGTATGATCCAAACTTCTCACACGACAATATTAGTATGATCTTTCTAGCCCATAATTTTTTATAACAATCACTATATGCAGTCCCAGACTCACCGAACGAGCCCAGTGAATATTAATGTCTCAATCACTTCATTCCTCACTAGTAGTAAAGTGAGAAGTATAATCGACTGTCGCAAAGTCGTTATCACTATTTATTTGACAAATATATATACATTAGAGATTTTTACTAGAACCACTCGTTATAGACGAAATTACTTTAAACCACCATTATAAGCATTTTATTAGTGAAGAGCCACACGTGACAAGAATATTCCAGTATATCATTAAAAAGGATGAAATGACCTATTTATCAACTATTTATAAACAAAAAATACTTTATAACCTCCTTCACCTAACAAACCCTTAATTTTTAAATAGTTTGAAAATTCTCAACCCTAACAATATGCCAAGAATCTTAAAACCATTGCTATGATATCATAATTGTAACACCCCCGACTTACGTCGGTAGTGCCACACGAAGTGACCTCAAACTTTAATGTCCAAAGTCACCCTAGGCTTTAATCGAAACAATTATGCGTAAATAAATATTTAAACATTAAATAATGAAAGATTCATCAGCGGAGGACTTTTATAACAAATACTCAATTCTTTTATTTAAAATTCCTCTCGTAAATTAAGAAGGATAGTTTACAAACAATGTGAAATTACAACGAAAGACTTTTGAATAAACCCTAAATACATGACTAATTTATTAAAGTATTATATTTTTTTGTGAAAACTAAATTAACACTAGACAACCTTAAAAATAATATCCCTTTAAATCTTCAACTGCAAGCCTTCGTCTTCGATTTGTTACTTCAAGACGTCTGAGTCCAACCACTGATGTTCCGTATAAGACGGATGACATTAGCCAACCATACAAAAAAAATGAAAGGTTGGTCAGTCTAATGAAAGACTACGAAGGGCACAAACAAAGTGGTTCTTGTGATTGTATCCAATTACTATCATCTCTCGAATAATAATCGATAGACGATACATAACTCTAATACTCTCACTGAAATAATAGAAAAATAGAATGCTTTAAGAGAAGACTCCAACGGAAGTGGGTCTTATGGAAAATTAATGAATTTGTTTGAGAACATTATCATACAAAGTTTTAACAACATCTCATTGAATATTTGAGTCACCGCGTAATGCGAATCCAGATTGGAAAGGGGACTTACTTTAGACAAGAGACCGGGCGGGTTCCACGTTGTACTTCTCTCCCAAGGGTATATTAATTATGTGTCACATGACACTTATCTTATTTAATTCCAAAACGTGCATTAACTTTAAAGCTTTTATTACTCACAACCGATCTCTCAATGAGATTTAGAATGGGACGAATCCCGAATTTTGGAACTAGCTAAGTGCACCACTATTTATATAAAATAAGGGTAGGTCATGACCAAAAGGATTAGGGCAATAATCCTCCTAATATAAGTTATAAAGAAACAACTAAACCTCACAAAATAAATAGCGTTCCTACAAATACTCGTGCTAACTAGCATAGTTATTCACACCAAATGCACAACAATCCACACCAATGTTTATCTAAAACCCTATAATATATATATATATAAGGGTCATAGCTAGTATATATACAACCTAATAATAAGGTTCATTTTACACAATATTTTAACACACAAGTTCCCAAACGAACAATTAAGAATATTTATCCCAACTTAATTAAGACAATGGATTAATTGTCAATTAAGGAAATATGGAATAAAATAGCAAGAGCGAATCGCCACTTGCCTTGAATCACGAAGAAGATGAACTTTGTCTCGTAGATGGTTGCTTTGGAAAAGCAAATCGGCACCATGCTTTTATTCCCATTCCAAACGTAATTCTGAGACGTACCCAAATCATACAGAATGAATAAATTATATTATATAATTTATTCAATCTCAAAATTTGAAGTATACAATGTCTCGGTTTCTAATTCAATTTATTTACTCATAAATAAATCAATTTCAAGGCTTTTTGATAAAACGGTTATTTATACGACTAAAAATTAATTAGTCGTATATTCTAAATTATCATATCACAAATAAATTGATCAAACAATTTATTTATAATCCTAGAATTTTCTAACTCAAAATATTATCTAAATGAAGAGTCATAATTTACCCATTCATAATATAAGATAATATTATAAAGATTTATAATTAATTCAATTTTAATTTTCATAAAATCAAATTAATCCTAACATATTTTTCATTAATATAGACTAGTTATTTTTATCAAGATTAGGCCCAAATAAAAGTAAACTCAACCAAAATACCCAAATTCACAATCGGACAAGGCACTACGAATGACACCGGCCGGAAAATGGCAAAATTAGGCCTCGTCGGAGCACCACCGAAGCTGGAACCAAAGGGCTTTTGAAGAGGGCTTAATGACGAAGCTAAGAGTACCAACAATTGTAAGAACGAAGCTTCAACGGGCTCTAATTTTACCAATGAATAACCGAAATTTGGTTTAGGGTTCTTGAGGGATTTTGAATGAAATTGGGTGAATTGAGAGATCGATTGAGGAGGATTTTATAGGGCTTTTGAAGGATTGAATTCCCCCAACACAATCCCATGGATCACGCCCTCCAATTGAAGCCAAATCGATCGAATTGTTGAAAACTTCAATTCGGACCTAGAACGTTTGTTTTATGGAAAAAATCCAGACAATCCCGCCTCCTTTAATCCAAATTGATCGAGTAATTGAATACCTTAAATCCTCCTCTTCAATGACAATGTTCAATTTGATCAATCGGGTTCGAATCAAGCCCAAAATCCATCATTGAAGAGCTTCTTGAGTTGTTGCGTTAATGAAGGGCTGGAGGAGGAAACACTTTTGGGTTATTTACACACGGCCTCTCCTTATTTTGTATTTTTGCACATTTTTGCCCAACTTTCTAAAGTTGTGGCAAAAGTGTCCTTATTTTAACTTTTAAAAATTACAAAAAATTCCCAAACTTATTTATTTTATTATTCTAAGTTTATAATATCATTTTAACGAAAAATTAAAGTGTAGAAAATTTTAACTTAGGTTAAAAAAGCTTAAGTTATTTTTCTTATGAATTTGGCCATACTTAAATCCTTAACAAAAATTTGTTAAACTTGATTTAAATATTCTAAGTCAAAATTGATAAGTTTTATATAAATTATAATTAATATAAGGTTAATCATAATTTAGACAATTCATAGCTTAAGGATATAACATACTTAGGGTATTTATTATTTTATTCTTTTATGGATAAAATAATAATTCTTAACCTTTATTTTTAGACTTAAAATTCTAAGCTACATTCATTGTTATACTTATTTATTTATTACTACTCACACTATTATAGTCCATTTGATAATTTATACAAAATTATCTTGAACTAGCTTTTGAACTTAGGTTACTGAAAATTTAAATTACTCATCTAAAATAAATAAAATAAATTTAATAACTTTTATTTTTATCAAATATAATATATAGAAATTACATTACATTAATTCCCTTATGATAAGATGGGGGTTATTACAAAGATATCAATGGAGTCGTTCGACGACGTCATTGTGTAAAAGTGGCGCGAAAAGCTCAGGACTTTAGACAAGAGGTTCGCTCAAACACCAAGGGTACCTAGGCCCTTAGAAGAGAAAGACGATGATTGTTATGCCAACTCACCCTTCGTCAATTCCATTGCTCATGCCGAGATTCCCAAAGAGTACGCGGTTCTCGACATGCAGTTGTACGATGGGAAAGTTGATTTCGATGAGCACATCTTGTTATAAAAGCAAATGATGATTAAGAGCATGATGCCTAAACGCTTGAAAGAAGACGTGATGTGAAAATGGTTCAGATCTACTCTAAAAGGCTTTGCCTTGACGTGGTTCATACACCTGTCAAACTAGAGTATCTCCTCGTTTGCTCGATTGATCAACTTGTTCAAAACTCAGTTTGCTAGCAGTCACGACTCCAAAAGCAGTCTAGTGACCTCTATTGTGTCACCTAATGCCCAGAGAGACACTAAGGAAGTACCTCACCAGGTTCAACGATGAGAAGTTGTCGATACCTCACTACGACACCCCAACCGCCATAGAAGTGTTCAGGTGGGGGATATTCGAGAAGTCAAAGCTGTATCTCATTTTGACGAAGACCCATGTCAAACGTTCGAAGACGTCCAAGCCAAATCCATGGCATACATCCAATTAGAAGATGACGGTCTCGCATCAGAGAGGTCGCAAGAGCCATCACGACCAAGCAAGCCCTTCAACAAAACCGAGATGCTTTACAAGCCCTATCCTCGACCAAAACCCGACAACTAGATGGTCAATAGCATCTAAGCCAATGGATATTTCCGCTACAATGATTGGGGGCTCTATCCTCCTCACCACCACTCATTCGCCGTCGACACCGCCAGAATAATCAACGCCATGACCAAACTCGATGAAGCTATGAAAGGGTCCAGAAATCCAAATAATCCCATGAGCAGAAGAGTCGCGGATACGTGGTTCAATTTCCATTACGACGAAGGACATATCAACAATGAATGCGTCGTGCTAAGAAAAGAAGTCGCCCACCTGTTTCAAAAAGGCTATATCAGAGACTTACTAACGGATAGGGCGAAATCAACTTTGGATCGAGCAAAGAAAGGAGAAGTGCTGCCACCTCTTCCTCATCATGGCAAGATCATAAATAACATCTCAAGGGGTCAGAAATATGTGGGACATCCGTGTCCATCGCTAAACACCATGCCAAAGAATTTGACTTCAATAGACAAGTGACCATCACCAAGGAGAAGTTTGAAAATCTGCCCATCACGTTCGACGAGCCTGATGAAGTCATCGCAGAATATCACGACAACCTCGTCATATCCCTTACGATTGGAAATTGCCTGGTGTGAAGCGTCCTAGTCGACAACGACAGCTCAGCAAGTCTAATGATGATCAAATCCCTCCATAGCCTTGGCCTTACCCAAGAAGACATCATCAAAAAGTCGACCCCATTAGTGGGGTTCAACTGGTAAAGTCAACAACTCGTTGGGGGAGATCACGTTAACTACTTACACAAGCGGAGTGAATTTTCAAGTCAAGTTCCTAATCATGGACTACCCGTCATCATTCAACGTGATCCTCGGTCGCCCCTTGATACATGACATGAGAGCAGCCCCGTTGACTTATCATCAGACCGTCAAGTTTCCCACCAAGTGGGGAATCCAAGAAATTAAAGGCGAGCATAGATTGGCGAATGAGTGTTACAAGATCTCCCTAAAGCCGATCGTCACCCAGAAGCACATCAAAGGGCAGACAACGTAGCAATTAATAGACTATAGGACGTCAACGCACTACATAAAGCCAGAGCCTCCCGAACTCAATGAGGTGATATTAGATCCTAGCAAACCTAGCCACGTCGTGAAGATAGACGCATATATGCCTGGCAAGATCAAAAAACAACTAATCGACTTCCTACGGTCCTATTCTAAGTGTTTCGCGTGGACACACGAAGACATGACTGATACCAGTCCAAAACGTGGTCGTGCATAAACTCAATGTGGATCCCAAACATCCACCGGTCAAGCAGAAATGAAGGAAGTTCACATCAGAAAGGAATAAGGTGAAAGATGAATAAGTACGAGCTTTGTTAGAGACTGGTAAAATCAAGGAAGCTCGTCACCCCGATTGGCTAGCTAACTTGGTGGTAGTACAAAAGAAGAATAGGAAATGGAGTGTCTGTGTCAACTTCACCGATCTCAATAAGGCCTGCCCTAAAGACTCATTTCTGCTTTCTCATATCGACGCAATGGTCGACGCCACTGCCGGTCACGAGATGCTAACTTTCATGGACTCATTTAGCGGCTATCACCAAATTCAGATGATTCCGGAAGACCAAGAAAAGACAGACTTCATAACCAACCAGAAAAGTTATAGCTATAAGGTCATACCATTTGGTCTTAAGAACGTTGGAGCCACATACCAAAGGTTAGTCAAAAATATGTTCGAGAACCAAATCGGCGACACGATGGAAATCTACATTGAGGACATGCTATTTAAGTCGAAGAAGGCGGTCGACCACATTGAACATTTGAATACAACCTTCAAAATCCTGGATAAGTATGACATGAAGCTGAACCCAACCAAGTGCTCCTTCGGGGTCCCGTCAGGAAAATTCTTGGGTTACGTAGTGACGCAACAGGGGATCGAAGTCAGTCCCGACCAGATTAAAGCTATCCTTGATCTCTAATTCCCTTGGTGAATCAAAGACGTCCTTAAGCTGATAGGCAAAGTCGCCGCTCCAAACAAGTTCATCTTGAAGGCGTCAGACATGAATCGCTTACGACGTCTTAAAGAAAAACATTTTTTGAGTGGACAAGCGAGCATGAAGAAGCCATCCAAGAATTGAAAAGGTACTTAGCCTCTTTTCTATTACTTTCCAAACCTAAAAATGATGTAACTTTGTACATATACTTGGCAGTCGCGGAAACTACAGCAAGTGTCGTCTTAGTGGCGAACAGTTGCCCCTCTACTATGTGAGCAAGACATTGCTCGATGCGGAAACAAGGTACTCACCCATAGAGAAGCTAAACATATCCCTCATCACGGCATCCATCAAGATGAAACCTTAGTTCGGGGCCCACACTATCAAAGTAAGGACCAACTATCGCATCAAGAACGTGATGAGCAAACCAGAGTTGTCCGGGAGGATGACGAAGTGGAAAGTTCACCTCAGTGGCTATGACATCCAATACGATACACGCACCATCAAGTCGCATTCTTTGGCAAATTTTGTTATTGATTTCATCCCAACCTATAAAGAGCAGATCGCAGAAAAATTATTGCAAGTTAGTGATGTCGTCCCCCTAAAATGGACATTGTACACCAACAACACTTCTAATCAGAGTGTTGTAGGATTAGAGGTTGTCCTAAAATCATCACAGGGGATAGGATAACCCAAGCCATAAGATGCAAATTCAAAGCAACAAACAACGAGGTAGAATATAAAGTGCTCGTGACTGACATCACCTTTGCCCAAGGACACAAGCGTGAAGAACTTGGAAGTAATCTATGGCTCTATGCTAATCGTGAATCAGATCAATGGAGCATACGCAGCCCACGACTCAAAGATGACAATCAATCTAGAAGTCGCCCATAACATCATCAAGTGCTTCGAAACGTTCAACATTAAACAAGTTCCCAGAGATACCAACAAAGAGGCCGAAATGTTAGCCAATCTCGGGTACATCATCAATTCGGAGAGAATACCAAAAGATTCCATTCTTACATGTAGAGGTGCCCGCCATCATCAAATGGTCCAACGAGTCAAACCACATGCGGGTCAGTTACTCTAACGACTGGATTACACCATTCTATAGTTGGCTCCAACATGGAGAGTTACCACCCGACAAAGAGAGGCATGACGACTTTGTGCCAAGACGTCATCTTTTGTCCTTTAAGACGACATGTTACTCAATGGTCTACAACTAGGTACTACCTAAGGTGTCACCGAGAAGGCGAAATCTAGAACGTGTTACAAGAACTCCATGATGGAGAATGTGGCAATCATTCTGGTGAAAGGAACTTAACATTGCACGCCCATACAACAAGTTATTATTGGCCTACCATGAAGAAAGACACGACTGATTATGCAAAGAAGTGCCATGCCTATCAAAGACACGGTCCAGTGTCTCGTCAATAATCCGAAGCTCTACACCTGATTCCCCCCCTTAGTCTTTCATGAAGTGGAGGATGAACATCGTCGGAAAATTGTCAGTCACCTCTGGTCAATGTGTCTTCATGCTCGTCATGATGGACTACTTATCCAAATGGATCAAAGAAGAGGCGTTCAAATAAATAAACGACTCATGTCATCTCCTTCATAAGAAGGAACCTCATGAGCAGATTTGGTGTGCCTGACACCATTGTTTACGACAACATGTCACAGTTCATAAGCAATCAGATGTACAAGTTTTGCCAGGATTGGGCACCAAACTTGTCACGTCGATGCCACGCTTCCCGCAAGCTAACAGTCAGGCCGAATCCAACATCAAAGTTATCATCAACAATCTGAAGAAAAGGCTCAAGAAGGCAAAACACTTATGGGCAGATGAACTGCCATCCCTCCTATGGTCAGATCGCACAACTCCAAAAATTGCTACAAGTAGAACACCTTTCTCTTTAATATTTGGCAGTGAAGCTGTTTTGCTAGTCGAAGTTTAGTTCCCACAACTCGCTATCGCCTCCTCACGGAGGAGAGGAACACGTTGCTCATGACGTTCATGCTAGACACTATCGATGAGTTACGTGACGACACTGTCACTAGAATGACGACATATCAACAAGAGGTCACTAGGAGTTACAACCGTAACGTGAGGATAAAAGCATTCCAAGTTGGTGACCGGGTCCTACGCAAAGTGTTTTAAAACAAAAGGGAAGAAAATGCTGGGAAACTAGGACCTACTTGGGAAGGTCCCTACCAAATCACTAAGGTAGTCGAGCAATGCACATAAGAATTAGCATCCCTTGAAGGTGTGCCTGTCATCCAGAGCTGGAATGCGACACATCTTAAGAAGTATTATTTCTAATCCCGGTTAAATTCAATGAATGTTACTTATTAAAACTCAATTTGTTCAATAAAAGCAAATGATTATTTTCACCGTTCTATTGCTATATTCTCGCCCCTGGGGCAACGCCTGGTCGAGCTACATCATACCCCTTGGTTATTGACGTTGTTCCCTTGAAGCTTTGTCGTGACACCACTTACATCCCCATCGACGTAATCTTTTGGCTATATCAGTGTCGTTCACTGAAGTGGCTATTGGAAATTGTACATCATGTGAGTGACTGTATTATCTTCTTACAATTTATATTCAACTGTGTGAAAAATTTGGTGGCTGATGACAAATCTATTATTGGGAAGTGTAAGGTGATTAAGGATGTAATTGATAAGGTTGATAACCTGTTGTTGTATGATATTTTCTACTGTATCTACAATTATAATTAGAAGATCATATCAATGCTTGATGTTAACTAAAATGTACATTACTCATACCAATTATGGCGATGAATAACAATATGAAAACTCACAACCGTAAGAAATGGAAGTCTATAATCTTGACAATGCAAGCTTGTGGAGTTGGAGGTGTGCACATTTGAAGGCCAGGGGGATGTAGAAGTTTAGTCGGAGTCGAATTCTGTTAGAGGCCCCAATTTTTTCTTGGGCATGAGAAACAATTTAAGGGCTTAGAAAATCTATTTTCCTCGCTTTTGGGCATAATATTGTAGGAAATTGATAATGAGAAACAAGGCCATAATAAAATATTGTGAGTTATACGATGCATGTTCTCATGATGGAGTTACCAAGTGGACTTTGATGGTTGTTGAGGAAAAGGGAAGTCACAAAATATTTAATCCCCTAGAAAACAATTGACACAATGTCACGGGTCAGGCCATTTGGTAAGGTTTCATATTTTGTGAAGGTAAAAAAGAAGGACAAGAAGATAGTTGGATTTTCTATATCCATAGTTTCAGACGTTCAAGGAGAAGTATGGAAAAACTCTTAGTGATGAGATTATGACTGATTTTAAAATTAATGAAAGAGTTGATTATAAGATAATTTGCTCTCGATGAGAAGCTTGAGACAAAGATGGAAATAATGGATGTAAATCGTTTTGATAACAAACTTTGCGATGATCAAGAAAATGCCAATTGTATGATATATGACCTTTTCACTTGATAGAGAATTGAAGTATTACAGACGATAAAAGATGATTATGTGTCACTTGATAAATTTATTTTATTTGAAATCCTATTGTAATGTATGCCTAACGCCTTTAGCAAGGCGATAAGACTCCGATTTCTGAAGGAATCCTATTTCCTTAATGAAGAAGAGAAAATGATGAAATGGATATCGATGATGCTTGTTGTTATGTGGATTTGTGCTCTAGTTAAAATAAACCCATAGAAATAAGGTATAAATGGAAAATAAAGATGAAGGTATTAGAGTGGATATTGGAAATTGTACATCATGTGAGTGAATGTTTCAACTTATTACGATTTATATTTAATTGTGTGAAACATTTTGTGGCTGAGGATAAATCTATTAATGGGAACTATAAAGTGATTAAGGAATTAATTGACAAGGTTGATAAGTTGTTGTTGGATGATATTTTCTACTACATCTACAATTGTAATTAGAAGATCATATCAATGCTTGTTGTTAACTAAACTGTACATTACTCATACCAATTCTGGCGATGAAGAAAAATATGAAAGCTCACAACCGTAAGAAATGGATGCCTATAATCTTGATCATGCAAGCTTGTAGAGTTGGAGATGCGCACATTCAAACGCTATGGAGAGGTAGAAGTTTAGTCAGAGTCGAATTCCGTTAGAGGCCCCAAGTGTTACTCGAGCATTAAACACAATTTAAGGGTTTAGAAAATGTAGTGATTTTTTTTTTATATTTTTCATCACTTTTGGGCATAATATTGTAGGAAATTGATTATGAGAAGCAATGTCATAAGAAATTATTGTGAGTTGCACGATACCTGTTATGTTAATGGAGTGACTAAGTGGACTTTGATGCGTGTTGAGGAAAATGGAAGCCACCCCTTGAAAAAAATTGACACAATGTCACGGGTCAGACCGTTTGATAAGATTTCGTATTTTATAAAGGTAAAAAAGAAGGAGAAGAAGATAGTTGGTTTACTATATCCATAATTTCGGACACTGAAGGAGAAGTATGGCAAAACTCTTAGTGATGATTTAATATCTAATTCCAAAAGTAATAAAAGGTTTAATCATTGTATAAATTCCTCTCGAGGAGAAGTTTGAGACAAAGATTTAAATAATGGACGAATATCATTTTGATCACAAACTTTTCATTTTACAAGAGAAGTTCGGTAGTATGATATATTTGACTTCCTCGTCTGAGAGAGAATTGAATCATGAAAGACGATGGAAAGATGACTACATATCACTGAATTACTTTCTTCTATTTCAAATCGTGTTGTAGTGTATGCCTAAGGCCTTTAGCAAAGCAAGAAGACTCCGAATTTTGAAGTAATCGTATTTCCTCAATGAAAAAGAGAAAATGATGAAATGTATAATGATGATGCTTGTTCTTATGTGGATTTCTGTTCTAATTAAAAATAAATTGAAACAAGCAAGGTATAAATCAAAAATAAAGATCAAAAGAAAAATGTGGTACTGAACTGGATATTGGAAATTGTACATCATGTGAGTGACCATTTTAACCTTTTACGATTACTATTCAATTGCGTGAAACATTTGGTGGGTGATTACAAATCTATTAGTTGGAAGCGTGGTGTTGAAATACCCCAAAGATTACTTAAATGGCAATTTGGTAAATTAAATATTGGATTTTCTTAAATTTAGAAGAGGGGAAATTTGGGATATAAATCCCCAAAGGGGCCGGTCATCTCCTCCACTAAGTCAAGCTCCCTTTTCCTCCCGACTCCCCCCTTCGTCTCTGCCCAGTTCCGGCGAACAGTTCGGCCACCTTCGTCTCCTCTGGGGCGTCGTTTCGGTCCCCTCGGTTTGCGCCTCAGCTCAGCCCAGTCGGCCTTCCTCCTCTGCTGTCCGTGTTGCTGGCTGCGTGCCGCTGGTGTGGGTTGCTGCGTACAGCTGCTGCTGGTTGTTGTGGTGTGTCGGTTGCCGCCGTCGTCCCGGCGTCGAGAAGCTACCCGGTGGCTACGTACTGGTGGCAGACGGGGTAAGTTCGTTGCTGAAATTCTGCTAAGTTATATGTTTTGGTTTGCTGAATTTTTGGGGGTCAACTTGGCTGATGTGCTTAGGTGGGAGTTGGACTGAAATTGGACTTTGTTTGCTGAATTTTGTGGAGTTATGCAGCAATTTGAATGGATATTGGGTTGATTTGGGGTGTGAATTGCCTAATTAATTAAGGTTGATTTTAGGGTTTGTAATTGGGGGTTTGTTAGTTGTGGATTGGTATGAGTAATTAATGCCAGGGATTTGCTCGGATTGATTTCGCAGGTTCGTTCGAGTTGGTTGGAGATCTGGGGTCGTTGTGGTCGCGTTTGAGGCAAGATAAATCTTGCTAACCCTTCGTATATTTTATAAATTACTTTTGTCCCTATATTGATTAAGTAATTGATTTAGCCTTGTCTGAGTAAATTAATTTGGATTATTAGTTGTGAAATTTCTTGGTTGAATATGTGTGTTTGTCGACACCTGTGTGTGTTGGCGGTTGTGTGCATAATTATTGGTCGTGCATCGGATACCAGTTGTGTGTTTTGTTATTGGTCTTGTGCTGGGTATTGATTGTTTGCTTGGTTGTTGGCAGATATTGGTATGTGCTTGGTTACTGTTTTGTGTAGAATATTGGTTGTTGCTTGATTGTTGGCAGATATTGGTTATGTGCTGGATTATTGGATGTAGAATTACGTAGTTGAATATGTGTGTGTGTGTGTGTGTGAATGTGTGAGTGTGTTAGTAATTGTCTCGTGTTGTGTTTGATTGAATGTGATGTGGTAGTTGGTCATAACTAAATGTGGATTGATTGTTGTGGATTGATTGGATTATTGAATTTAAAGTTGCTTGGTTGATTATATATATGTGTGAATATGTGTTAATCATTGTCGTGTGTAATAATTGATTGGGTGTCGGTGTGGTGATGGTTGGTTATGGAGCCGGGGTGAGGGTGTGACCTCATCCGATCGCGTGAGGGTGTGACCTCCGTTGGTTAAGGCTAGGGTGGATGGTTGAAAGTCTCATCCGGTGGTGGGTTGGATTGGAGGTGTTGGTTGGTTGCCTTGTGTCGTGTTTGATTGGATGTTGGTGTGATAGTTGATTGTAACTAATTGTGAGCTTGGTTTCCCACTTTAAGGGTGCGGGCCAACACGGGATAGGTTGGGACTGGGCGGCGCCGGTTGCTTTCCCACCTTGAGGGTGCGGGGCACGGGGTGGCTGCTCCAGGTCCTCCATGGTTGTTTTCCCACCTTGAGGGTGCGAGGCAACATGGGATAGGCCGGGGCGTTGATCGTCTCACCCGTTTGCTTGATAATTGTGTGTGATTGACTGTTACGCGTGCGTTGGCAATTGTGTATGGTTGACTGTGGTTTGTGTGTTGGCAGTTGTGTGTGTTGGTTTATTTATGAATATTGGTTAATTGTGACTAGTTGTGATGTGAGTTTCCGTTGATGTGGTTGTTGGTGGCAACTAGTTGAGGAAATATGGTTAGGTTGATTGATTGTGAATGTTGGTTTCCCATCTGGAAGGTGTGGGCCAATATGAGTTGGGTTGAGGGTATGAGTTGCAGTCGATGTTAACGAACCGGCGGCACCGGAAGGGCGGCTAGCCTGGGTCGTTATTTTGTTATGTTATATTATGTGATGATTGTCTTGTTTATGCTTAAGTGGTTGTTGATGCGAAAGTTGGAATGGATCGTTTTATTCGTTTATGCTTGTGATGAGATTGAGGTTGGATTGAAAGAGGTTAGTATAGTGTAGAATTGGATAAGTATGGGTAATTGATCGGTTATGTGATAGTGTGTGTTTATGTTTTGTGTTTTGACGTGTGATTGGTTGGTTGGTATGAGAATGATTAAGTATAGTTGATATTATGATATATGTATATATATTGTGTGGCATGTTGTTGCTTGGTATGAGTTGTTGATATGTTAAAGCTGTGTTTTAAAACTGTTTTGGCTTGAGGAGTCTTGCTAGTCTTTCAGTAGACTAACCAACCTCGGGTTATGATTCCGTGGTTGGCTGGTGTATCGGGTCCACCAGTCAACCAGGCTTTGCAGGTAGGCAGCAACAAGCGGATTCTGGATCGCAGATTGGTCTTCACAGTTAAAGATTTGTTTTTGCATCAGATTTGTAAATGTGTATTAACTACTTGTGGTTTTGGATATAAATTGAGATATGGAATTTGATATAAGGCTTAAATGTCATTTCAGGTTTGAAACAGGGATTTAAGGTTGATAACCTTTGTGTAATTGGAAGTATGTTGGGTTTTCATTTTTTTCTAAAATCGCCTTATAGTCCTTCGGGGCTATGACACTGTAGCACCTCTGGCCCGGGGTGTTACAGGAATTGGTATCAGAGCATTTACCTTCGAAATTGTTTTCAAAAGTTTGACGTGGAAAAAGATTATTCGCCTAAACTGTGAAGAAATCGTGTGATCAGAAGACCCTTGTTGTTACGTATAGGTAAGTTTGTATTTGATATATTTTATATGTGATGTTTAGTGTTATTGAATAATTTTAAATGGTGCGTTCCCTGGTAAGTGGGACGTGCTAGAGATTTAAAAGGTATGAGTATGGTAGAGGATGAGACTGTTAGGCTTATCGTCAAGAGGTTGAGTCTGGTAACTGATGATTTGGTATGAAGATGTTGTGTGTTACTGTTATTGTCAGGAATGAAGAGAATGACAGATTAAGTACTTTCAGAGATGATTGTATTCAGATATGAACCCTTGATGATGATGCATAGCCGTACGATCTTTGGACAGTATGTTGATGAGTGGTTGATTATGGATGCTGTCACAGTTGATTCTGATCAGACTATTGATGCTTGAGATGGTAAGAAACAGAGAACTCGGTTTGCTTAAGAAGTGGGATTTCACGACTATGGGTTCGGCTGAGTTGAGAAGTAGAATGCTCAGGTTGCTACAGGCAGATTATGGCAGGTTACGTAAGGTTAAGAATTTTGAATGGAACCGGAGATGTCAAAAGAGAGTTTCGAAGAACTCAATAAGTGATTAGTTAGTGCGTCACCGTTGGGGTACTGCAGGAAATAGAAGGGTTGTTATCTATAGTGATGTGTCTAAGCAAGGTTTGGGTTGCATTTTAATGCAGAATGGGAAGGTCATTGCACCTGTTTCTTGTCGGCTCAAACTGTATAAGAGAAAGAGTTAAACATGAGACAACGACGATGGCTAGTATTGATTAAGGATTTCGATATAGATACTGTTTATCAATCAGAAAAGGGCTATCGAGCTTGCTGATGTTTTGGGTAGGAAGTCGACTCCCGATCATATGATTGCTTGCTTGACAGTTCAGCCGAGATTGCAACAAGAGTTGGTGAAGGGTGAAAGTGAAATTGGTTCGAGAAGGAACGGACACAGCTGAATGTAATGGAATGTTGAGTACGAGATGCAGTGAGATTGCTCAGGAAGAGTGCCCAGATTTTTGTTCAGGAGGAAGGAGTATTGTGATTTCAGATCGATTGTGCCTACCAGCTGGTAAAGATATTAGAGAATGGATTCTCAAGGAAAGTCATTCTTCGGCAACAATAGTTGATATGCGTTGATTCAGATGGCACCTTATGAAGCTTTGTATGATAGTCGCTGTAAATCGCCATTGTGTTGGGACGATTTGACTGATGCTGTGTTAGTTGCTCCTGAGCTTCTGCAGAAAACTAGGGATGATGTTGAGGTGATTCGTCAGAGGTTGTTGTCAGCTCAGAACAGACAGAAGTCGTATGCGGATGTTCGTAGACGTCCTTTGGAATTCAGTGTTGGAGACCATGTATTTATTAAAGTTTCGCCGACCAAAGGAGTATTCAGATTTGGGAAACGAGGTAAGTTGAGTCCTAGGTATGTTGGTCCCTTTGAGATTCTGAAGAGAGTTGGTGTCGTGGCTTACCAAGTTGCATTGCCGCCAAAGATGAGTGGAATGCATGATGTATTTCATGTGTCTCAGCTGAGGAGATATGTGTATCATCCGACTCATGTTTTGAATTTTGAAGAGATGGAGTTTCAACCTGAAGGCACATTTGAGGAATCACCTATAAGGATTTTAGCGGCTGATCAGAAGAAATTGAGGAATAAGGTTATTCCTTTGGTGAAGGTATTATGGTCTAAATATGGAACGACAGAAGAGACGTGAGAATTAGAGTCGGTTATGCGACGCAGTTATCCGAACTTGTTTGACTCCAGTTTCGAGGATGAAACTTTTATAAGGGAGGGAGAATGAAATACCCCAAAGGTTACTTAAATGGCAATTTGGTAAATTCAATATTGGATTTTCTTAAATTTAGAAGAGGGGAAATTTGGGATATAAATCCCCAAAGGGGCCGGTCATCTCCTCCACTAAGTCAAGCTCCCTTTTCCTCCCGACTCCCCCCTTCGTCTCTGCCCAGTTCCGGCGAACAGTTCGGCCACCTTCGTCTCCTCTAGGGCGTCGTTTCGGTCCCCTCGGTTTGCGCCTCAGCTCAGCCCAGTCGGCCTTCCTCCTCTGCTGTCCGTGTTGCTGGCTGCGTGCCGCTGGTGTGGGTTGCTGCGTACAGCTGCTGCTGGTTGTTGTGGCGTGTCGGTTGCCGCCGTCGTCCCGGCATCGAGAAGCTACCCGGTGGCTACGTACTGGTGGCAGACGGGGTAAGTTCGTTGCTGAAATTCTGCTAAGTTATATGTTTTGGTTTGCTGAATTTTTGGGGATCAACTTGGCTGATGTGCTTAGGTGGGAGTTGGACTGAAATTGGACTTTGTTTGCTGAATTTTGTGGAGTTGTGCAGCAATTTGAATGGATATTGGGTTGATTTGGGGTGTGAATTGCCTAATTAATTAAGGTTGATTTTAGGGTTTGTAATTGGGGGTTTGTTAGTTGTGGATTGGTATGAGTAATTAATGCCAGGGATTTGCTCGAATTGATTTCGCAGGTTCGTTCGAGTTGGTTGGAGATCTGGGGTCGTTGTGGTCGCGTTTGAGGCAAGATAAATCTTGCTAACCCTTCGTATATTTTATAAATTACTTTTGTCCCTATATTGATTCAGTAATTGATTTAGCCTTGTCTGAGTAAATTAATTTGGATTATTAGTTGTGAAATTTCTTGGTTGAATATGTGTGTTTGTCGACACCTGTGTGTGTTGGCGGTTGTGTGTTGGATTGTGTGCATAATTATTGGTCGTGCATCGGATACCAGTTGTGTGTTTTGTTATTGGTCTTGTGCTGGGTATTGATTGTTTGCTTGGTTGTTGGCAGATATTGGTATGTGCTTGGTTACTGTTTTGTGTAGAATATTGGTTGTTGCTTGATTGTTGACAGATATTGGTTATGTGCTGGATTATTGGATGTAGCATTACGTAGTTGAATATGTGTGTGTGTGTGTGTGTGTGTGAATGTGTGGGTGTGTTAGTAATTGTCTCGTGTTGTGTTGTGTTTGATTGAATGTGATGTGGTAGTTGGTCATAACTAAATGTGGATTCATTGTTGTGGATTGATTGGATTATTGAATTTAAAGTTGCTTGGTTGATTATATATATGTGTGAATATGTGTTAATCGTTGTCGTGTGTAATAATTGATTGGGTGTCGGTGTGGTGATGGTTGGTTATGGAGTCGGGGTGAGGGTGTGACCTCATCCGACCGCGTGAGGGTGTGACCTCCGTTGGTTAAGGCTAGGGTGGATGGTTGAAAGTCCCATCCGGTGGTGGGTTGGAGGTGTTGGTTGGTTGCCTTGTGTCGTGTTTGATTGGATGTTGGTGTGACAGTTGATTGTAACTAATTGTGAGCTTGGTTTCCCACTTTAAGGGTGCGGGCCAACATGGAATAGGTTGGGACTGGGCGGCACCGGAAGGGGTGACTGGTCCAGGTCCTCCATGGTTGGTTTCCCACTTTAAGGGTGCGGGCCAACACGAGATAGGTTGGGACTGGGCGGCGCCGGTTGATTTCCCACCTTGAGGGTGCGGGGCACGGGGTGGCTGGTCCAGGTCCTCCATGGTTGTTTTCCCACCTTGAGGGTGCGGGGCAACATGGGATAGGCCGGGGCGTTGATCGTCTCACCCGTTTGCTTGATAATTGTGTGTGATTGACTGTTACGCGTGCGTTTGCAATTGTGTGTGGTTGACTGTGGTTTGTGTGTGTTGGTTTATTTATGAATATTGGTTAATTGTGACTAGTTGTGATGTGAGTTTCCGTTGATGTGGTTGTTGGTGGCAGCTAGTTGAGGAAAGATGGTTAGGTTGATTGATTGTGAATGTTGGTTTCCCATCTGGAGGGTGTGGGCCAATATGAGTTGGGTTGAGGGTATGAGTTGCAGTCGATGTTAACGAACCGGCGGCACCGGAAGGGTGGCTGGCCTGGGTCGTTATTTTGTTATGTTATATTATGTGATGATTGTCTTGTTTATGCTTAAGTGGTTGTTGATGCGAAAGTTGGAATGGATCGTTTTATTCGTTTATGCTTGTGATGAGATTGAGGTTGGATTGAAAGAGGTTAGTATAGTGTAGAATTAGATAAGTATGGGTAATTGATCGGTTATGTGATAGTGTGTGTTTATGTTTTGTGTTTTGACGTGTGATTGGTTGGTTGGTATGAGAATGATTAAGTATAGTTGATATTATGATATATGTATATATATTGTGTGGCATGTTGTTGCTTGGTATGAGTTGTTGATATGTTAAAGCTGTGTTTTAAAACTGTTTTGGCTTGAGGAGTCTTGCTAGTCTTTCAGTAGACTAACCAACCTCGGGTTATGATTTCGTGGTTGGCTGGTGTATCGGGTCCACCAGTCAACCAGGCTTTGCGGGTAGGCAGCAACAAGCGGATTCTGGATCGCAGATTGGTCTTCACAGTTAAAGATTTGTTTTTGCATCAGATTTGTAAATGTGTATTAACTACTTGTGGTTTTGGATATAAATTGAGATATGGAATTTGATATAAGGCTTAAATGTCATTTCAGGTTTGAAACAGGGATTTAAGGTTGATAACCTTTGTGTAATTGGAAGTATGTTGGGTTTTCATTTTTTTCTAAAATCGCCTTATAGTCCTTCGGGGCTATGGCACTGTAGCACCTCTGGCCCGGGGTGTTACATGTGTAATTAAAGAAGTAATTGACAAGGTTCATAAATGGTTATTAGATGTCATTCTTTACTACATCTACAATTGTAATTGAAAAATCATACCAATGTTTGATGTTAACTAAAAGATACATTACTCATACCAAATCCAACAATGAAGAAAAAATATGAAATCTCATAACCGTAAGAAAAGGATTCCTATAATGTTGATCATTCAAGCTTATGGAGTTGGAGATGTGCACATTCAAAGGCTATGGAGAGGTAGAAGTTTAGTCGGAGTCGAATTCCGTTAGAGGACCCAGTTTTTGCTAGGGCATTAAACACAATTCAAGGGATTATAAAATATATTGATTTTTTTAAATATTTTTTCCCTCCCTTTTGGACACAATATTGTAGGAAATTGATTATAACAAGGAAGGCAATAATAAACTATTATGAGTTATACGATACATGTTTTGATGATTGAGTTATTAAGTGGATTGTGATGCTTGTTGAGGAAAAGGAAGCCGCTATATATTCAAACCCTTGAAGAAATTGACAAAGTGTCACGTTTTAGACCATTTGATAAGATTTCATATTTTGTGAAGGTAAAAATAGTAGAAGATAGTTGGTTTTCTATATCCATAGTTCTGAATGCTGAAGGAGAAGTATGACAAAACTCTTAGTGATGATTAAATGTCTAATGCAAAAAGTAGTGAAAGGGTTGATTATTGGATAAATTGCTCTAGAGGATAAGTTTGAGATAATGATGGAAATAATGGATGAATATCATTTTGATAATAAACTTGCATTGTACAAGAGAAGATCAATGCTATGATATATTTGACATACTCAACTGAGAGAGAATTGAACCATAAAAGACGATCGAAGGATGACTACGTGTCACTGGATAAATTTCTTCTTATTGAAATTGTGTCGTAGTGTATGTCCAAGGCATTTAGCAAGGCGAGAATACTCCGACTTCTGAAGGAAACATATTTTCTCAATGAAGAAGGGAAAAATGATGAAAAGTATATCGATGATGCTTGCTGTTATGTTGATATGTGCTCTAATCTACTATATAACTACTCAACGCAAATACCGACTAAGCCACATGGCACTCTAATAATGAACCAAAATTTATTATTTCACGTGGCGTCACTGTATTCTATTTGCCATGTGTCGAGCTCTCATTTTTTTGTTTGTTTTTTGAAAATAAAATAAAATCAAAGAAAATAAAAACTATTCCCATATTAGCCGAATATGCACCCTAATATGAATATTTTGTATCATCTATTCCTTCCAAAAACATAGCAAATAAAATATTTTCATATTAGCCGGATATACACCCTAATATGAATATTTTATAATGGTAAGTTTATAATGGAATAAACCATTATTATGGATTTTTTTATAATTAAAACTAAATACTTTGAAGATTTCCTTAACAAACCCAACAATCAAATACGATTTTTATGAATTTGTTAAACCTTAAAAAAAATTGAATCACCGAGCAAAATTTGTTCAAATCATCCAAAATTTTCAACAAAAAGGAAACCAATATCTTACAATAACAAACTTCCTATTTTATATGACTATGGGGATTCAATAACAAACTTCATATTAGTTATTATACGTTCCCAAATATAAAAAAGACTCAAATTTGATTTAATTTTACGCATATACAAATCAATCATTATTAAATCATTAATAATTAAAATAACCTTTTAATTATAATTCTTAAGACGTATACGGTTATAAATTAAAATCAAATCTTTCAAACTTATATTTGCTTAGCTCGAATATATTTATTTATCTATAATTATATATTAAAGTTCTCTCATAAAAAGTCACCAGAGCATTTTTAAGAAAAAAATGTTGAAGTGTTATTTTTTAGTTTATCAATATATTAAATAATCAATCTACTATATAACTACTAAACGCAAATACCGACTGAGCCACATGGCACTCCAATAATAAACCAAAATTTATTCTGCCACATGGAGTCACTGTATTCAATTTGCCACGTGTTGCGCTCTTATTTTTTCGGGAGTTTTGTCAAAAAACTAATAAAATCAAAAAACAATTACTACCTATAATAGCCGGATTTGCACACTCTCCCAAATAATTTTTATACTAATTTATATTATAAATCTTTCTAAAAATTTACTAGGTAGTATTCTCAGCCCTATAATTTTTGTACATAATCAAATCTGTAATCATCTATAATTGCCAAAACGCATTCAACTACATTACAAAAATCTTTTGATTCCAACTTGAGATTTTCATTCTCTGAATTTTATTTTTATAAATTAAAGTGGTGAACTGGTGGATATATATATCTTGAATTATAGAGTTACAACAGACTTACAGGCCATTAATAATAATATATTGTTTGACTCAAAATTTGATAATTTCATATTATATGATCAAGTAATCAGTGGAATAAGCGAACAAAGTGAAAGAAGAAATTAAAGCAATGAAATCACAATTTGATTCTGAATCATCAACTAAACATGTTAAATAACTAGCCGGCTCTATCATTCTAAGTAAGTATATAACGTACAACTTTGATATCACCTATATATATTGGGTACGTATTTTTTGGATAGTTTTTGATACTTGAGAATTGGGATTTAGTTTCAGTAGAATCTATTATATATCTACTAAAGTAGAATACCTACTACGTCACGTGGTACCCCCAAAATGAACCAAATTTTTTGGCTGCCATGTGGCATCACGATATTGAATTTGCCACGTGTCGAGCTCTCATTTTTCCATTGATTTTTTGAAAATCAAATAAAATCAAAGAAAATAAAAACTATTCCCATATTAGCCGGATATGCACCATAATATGAATATTTTGTATCATCTATTCATTCCAAAAACGTAGCAAACAAAATATTCACATATTAGCCAGATATGCAACCTAATATGAATATTTTATAATGATAAGTTTATTATGGAATAAACAATTATTATGGATATAGTAGATTATAACTTTTGCAAGTAATGTCTATGCGTACGTATTGGCTCAAGAATATCCATAATTATAATTATCTTACTTAGAATTGTAATAATTGTTTATTCCATAATAAACTTACCACTATAAATTTTTGAATTGTCTACTATTAATAGGATTTGTGAAAATAATTGTATACAAAACTATAAAATACCATAAAAAATATTTCTATGATGACGAAAAAGAAACAATTGTAAAAGTTGTGCTCAATCTTATAACCTCTTTGATAATTTCTTTAAAACACATATATAATTTGTTATAAGTGTAACTTTAGAAGAAGCCAAGATCTAAAAATTAATCATAAAAAGATGAAGACAGCTCATTAGACTAGGAGATTGTATGCTTGATCTACATATTACTTGCAAAGTTGCAAGACCTAAGCCTACCATGTCTAATTTACTATATATCTACTAAACAAGAACCTAATTACCACACATGACACTCCCTCATTAAAACCGTCACATGTCATTTTCTGCTTTTTTCAATTTTTTAAAATGAATCTAATTATTAATTAAAGATTATTATCCTAAACCTATCACTCATTTTTTCCTAATTTAAATACAAATCAAGTACAAAGATTACAATTTAGTCACAAAGATTAAAATCCAAAAATTTCTAATTACATACAAATCTAAAATTTCCTAATTATGTACAAATCCAAAATTTCTTAATCTACTATATATATATACTAAACTAGAACTTAATTACGGCACATACATGACACTCCCTCATTAAAATCATCACATGACACCCTCTCATTAAAACTACCACATGTCATTTTCTTCTTTTTTAAAATATATTATAAGTCAAAGATTATTATCCTAAACATATCACTCACTTTTTTCTAATTTAAATAAAAATCAAACACAAAGATTACAAATCCAAAATTTCCTAATTATATACAAATCCAAAATTTCCTAATTATGTACAAATTCAAAATTTCCTAATCTACTATATATCTACTAAACTAGAACCTAATTACGCCATATGACACTCCCTCATTAAAACGCCACATGACATTCCTTTATTAAAACCGCCACATGTTATTTTCAGCTTTTTTTTATTTTTTTAAAATAAATCTAATTATTAGTTAAAGATTATTATCCTAAACCTATCACTCATTTTTTCCTAATTTAAATACAAATCAAGCACACATATTACACGTTAATCACAAAGATTACAAATCCAAAATTTCTTAATTATATACAAATCCAAAATTTCGTGATTATATACAAATCCAAAATTTCCTAATCTACTATATATCTACTAAACTAGAACTTAATTACACCATATGACACTCCCTAATTAAAATAGTCATATTATACTCCCTTATTAAAACCGTCACATGTTATTTTTTGCTTTTTATTTTTTTTTTAAAATAAATCTAACTATAAATAGACAATTATTATCCTAAACTTATCACTCATTTTTTCCTAATATAAATACAAATCAATCACAAAGATTACAAGTTGATCACAAAGATTACAAATTCAAAATTTCCTAATTATATACAAATCCAAAATTTTCTAATCTACTATATATATACTAGAGTATAACCTAATTACGCCACATGTCACTCCCTCATTAAAACTATCACATGACACCCCCTCATTAAAATCTCCACATGACATTTTCTGCTTTTTTCAATTTTTTTAAATAAATGTAATTATAAATCAAAGATTCTTAACCTAAACCTAGCACTCTTTTTTCCTAATTTAAATACAAATCAAACACAAAGATTACAAGTTAATCACAAAGATTATAAATAAAAAATTTCCTAATTATATACAAATCTAAAATTTCATAATCTACAATATATCTACTAAACTAGAACCTAATTATGCCATATGACACTCCCTTATTAAAACCGTCACATGTTATTTTTTGTTTTTTCAATTTTTTAAAATAAATCTAAATATGAATAAAAGATTATTATCCTAAATCTATCACTCATTTTTTCCTAATTTAAATACAAAACAAACACAAAGATTACAAGTTAATGACAAAGATTACAAATCTTAAATTTCCTAATTATATATAAATCCAATTTTTTTTAATCTACTAAACTTGAACCTAATTACGCCACACGACAATCCCTCATTAAAACCTCCACATGACACTCCATCATTAAAACCGTCACATGTCATTTTCTGCTTTTTTCAATTTTTTAAAATAAATCTAATTATAAATCAAAGATTATTATACTAAACCTATCACTCATTTTTTCTTAATTTAAATACAAATCAAGCAAAAAGATTACAAGTTAATCACAAAGATTACAAAAGCAGAATTAGGAAAAAGACTGATAACCACGCAGCTCGACAGTCATGTCAAACAATGAAGAATATTTCAGGCAACAATATTGGATATACAATTTTGATTCCTCGCATGATTATGTCATCATCAGACACTTCATACCCGTTTAAGTTTCAATGAAGACAATTTCCCTTGAGTTTCTATTTTGCTATGACGATAAACAAGAGCAAGGACCATTCTATTGCAAATGCCAGTTTGTATCTTTCACGCCATGTTTTCACTCATGATTAGTTTTTTGTTGCATCATCCAGAGTTACTAGCAAGAAAAAACTGTAGATTTTGATATACGACAAAAAACAAAAAACATAAAAGTCGGTTTTCGGCTCCCGGAGAAGTTCGTTAGGCGATTTCGTGTTGCTGAAACTTGCTTATTGATCGGTGGTTCCGGCGGCGATCGACTGCGATGAGTTCTCCGAAGGGCGTGACGACGAGATTCATGAAGAAGACTGGGCGTGGTGGTGGCAAAAGTGGAGATCGGAGCTCTCCGACTCCTCCTTTGCCGGCGAGGTCAGATTTCTCAGTTTCGCGTGTGAATCCTGGTTTGACTAACAATTCCGGTGTGGATTTGGTTGCTCCTCCCAATTCAAAGTCTTAGCCTATGAATTATGCTATAAATCCATCTTCATCACCTGTTCTTGTGGATTGCGAGACTGATTGTGCCGAAACTTTAGAGAATCCTAATTTTATGATTGTTGAGCCTGAGGATAGTCCTTGCGATGTGGCTGTGTTAGAATCGGTCCTTGATCTTCAGACTAAGGACTCGGGAAAGGTTTTGGAGAAAGGAATGGATCGTAAGCTATCACTTATTCATAAATTGGAGAAAATTGTGATAGAGGATAAGGAAGTGTATGCTTTCTCTGAAGAGGAAGTAAAAATTGAAGTTGACAAATGGAAATTTGCTCTTATTGGAGGTGTTCTGGGGAATCAATTATCTTTGGATGATATGCTTAAGTTTGTAACTCTGAATTGGGGAGAAGCAAAACCGAATGTTCAGAAGAGGAGGAATGGGATTTGGATCTTTCGATTTGGCTGTAAAGAACACATTGACTGGGTGCTTGAGAATGGTCCTTGGATTGTAGACGATGTCAAACCTATGGCTTTGAAAATCTGGTCTCCAGGAGTGGCTGCAGCTTGGTCAAGCTTTGATTGTGTTCCTGCCTGGGTTCAAATTAGGAATTTAGACCCCATTTTCTTCTCGAAGCATATGTTGAGTGTCATTGGGAGTATTATTGGTATACCTGTGTGTATGGATGAATTCACTGCAAAGGGGAGGAAGATGTCATTTGCTAGACTTCTCATTATGGTTAATGTCCATGATATCCAAAGAGAAGCTGTTGTTCTTCGAGGACCTGATGGGAAGGTATTGCGATATAAGATTTGGTATGAGTGGCTTCCTTGGTGTTGTACTAGGTGTAAGGTGTTTGGTCATGATGACAAGGGTTGTTGGCATCAGAAACCTCAGCCTGGGGCTCCAAAGGATGGTTCTAAAAATGAAGAAGCTCGAGGTAGGAAGATCTGGATCAAGAAATGGAGTTCAGTTCAGGATAATGTCAATCAGTCACTAGACAAGGAAAAGATTGTCCATGACATTGTTGAAAATGAAAGTACATCTTGTCATGGTGAGCAAGAGATAGCTGTTAGTGATTCAGTTGGTGGATTACTTCAAAAGAATAAGAAGGTGGTTGGTGATCCTAAGTTGCCCCTCAAACAAGGTAACAAAGGAAACACTAAAGCTAAAGCTCAAACCTATAGTTATGTTCTTCAGAACTCAAAACCTACTGGTCATTTAAGCTCTACTGGGAATAGGAGTGGTAGCAGCTCCATGAGTATTCCTTATGACTGAAATCAGAATTGGAGCCTGTAATACTTGGGGATGTTGCTCATCTCCTAGAGTAAAGTTGGTTAGAGATTTTGTTAGTAAGAACAAGCTGTGTGTGGTAGCATTCCTGGAAACTAAAATCCCTATGAATAGAGAGCTGGATGTTGCTGGTAGACTCATGTCTCAATGGTCATATAAGACTAATAGTTCTCATGTGGATAGAGGTAGAATTTGGTTAACTTGGAACTCTGCTGTGGTTGATGTGTCTGTGTTGAGAACTTCTAGACAGTTGATCCATTGTTTGATCTCTAGTAGGGATGGGCAAATCTCATTCCTTGCTTCTTTTGTTTATGCTTTTAATGCACTCACTGATAGAATCGATCTCTGGAGAGAGCTAGAAACTATTGCTAGTTCTATTGTTGGGCCTTGGACTATAATTGGTGACTTCAATTTCATTCTATGCTCTGCTGAGAAGATCTCTTTCAGACAGGTTGTGAGAGCTAGTAGTGAGTTGGCTGATTTTATTGATAAAGTATAGTTGCATGATCACACTTATTCAGGGGCCAAGTATACTTGGAGTAATCAATAAGAAGGGATGGATAGGATTGCTTGTAAATTGGATAGGATGATGATCAATAATGACTGGGATGCTGTTTTTCCTGATTCTAAGGTCTTTTTCTCTGATCCTAACATTTCAAATCATTCTCCATGTGTGGTTATGCTAAATCCTTCTATTGGGATTAAGAAAATTCCTTTTAAATTTAGAAATTTCTGGACTGAGGAGGATGATTATGAGTTGTTGATTAGGAATACTTGGACGAGGCCTATTAATGGGACTGCTCAGTTTGTTGTAGCAGAAAAACTTAAGAGAGTGAAGGCTGAACTGAAGAAATGGCAAAGAGGGAGATTCAGGAAGCTTGAGATCATGGTTGAAGAGTGTGTTGATAGATTGAAGGCTGCAAATGATGCTTTACAACATGATTTTTCTTGCCTTAGTAAACAACAGGATGTATTTGAGGCAAAGAATGATCTGAATCTGAAATTGGTGCAACTTCAGAGTTTTATTGCTCAGAGAGCTAAAGTAGATTGGATAAAACTTGGGGAGGAAACTTCTCCTATTTTCTATAATGGAATTAAAGCTCGAAGGGCTAGATGCACAATTTTTACTTTGAAAGATAGTCCTGGGAGAGCCTTGGAGAAGAATGAAGAGATTGAGAAGGAAATCCTGGATTTCTTTACTAGTCTATTTGGTACTGTTGGTGTTCATTATCCTATCTGTTTTAATGGATATGATGGTGCTAAGGTTAGTGATGCTAGTCATAGCAATTTATGTGAGATTCCTACTGCTCTGATGGTAAGAACTGTGGTGTTTGGTTTGGGTAATCTGAAGTCCCCTGGTCCAGATGGATTTGGAGGTTGGTTCTTCAAGAATAGTTGGGATATTATTAATCATGATATTGTGGCTGCCATTGTGGAATTTTTCAGTAGAGGGAGAATCTTGAGACAAACAAATGCTACCTTTGTTTGCCTTATTCCTAAAGTGGACCTCCCTTTTTCTGTGAAGGAATTTAGACCCATCTCTTGTTGCAATACAATGTTGAAGATCATTTCTAAAATCCTTGTCCAGAAGATCAGACCATTCCTGGATGATATTATATCTATTAATCAGGGAGCTTTTGTGCCAGGGAGATCTATCACTCACAACATGATTGTGGCACAAGAGTTGGTCAGGGGCTATGACTGCAATAATACTTCTCCTAGATTCATGATCCAGATTGACTTACAAAAGGCATATGATTGTGTCTCTTGGGATTATCTGGAAGAGTGTTTAATTTTTCTGAATTTCCCTCAACAACTTATTCTCTGGATCATGGAATGTGTTAGGACCCCTTGTTTCTCTATTATCATCAATGGTGAAGCAAAGGGATTCTTTGAAGGAAAAAGAGGTCTTAGGCAAGGTGATCCTCTCTCTCCTTTCTTGTTTGTGATTGTTATGGAATTGTTTGCCAGGAAAATGAGGAAGGTGAGTGCTAATAAGGACTTCAGGTTTCATCCTAAATGCAAGCAGCTGCAACTAACAAACATAGCTTTTGCTGATGACCTATTGATATTTTGTAAGCCTACCTCTCACTCTCTTATGTTGATAAAGAAATGCCTTGTTGAATTTGGTAAAGAATCTGGCTTGGTTGCAAATTCTAATAAAACCAAAGTGTTTTTTGGTGGAGTAAGTTTTGATAGGAAGACTGATTTTTCTACAATGCTAGGCTTTAGTCAAGGGAACTTCCCTGTAAGATACATTTGCACACCTTTACATTCTCAAAGACTGAAAATTTGTGAGATGGTTCCCTTGTTGAATAAAATTAGGACTGTGGTCCATGACAGAAGTGTTAGGAAGCTCTCTTATGCTGGTAGAGCTCAGGTTGTTAGAGCTATCATTGAAGGTGTTCTTTCCTTTTGGATGAAAGTATTATTCATCCCTAAGAGAGTTATAAGGAAGATTGAAGCTATATGTAGATCCTTCTTATGGTCTGGAGTTGTGGAGAGCAAGAGAAGCTTGGTTGCTTGGGAGAATGTTTGTAGACCTTTCTCTGAAGGGGGTCTCAGCTTCAAAGAGTTACTGTCCTGGAATGATACCCTTATGTTCCATTTTGTGTTTGATCTTCATAGGGAGAAGAGTAACCTTTGGACTTTGTGGGCCAATAAGCATCTCACAAAGGGGCAATCCATTTGGTCTGTGCATGCTTCTCCATGTAGTTCTTCACTGTGGAAGAACCTGTTGTTGGTGAGAGATAGAGTGCTGGATAATAGTAATGGCAGTGACCTTAATGATCAGTTCTTAGCTAGGAACTCTGGCAAGTTGGACAGCTTTGCTCTCTACAATATGCTTAGGAGTTGGTCTGTGGAAAATGAGTGGTGCGGTGTTATATGGAATGGGTTGCAGTCTAAGAAGTGGAGCTTTATTTGCTGGTTGGCTTCCTTGGGGCGCCTTCCTACTGCTAGTAAGCTTCACCATTGGGGCTTGGTTCCTTCTGTTGATTGTGCTCTTTGTCATTATGTAGCCGAGGATGATGCTCACCTTTGGTTCAATTGTTCAGTTATTCAAGATATTGTTGGAAGAGTTTTACAGTGGCAAGGGATTAACATTAGAAAGAATTCTCTAATGGATTGGTGGGGGTGGTTTGCTCAGTGTAGGAGAAGGAATAACAATATCTATAAATGCAAACTGCTTGCTGTGACTGGTATTGTCTATCATTCCTGAAAAATGAGAAATGAAGTCATCTTCCAAGACAAAGTTGTGGATGCTGCTCAGTGTGCTGATTGTGTCATTGATGAGTGCAAATTCAGAATCCTTCAGAAGGTGCAACTGAGAGGTAGAAGAGGGAGAGCTATGAGGAGAAGATTGAGAGCTTGAATGATGTCTTCCTCCTTTTCATTGTTGTTTTGTATTCTGTTTTTGCTGGTTTTCTGCTGTATTTTTCCTTTGTTTTTGCTTGTGCAGGTATGTTGTTTCTAGTTTGTTGTGTCTTGTTCTGTTTTGGCTTGTATTCCGGGTTGTTTTAGGTCTGTTTGCTTTGTTTGTTTTGCTTTGTTTGTATTGATTGTTGTTTGCATTGGTGTTTGTATATAGGACGTTGGGCCTTTTTCCCAACCATCTATACAATTTTACCTTCTGGTAAAAAAAAAAACATCTAATACTACAACCAATGTAGTATACAAGGAAGTTTTTTTTAAATAATTTCTAGCAATTTTGAACATCTTACGAGATTTTATGTTTAGAGTTTTTGTAACAAAGTTTTTTTACTATTAATAAACTTAACCAATTTTTGTAATTATGCTGCATTAGCAGGCTGTATCTCCTTCTTTGATCTTCATATATGATTTACCTTCTTCAAAAAAAAAAGTTATAGAGAGTTTCGTATCTCTTTCGATAATATTTTGTTAATTTCTTTAATATTTTGTATTCAATTAGTTCTTTTTTATTGACTAATCAAACTTGTAGAGTTAAAGGTGCGAACATTAGAAGGCTACATTACAGTAGAAGTTTAGTCGGAGTCGAACTCCGTCAGAAGCCCCAATGTTGCTTGGGCATGAAGCACATTTTTAAATAATTTTTAGTAGGAGTTGAATTTTGTCGGGGTTTAAACATTGCACAATTTTTAAAATCTTTTTTCCTCGCTTTTGGGCATAATATTGTTGGAAATTGATTATGACAAGCAATGCCAGAATTAACTATTATGAGGTATAAGATACCTATTCTAATGATGGAGTTACTAAGTGACTTTGATGTTTGTTGAGGAAAAGGGAAGCCGCTATATATTAAAACCCATTAAAAAAATGATATAGTGTCACGGGTTAGACCATTTAATAAAATTTCATATTTTGTGAATTTTAAAAAAGAGGAGAAGAAGATAGTTGGTTTTCTATATCCATAGTTTCTGACACAGAAGGAAAATAAAGATGAAAGAGAAATGTGGTACTGGAGTAGATATTGGAAATTGTACGTCATGCAAGTGACCATTTTAACTTATTAGGATTTATATTTAACTGTGTGAAGCATTTGGTGGCTGACAGTGGGGAGTGTGTTGTGATTAAGAAAATAATTGACAAGGTTGATAAATGGTTGTTAGATGACATTTTTTACTACATTTACAATTTTAATTGGAAAATCATATCAATGATTGATGTTAACTAAAAGATACATTACTCACACCATATCTGACAATGAAGAAAAATATGAAAGCTAACAACCATAAGAAAAGTATTTCTATAATATAGAACATTCAAGCTTATGAAGTTGGAGGTGTCACATTCGAAGGCTATGAAGAGGTTGAAGTTTAGTCGGAGTCGAATTCCGTTAGAGGATCCAATTGTTGCTTGCACATGAAACAAAATTTAAGAGTTTAGAAAATGTTGTGATTTTTATTTAATCTTTTTCCAAACTTTTGTGCATAATATTGTAGGAAATTGATAATGACAAGCAAGGCCACAATAAACTATTGTGAGTTATAAGATACATGCTTTGATGATGTAGTTATTAAGTGGACTTTGATGCATGTTGAGGAAAAGGAAGCCTCTCTCTATATATATTTAAACCCTTGAAGAAATTGACACAGTGTCACACTTTAGACCATTTGATAAGATTTCATATTTTGTGAATGTAAAAAAAAGTAGGAGAAGATAGTAGGTTTTCTATATCCATAGTTTTAGACGCTAATTGATACGCTCTACTTTGTAGTGCATAACTAGGAGCTGTTACTAGTATTTGGGGTGCCATTTATGTGTGTTTAAAACACAATATAGGAGAATGGAGTTGTGGAGAATAAGTGTTGATTTGGTGGTTTTGAGTACTTAAATGAAGACATATTGAAGATGGAGGCGAAGCCACAAGAAAAGACCGAAAGGCGAGAAGAAGAAGAGCTACATAAGCTTTTCCGCGGGCGCGGAAGTTATGCTGCGGTTGCGGATTTCGCCAGAGACATGAGATCCCCAGAGACTTTTCCGCGAGCGCGGAAATCTGTTTGCGGTCACGGCTACTGTTCACACGCGGGGGCCGAGATTTTCGTCCGAGTTTTGTTTATTTTATTTTGTTTATTTCCTTTTAGGAATATTATATTTCCTATCTTTTAGATTAGGGTTTGCGAGGTTTTATACCTTTCATTAGTAGCATCCTTTTCATAATTCAATTATTCAAGTTTACACATTATCGTTCAGTTTTTCCCTTAGAGTTTTTATGCTTTGAAGACTATGAAGAACTAAGCAACTATTGCTTAGTCCGATGATTGAAGCCTTCGTTTGTATTTGGTTGTGAGATTATATCTCTGATTCCTTTCCTTTGATTATATTGATTCTCTTTGAGCTTCATCCTATTGATTCTTGCTGTTTTGACTAGTCTGATCATCTAGTTGATATTAGTGATTATCTATTGCTAGGGTTTGGATATTTCTATATGAAATCCCTTATCTTGTGTAGCAACCGCGATTTACAGGAACTAGTTGTGAATGTTTATTGTGAAGAGAATTGATTACATGTCGAGTACTGACTAGTCGTTAAGTATTGCATGTATCCTAGTTAATTCCTATGCTTACAGCTGCCGTTAGATTGAATCTTGATAGTTTCTTGATTGTTTAATGGTAAGTATTTTCAAGGCTAGTTGACCTGTCTATATACATAAGATCGGGACATGAATATTCATTGGTAGGAATTGGAGATAATCTAGGATCAACCAATCAAACTGAAGTGTGGATATTTGTTTGGCTAAGTTACTTCTCACCCATTGATTACATCTTTTGCATTAATTTACTTTGTTACGTGACACAAACCAAATCCCCCCCTTTTGTTACTTTTGGCATACAACCTTTGCACTTAGGAAGATTGCTTACCTCCATGTGGGATCGATCCTTATTTACCCAACTACATTAGTTAGGTTTTTGAGGTTTACTTTGATAGGCATCACGACTTTAGCCTCATCACTAATGAAGAAGTATGGCAAAACTCTTTGTGATGATTAAATGTATGATTTCCAAAGTAATGAAAAGGGTTGATTATTGGATAAATTGCTCTTGAAGAGAAGTTTGAGATAAAGATGGAAATAATGGATGTATATCATTTTGATAACAAACTTTGCATTGTACAAGAAAAGGTCTATATTATGATATATTTGACTTCCTCAGCTGAGAGAGAATTGAACCATGAAAGACGATCGAAGGATGACTACGTGTCACTAGATAAATTTCTTCTATTTGAATCATGTTGTAGTGTATGTCCAAGGCATTTTGCAGGGCGAGAATACTCCCACTTCTGAAGGAATCGTATTTCCTCAATTAAGAAAAAAAAGTGATGAAATGTATACCAATGATGCTTGCTCTTATGTGGATTTGTGCTCCAATTAAAAATAAACCTAAAGAAACAAGGTATAAATTGAAATTAAAGATGAAAGAGAAATGTGGTACTGGAGTGGATATTGGAAATTGTACATCATGTAAGTGACCGTTTTAACTTATTAGGATTTATATTTAACTGTGTGAAGCATTTGGTGGCTGACAGTGGGGAGTGTGTTGTGATTAAGAAAATAATTGACAAGGTTGATAAATGGTTGTTAGATGACATTTTTTACTACATCTACAATTTTACCTGGAAAATCATACCAATGATTGATGTTAACTAAAAGATACATTACTCACACCATATCTGACAATGAAGAAAAATAAGAAAGCTAACAACCATAAGAAAAATATTTCTATAATATAGAACATTCAAGCTTATGAAGTTGGAGGTGTCACATTCGAAGGTTATGAAGAGGTTGAAGTTTAGTCGGAGTCGAATTCCGTTAGAGGACCCAATTGTTGCTTGCACATGAAACAAAACTTAAGAGTTTAGAAAATGTAGTGATTTTTATTTAATAGTTTTTCCAAGCTTTTGTGCATAATATTGTAGGAAATTGATAATGACAAGCAAGGCCATAATAAACTATTGTGAGTTATAAGATACATGCTTTGATGATGTAGTTATTAAGTGGACTTTGATGCTTGTTGAGGAAAAGGAAGCCTCTATATATATATTCAAACCCTTGAAGAAATTGACACAATGTCACACTTTAGACCATTTGATAAGATTTCATATTTTGTGAATGTAAAAAAAAAGTAGGAGAAGATAGTAGGTTTTCTATATCCATAGTTTTAGACGCTAATGGAGAAGTATGGCAAAACGCTTTGTGATGATTAAATGTACCATTTCCAAAGTAATGAAAATGGTTGATTATTGGAAAAATTACTCTTGAAGAGAAGTTTGAGATAAAGATGGAAATAATGAATGTATATCATTTTGATAACAAACTTTGCATTTTACAAGAGAAGGTCTATATTATGATATATTTGACTTCCTCAGCTGAGAGAGAATTGAACCATGAAAGACGATCGAAGGATGAATACGTGTCACTAGATAAATTTCTTTCATTTGAGTCATGTTGTAGTGTATGTCCAAGGCATTTTGCACGGCGAGAATACTCCCACTTCTGAAGGAATCGTATTTCCTCAATTAAGAAAAAAAGTGATGAAATGTCTACCAATGATGCTTGCTCTTATGTGGATTTGTGCTCCAATTAAAAATAAACCTAAAGAAACAAGGTATAAATTGAAAATAAAGATGAAAGAGAAATGTGGTACTGGAGTGGATATTGGATCTTGTACATCATGTAAGTGACCTTTTAACTTATTAGGATTTATATTTAACTGTGTGAAGCATTTGGTGGCTGGCAGTGGGGAGTGTGTTGTGATTAAGAAAATAATTGACAAGGTTGATAAATGGTTGTTAGATGACATTTTTTACTACATCTACAATTTTACCTGGAAAATCATACCAATGATTGATGTTAACTAAAAGATACATTACTCACACCATATCTGACAATGAAGAAAAATAAGAAAGCTAACAACCATAAGAAAAATATTTCTATAATATAGAACATTCAAGCTTATGAAGTTGGAGGTGTCACATTCGAAGGTTATGAAGAGGTTGAAGTTTAGTCGGAGTCGAATTCCGTTAGAGGACCCAATTGTTGCTTGCACATGAAACAAAACTTAAGAGTTTAGAAAATGTAGTGATTTTTATTTAATAGTTTTTCCAAGCTTTTGTGCATAATATTGTAGGAAATTGATAATGACAAGCAAGGCCATAATAAACTATTGTGAGTTATAAGATACATGCTTTGATGATGTAGTTATTAAGTGGACTTTGATGCTTGTTGAGGAAAAGGAAGCCTCTATATATATATTCAAACCCTTGAAGAAATTGACACAATGTCACACTTTAGACCATTTGATAAGATTTCATATTTTGTGAATGTAAAAAAAAGTAGGAGAAGATAGTAGGTTTTCTATATCCATAGTTTTAGACGCTAATGGAGAAGTATGGCAAAACGCTTTGTGATGATTAAATGTATCATTTCCAAAGTAATGAAAATGGTTGATTATTAGAAAAATTGCTCTTGAAGAGAAGTTTGAGATAAAGATGGAAATAATGAATGTATATCATTTTGATAACAAACTTTGCATTGTACAAGAGAAGGTCTATATTACGATATATTTGACTTCCTCAGCTGAGAGAGAATTGAACCATGAAAGACGATCGAAGGATGACTATGTAACACCTCCAAAATATTCCCTTAGAAATGCATTACCGCCAGTGACCTCAGACGTTCTGTCCGATGTCACCCAAGGCTTTACCAGTTGATATAAATCATCAAACAACAATTATGATACAAAATATCATAACTTTCATTTAAAATCATTGTCTCGGCATTACATCCATAATCCGAAAGGCAACCAAAATACAACGGAAGACTTAATACAAGATATATTTAACACAACGGAAGTCTTTTAAATAATTAACAAAGGGTCTTGATCGCAATGATCACCCGCCAATGATCTTAACCTGAATAAACTTGTCAAAAACACCGTTTGCCTTCATAGTCATTCTAGCCTTCACAGGACGGCAACTTATCTGATGTGCCGAATCGAACGGATGACACCAGCCAACCAAGCAGAGAACAATTTCGGTTGGTTAGTCTAATGAAATACTAAGCAAGGGTATAAAGCAGAGTGGTTCGAAGTAGTCGTATTAGGTTAGACTCATCGCTTCTCGGATTAAAACCGATGACGATAGTCAACCACCATACTCCTACTAGAATACATGAAAGGGCATGATCAAGAGAAGATTCTGGAGACCGAGTCTCACAACAATCAACCCAAAGAAGACTCCAACGAAATGAATCTTATCGGAAACATGACAAATGTTGGGGAACATTAATTAATCACAGAATCACAGTATCGCATACGAGCGATTTAAAAGTTAAGACGAGTTTTCCTAGTTGCACTATCGCCTAGCTGCACTACTCGCCCAAGGGTATATTAATTATGTGCGACAACGGCACTTATCTCATTAAATTCCAAAACACACATCACGTTATAAGCTTTTAGATATATGTTTCGTCATGAGGGACATATATCGAAGGGAATCCTTCCCAAGGTTTGTGACACTAGCTAAGTGCACCACCTCTATACTCGGATAGAGGACGATCATGATCCGCCAGTTGGTGTCAGGGTCTCCGATGCCCTCTCAACCAATAATTATCAAGAAACGACTGGACCTCAACGAGTCCAACGTTCCTACGAATACTCGTGCTAAATAAACAGTTCAACACAGTAATAATCCACATCACAGCCATCATGGCCAACATCAAAAACATATATCTATACTAGCGTTGTTCTAACAGATATACAACCTAGTATAATATCATGTTTGAATCACATATATAATAGCGTTGTTTTAACAAATATACAACCTATTATAATATCATCTTTTAATCAATTATTAACAAAGCTGTTCCCAACGAACAATAAATCAGTAAATCATCCCAAATTAATTAACAACTAAACAATTGATAATTAACTGAAATATGGAATGACGAGCAAGAGCGAACCGCCACTTGCCTTAGATCCGCAGAAGCTTAAGCAAAGCTTAGAGACGACGAGTTCCTGGGTCCGAAACTGGGACAGATCTTGGATTATAAATTCCTAAGAAATGACCCATAACGAGACCCTAAGTTAGATTCAATATCCACATATATGAATCTAAAAGAATACGAAAAGAATCGAAGGAGCCAAGCCTCGCCCAAGACCACACACCCAAGAACACACACTCGGACAAGGCTCGCCGCGGGTGCGGTGGAGCCTCTGCCGCGGGTGCGGCCAGGTTACAGTGGCGAAGGTCGTGACAGATTTTCGATGGAGAACTCACCCAAATCAATTCGTTCGACTTTGATTCGTTCTTGGTTTGATCTCCCAACACCTTAGGCCTTTGAATACCACTTAGGAGTACCTTTTTATCACTCAAAGGTATCTCGATCACCTTCTCACACCAAGCTCAAAAGCTTGAACAACAATGGAGAAATTCAGAGGAGAAAACAGAGGAGGAAGGTGAAGTGCCCTTTGACTTCTGAATTCAACCCCCTTTTATAGCCCATCAGTGAGCTTCCTTAGAGGGGACAAGCAAGGAGACCAGCTGGGAACAAGGGAACAACAAGTGGAGCAACTTGCTCGGCCAAGGATAAGATTTTCAGAAATCTTATCGCGACGAAGATGGCTTGCATCGCGGGGTGCGGTGGCGTGGCCGCTGGGTGCGGTGACGACTCTGTTGCCGCCTCCAAATTTGGCCTTCGTCGCGGGTGTGGCCACTTGACCGCGGGGTGCGGTCAAGGCCATTCTTCACCCTTTTTGACCATTTTGACTTTGGGTTAATCTTCTTAACCCCGGGTTAAATATATTCGTACACGAACGACTATTTAACCCCGAAAATACGTCAATTGTATTTTATATTACTCAAAAAAATATTACAGAGATCAAACATATTACCGAATGTCTGAACTTCTCTGAAATTAATCCGACTTGTAATATGGGAGTTGGAAAAATTCCAAAATACCCTTATAAAATGAGGGATATTACATTACTTCCCCCTTAAAAGAAGTTTCGACCCCGAAACTTGATTATTCTAGGCCGAAAACAACTCGGGAAAGCGTCTAAGCATATCCTCTTCAGTAACATCCAGCAAGTCCTAGAAAACTGCGCACCTCATTCACAACCTGAGGCCGCTTCCAAATAGCTACCGCTTCGATCTTTTGGGGATCAATCATAACCCTATCTTTACTGATCACACGGCCTAAGAAAGCCATTTCCTTGCTCCAAAAGTCACACTTAGACAACTTTGCGTACATCCGATTTTGTCTAAGGACTGACAAAATAATCCAAAGATGTTCCACATGAGCTTCCACGCTCGAGGAATAGATCAAAATCCCATCGATGAAGACCACCACGAACTTATTCAAGTACTGGCGAAAACATCGATGCATTAGACCCATGAAAATTGCTGGAGCATTGGTGACTACAAACTCGTAGTGACCATATCTCATCTGGAAAGCAATCCTCGGAATATCTTCATTACGAGTCTTGAGTTGGTGATAACCAAACCTCAGATCGATTGTGGAAAAGACTTTTGCTCCTTGCAATTGATCCAACAGATCATCAATCCTTAACAACGAATATTTATTCTTGATCGTGACTTTATTCAACTCTCGCCAGTTGATACACAGTCGAAACGATCCATCTTTCCTCTTGACAAACAGAATCGGAGCACCCCAAGGCGATGCACTCGGCCTTATATAATCCTTGTCAAGAAAATCCTCGAGTTGCTTCTCCAACTTTTGCATTTCAGCAGGAGCCATCTGGTACGGTGCCTCCGAAATCGGCGCGGTACTAGGCTCAGAATCAATAGAAAATTCCACGTCACACTTTGGGGGTAATCCAGGAATCTCTTCTGGAAAGACATCCAGAAACTCACTAAACACAGGAATATCAAGAATTGATGGTTCATCTTTCATGGGCGGATCCAGGTAGCAAAGGTACTCGACACAACCTTGTCAAAGTAGCTTAAACGCAGCCATCACCTTGATGAGCCTGCCGTTATCAGCGTCATTCCGACCCTTAAATTTGCACATACACTGGCCCCCAGATGACACCGTCACAGTTCTTGAACTAAATCGATGACCGCCCCATGACGCGTCAACTAATCCATACCGAGAAATTATCGTATGGAGCCATGGCTAATCAAATTAAATCCGCCTCGAACTCCTTACCCTAAATGGTAATCGGAATTTCCAAAAGGCGCTTGGTTCCAACTAAATGGTCACCATCTTGGACCAGCCCACTACATGGTTCACAGACGGCCCACTAGTGGCTCCGAGCCCAGGCCCAGCCATTACCAGCGTCCACTGTTGCCATGAGCCGCTGTCCATCCATCTCAACCCATCCTTGGTGGCTCCACCTAATTAATAGGCTGCCATCTCCAAGAGGTTGTTGGTGAGTCTCGAACATGAGACCTCATCCCATACCAAGCAACGAAACACTAACTTGGTATAAACCAAAGGTTCATATATAAGAAGAGTTATAACAAAATGTTCACAACCTCGTTGCACACACAACTTAACTTACTACACAACTATTCAAAACGAAAGACTGGGTAACACCCAAATCAACAACATACCAATAGAAGGTATAGAGTACTTTGAGCAATTAGAGCATTCGGTCCATCAGCCTCACGCATCTCGTAAAGGCGCTGACCTTGACCTCCAATCGTTCCTCTAGTACTTGGGGCCTTGGCCTGAATGGTTGAGTCGGGACCACAACTGGTGTACCCATTGACTCCCACGGCCTTGCCCTCCAACGAGCACGCTTAACTGTCTCATCCACCTGGCGATGCGCTTCAGCACTAATCGTCTTCCAAGTGGCAGGAGACAATGGCGAGTATTCCCGCTCAGGTGACAACACCGGACTCGGATAGATAAACTCCACTACCAGGTCCTCGCTGCCCACCAATAAGCGCTCCAAGTCATCAGACTTGTGGCCCTGCCCCTCGAGGTCTTCCTCGGGGTCTTCTTCTCAGGATCTTCCTCAAGATCCTCCTCTAGATCTTCCTCGGGATCCTCTTCCTCAGGGTCCTCTTCGGAAATCATTTCGATCATGAAGTCGTCGTTATAGTACTCTCTAGCGTACCTTGACAACTTTTCTTCATCCTCAGTGTCCTCCCCTGGCTCCTCTGTAGGCTCTACCACAAGAACCACGGCCTCGTCGGACACTAGCACTACCGACTCAGGGAGTACGGTCTTCACCTCCTCGGGTGGACTACTAGGTTCACCGACCTCAAAACACGACGAGTGAACCGGGAACTCAAGCCTATCTAGAGATGGCGGAGCCATCTCGGCTTCTTCCGAGTCCCTCTGAAGAGAAAGGAAAGCACTCAGAATTATGGGTGACGAACAAAGAATTAGTCTTTCTAAATATGGAAGTTCGTTTCCGTATCAGACTAAAGAGAAGGCACGACTATGAACGGTAAAAATTTTCTTTGAAAATTCAGAGCCTTCGAAAACATTTCTCAATTTCAAACGAGTGATCGGTTTAAAAATTTTGTTTCAGAAAAACATTTTAAACCCGACCCGAAAGAAAAAAAATTCGACTCTGATACCAAGTCTGTAACACCCCCAAAATATTCTCTTGGAAAGGCATTAACGCCAGTGACCTCAAACGTTCTGTCCGATGTCACCCAAGGCTTTACCAGTTGATATAAATCATCATACAACAATTATAATACAAAATATCATAACTTTCATTTAAAATCATTGTCTCGGCATTACATCCATAATCCAAAAGACAACCAAAATACAGCGGAAGACTTAATACAAGATATATTTAACACAGCGGAAGTCTTTTAAATAATTAACAAAGGGTCTTGATCGCAATGATCACCCGCCAAGGATCTTAACCTGAATAAACTTGTCAAAAACACCGTTTGCCTTCATAGTCGTTCTAGCCTTCACGGGACAACAACTTATCTGATGTGCCGAATCGAACGGATGACACCAGCCAACCATGCAGAGAACAATTTCGGTTGGTTAGTCTAATGAAAGACTAAGCAAGGGTACAAAGCAGAGTGGTTCGAAGTAGTCGTATTAGGTTAGACTCGTCGCTTCTCGGATTAAAACCGATGACGATAGTCAACCACCATACTCCTACTAGAATACATGAAAAGGCATGATCAAGAGAAGATTCTGGAGACCGAGTCTCACAGCAATCAACCCAAAGAAGACTCCAACGAAATGAATCTTATCGGAAACATGACAAATGTTGGGGAACAATAATTAATCACAGTATCGCATACGAGCGATTTAAAAGTTAAGATGAGTTTTCCTAGCTGCACTATCGCCTAATTGCACTACTCGCCCAAGGGTATATTAATTATGTGCGACAACGGCACTTATCTCATTAAATTCCAAAACACACATCACGTTATAAACTTTTAGATATATGTTTCGTCATGAGGGACATATATCGAAGGGAATCCTTCCCAAGGTTTGTGACACTAGCTAAGTGCACCACCTCTATACTCGGATAGAGGACGATCATGATCCGCCAGTTGGTGTCAAGGTCTCCGATGCCCTCTCAACCAATAATTATCAAGAAACGACTGGACCTCAACGAGTCCAACGTTCCTACGAATACTCGTGCTAACTAAACAGTTCAACACAGTAATAATCCACATCACAACCATCATGGCCAACATCAAAAACATATATCTATACTAGCGTTGTTCTAACAGATATACAACCTAGTATAATATCATGTTTTAATCACATATATAATAGTGTTGTTCTAACAAATATACAACCTATTATAATATCATCTTTTAATCAATTATTAACAAAGCTGTTCCCAACGAACAATAAATCAGTAAATCATCCCATATTAATTAACAACTAAACAATTGATAATTAATTGAAATATGAAATGATGAGCAAGAGCGAACCGCCACTTGCCTTAGATCCGCAGAAGCTTAAGCAAAGCTTAGAGACGACGAGTTCCTGGGTCCGAAACTGGGACATATCTTGGATTATAAATCCCTAAGAAACGACCCATAACGAGACCCTAAGTTAGATTCAATATCCACATATATGAATCTAAAAGAATACGAAAAGAATCGAAGGAGCCAAGCCTCGCCCAAGACCACACACCCAAGAACACACACTCGGACAAGGCTCGCCGCGGGTGCGGCCAGGTTACAGTGGCGAAGGTCGTGACAGATTTTCGATGGAGAACTCACCCAAATCAATTCGTTCGACTTTGATTCGTTCTTTGTTTGATCTCCCAACACCTTAGGCCTTTGAATACCACTTAGGAGTACCTTTTTATCACTCAAAGGTATCTCGATCACCTTCTCACACCAAGCTCAAAAGCTTGAACAACAATGGAGAAATTCAGAGGAGAAAACAGAGGAGGAAGGTGAAGTGCCCTTTGACTTCTGAATTCAACCCCCTTTTATAGCCCATCAGTGAGCTTCCTCAGAGGGGACAAGCAAGGAGACCAGCTGGGAACAAGGGAACAACAAGTGGAACAACTTGCTCGGCCAAGGATAAGATTTTCAGAAATCTTATCGCGACGAAGATGGCTTGCACTGCGGGGTGCGGTGGTGTGGCCGCTGGGTGCGGTGGCGACTCTGTTTCCGCCTCCAAATTTGGCCTTCGCCGCGGGTGCGGCCACTTGACCGCGGGGTGCGGTCAAGGCCATTCTTCACCCTTTTTGACCATTTTGACTTTGGGTTAATCTTCTTAACCCCGGGTTAAATATATTCGTACACGAACGACTATTTAACCCCGAAAATACGTCAACTGTATTTTATATTACTCAGAAAAATATGACAGAGATCAAACATATTACCGAATGTCTGAACTTCTCTGAAATTAATCCGACTTGTAATACGGAAGTTGGAAAAATTCCAAAATACCCTTATAAAATGAGGGATATTACAGACTACGTGTCACTAGATAAATTTCTTCTATTTGAATCATGTTGTAGTGTATGTCCAAGGCATTTTGCAGGGCGAGAATACTCCCACTTCTGAAGGAATCGTATTTCCTCAATTAAGAAAAAAAAGTGATGAAATGTCTACCAATGATGCTTGCTCTTATGTGGATTTGTGCTCCAATTAAAAATAAACCTAAAGAAACAAGGTATAAATTGAAAATAAAGATGAAAGAGAAATGTGGTACTGGAGTGGATATTGGATATTGTACATCATGTAAGTGACCGTTTTAACTTATTAGGATTTATGTTTAACTGTGTGAAATATTTTGTGGCGGATGACAAATCTATTATTGGGAAGTATAAAGTTATTACGGAAGTAATTGAAAAGTTTGATAAGTGGTTTTTGGAGGTGCGCACATTCGAAGACTATGAAGAAGTAAAAGTTTAGTCGGAGTCGAATTCCGTTATAGGACTCAATTGTTGCTTGGGCATGAAACACAATTTAAGGGTTTAGAAAATATAGTGATTTTTTTAATCTTTTTCTCGCTTTTGGGAATAATGTTGTAGGAAATTGATTATGACAAGCAAAGCTACAATTTATTGTGAGTTATGCGATACATGTTCTGATGATGGAGTTATTAAGTGAACTTTGATGCTTGTTGAGGAAATGAAAGCCGCGTTAGACCATTTAATAAGATTTCATATTTTGTGAATATAAAAAAAGTAGGAGAAGATAGTTTGTTTTCTATATTCATAGTTTCAGACGCTGAAGGAGAAATATGGCAAAACTCTTAGTGTCTGATTTCCAAATGTAATGAAAGGGTTTATTATTGGATAAATTGCTCTCGAGGAGAAGTTTGAGATAAAGATGGAAATAATGGATGAATGTTATTTTGATAACAAATTTTGCATTTTACAAGAGAAGGTCAGTATTGTGGTATATTTGACTTCCTCTGTTGAGAGAGAATTGAACCATGAAAGACGATCGAAGGATGACTACGTGTCAATGGATATATTTCTTCTATTTGAAATCATGTAGTAGTGTATGTCTAATGCATTTAGTAAGACGAGAATATTCCAACTTCTGAATGAATCATATTTCCTCAATTAAGAAGAAAAAATGATGAAATGTATGCCGATCATGCTTGCTGTTATGTGGATTTGTGCTCCAACTAAAAATAAATTGAAAGAAACATGGTATAAATAAAAGATAAAGGTGAAAGGAAAGTATGGTACTGAAGTGGATATTTGAAATTATACATAATGTGAGTGATCGCTTTAACTTCTTACGATTGCTATTCAATTGTGTGAAACATTTCTTAGATGATGAATTATCTATTAGTGGAAAGTGTAAAGTGATTAAGAAAATAATTTATAAAGTTGATAAGTGATTGTTGGATTATATTTTATACCACATCTACAATTGTAATTAAACAATCATATTAATGATTGATGTTAACTATAATGTACATTACTCATATCAATTTGGCAATGAAGAACAATATGAAAGCTCACAACCGTAAGAAATTGATGCCTATAATCTTGACCATGCAAGCTTGTGGAGTTGGAAGGGCACACATTCGAAGACTATGGAGATATAGAAATTTATTCGGAGTAGAATTCCGTTAGAGGCCCCAATTGTTTCTCGGGCATGAAACACAATTTAAGGGTTTAGAAAATGTAGTGATTTTTTTAATCTTTTTTCCTTGCTTTTTGGCATAATATAGTAGTAAATTGATCTTGAGAAGCAAGGCCACATGAAATTATTGTGAGTTATACGATACCTCTTTTGATTATGGAGTTACTAAGCGGGCTTTGATGCTTGTTGATGATAAGGAAGCCACTAGCTATATATTCAAACCCTTAGAAGAAATTGAAAGAGTGTCATGGATTAGACCTTTTTTTAAGATTTCATATTCTGTGAATGTAAAGAAAAGGAGGAGAAGATAATTGGTTTTCTATATCCATATTTCAGACGCTGAAGGAGAAGTATGGTAAACCTCTTTGTGATGATTTAATGTCCGATATTAAAGTAATGAATTGGTTGATTATTGGATTAATTTCTCTCGATGAGGAGTTTGAGACAAAGATGGAAATAATGGATAGATATCATTTTGATAACAAACTTTGCATTGTGCAAGAGAAGGTCGGTAGTATGGTATATTTGACGTTCTCAACTGATAGAGAATCGAACAATTAAAGACGATGGAAGGATGATTACATGTCATTGTGTAAAATTCTTCTATTTGAAATTGTGTTGTATGTCTAAGGCCTTTAGCAAGGCTAGAAGACTCTGACTTCTAAACGAATCGTATTTCCTCAATTAAAAAGAGAAAATAATGAAATGTATACCAATGATGCTTGTTTTTATGTAGATTTGTGCTCCAATTAAGAAAAACGAAAGAAACAATGTTACATAGAAAATAAAGATGAAAGAAAAATGTGGTAATGAAGTGGATATTGGAAATTATACATCATGCGAGTGACCATTTTAAATTCTTACGATTTCTATTCAATTGTGTGAAATATTTTGTGGTTGATGACAAATCTAGTAGTGGGAAGTGTAAAGTGATGAAGGAAGTAATGGACAAGGTTGATAAATGGTTGTTGGATGATATTTTCTATTACATCTACAATTGTAATTAGAAGATCGTATCAATGCTTGATGTTAACTAAAATGTACATTACTCATAACAATTATGACAAAGAAGAACAATATGAAAGCTCATAACTTAGAGAAATGGGTGTCTATAATATTGACAATGCAAGAATGTGGAGTTGAAGGTGCGGAAATTCAAAGGCTATGGAGAGGTAAAAGTTTAGTTGGAGTCGAATTCCGTCAGAGGCCCCAATTGTTGCTTGGGCATGAAACACAATTTAAGGATTTAGAAAATATAGTGATTTCTTTAAATCTTTTTTCCTCGGTTTTGGACATAATATTATAGAAAATTGATTATGACAAGCAAGGCCACAAGAAACTATTGTGAGTTATACGATACCTGTTCTGATGATGGAGTTACTAAGTGGACTTTGATGCTTGTTGAGGAAAAAGAAAGCCACTATATATACAAAACCCTTGAAAAATTTGACAAAATGTCACGGGTCAGGCCTTTTGATAATATTTCATATTTTGTAAAGGTAAAAAAGAGAGAAGAAGATAGTTGTTTTTTAATATCGATTGTCTAATAACCCTAAATATTTTGAATTTTTATAAAGGACATTTATGTTAAAAAAAGACTCGGGGTCAAAACGTAAATACTCGAGAATTTCAAATGTTGGATTATAAAATGAAAAGTTATTTATAAATAGTAAGGTACATGGTTGATGGATTACTAAAAATAATAACTCTATCTTTAGTATGTTTCTGAATAAGGAACGTCATTCGTTGATCGGGTAAGATTATTTGGAGTCCTAAGATGTAATCTAATAACTTAGACTCTTGGTGTATGGTGTGAGCGAGCTAAAAACATTTATGGACATATTTAACATTTATCCAAAAAAACCCTAGTTAGTCTTGTAATAAAATAAATTAAAGTAACAGATCAAAACTTAGTGTTTTGATTAATGATGGACTAATTAGATTTAAATTTAGAATTTCCGTTTAGATTCCTGCTAGAATTGTTGCGTTCGAGACAACTTCATAGAACGGGCGTATCATTCTCCACATAGCTCGGATTTTGATGATTCAAGATGAGTTGGAAACTAGACTTGAAGATCTACAATTCTTTAGTTTGTATCAAGACGTAATTTGAACGAAAAGTGGTTCAAAATTATGCGCCAATATGGGTCATTAAATAGTTTTATCCCACAGTGTTCATCTTAGACATATTAATAAAACTTTCACCCACATCTGAAGGAGAAAAGAAGAAAGGTTAGGGATACAAGTATATATAGAGGTCTACACACTCTATACCATTCATCAAAAGTTCATAATTTATAAGATGTTTCGCTATCGGCGGACCTAGTCTTCTTGGCGGGTCCACAAAAGCGAAACTCTTAAAATTGGAAATTATTCGCTATGGTGGGCCCAGTATTTTTCACGTGCCCACAACAACGAAGTAGTTGCATTTTTGGGACTCCTCTTATAGTTCTGTAACACCCCGGGGCAGAGGTGCTACAGTGCCATAGCCCCGAAGGACTATAAGGCGGGTTTAACGAAAAGAAATCCAAAACTATTCCAATTACATAAAAATCATCAACATTAATCCCTGTTCAAGATTGAATCAATACTTAAACCTGTCATCCAGTTTAAATGCATCAATTTATCCAAAACAACGGAAGCGAATACAACATTTTTAAATCCGATGCAAACTGAATCTTTAACTGTGAAGACCAATCCGTGATCCAGAACCCGCTTGTTGTTGCAAACCTGTGAAGCCTGATTGACTGGGGGACCCGATACCCCAGCCAACCGCGGCACGTAAACCGAAGTTGGTCAGTCTTCCATCAAGACTGGCAAAACTCCTCAAGCCAAAACAGTTTAAAACACATACATATATCACCAATCAACTCACAACAACGATAACACACCACACAATAAATATACATATATATATAATATCATAACTATACTTAATCATATCAACCAACCAAGACCAATCACACGTCAAAACACAAACACCCACTACCACATAACCAATCAATTACCCATTCTTGTCCAACTCTATACTATACTAACCTCTTCAATCCAACCTCAACATCATCACAAGCATAAACGAATAAAACGATCCAATCCAACTTCCTAATCAATACTAATACCTCAATCATCAACCCTATGAAACATATGCATATATCTTACTACTGACTTACAACCAAGACTAATCAATTATACCGAACTCCCTACTACACTAACACATCCAATTAACCTTCACATTAACAAACACATAAGCATCACCACTCACCAGTTACAAATAACAATTGTAACACACGTAATTTCACAACCATAACCAATGGCCAACAATGACCCACAACCACCACTAACAACAATCAACATTTAACACAAACCAATAACCACACACACAAGCGAAATCATCAACATAACCACTACTTAACTCATCACAGTTATCACAACCATCAACCAATATAATCATATAATATATAACAGTTATCACAACCATCAATCAACAACCAATCAATCAACATCAATCACAATTAGCCAATATTCATAAATAAACCAACACACACAACCACCAACACCTCCAATCCAACCTCCGTCTCCACCACCACATCACCGGGTGAGACAATCAACACACACTTTCCGGATGAGACTTTCACCATCCAACCCTTGGTCCTTAACGACGTAGGCGTGCACCCTATGCGGTTTGGTGAGACTATCATCACCTGACCCTTTGACTCTGAATTAACACTGGCCCTTAACAACGTAGGCGACACTCGGTCCCTACGATGTTTGGTGAGGCTATCATCACCTGGCCCTTCGACCCCCAATCAACGACAATCCAACCACCACACTGACACTCAATCAAATAGCACAAACGACAATCAAAATCACATAATCAAACATTATCACACATCAACACACATTTCAACCAAGCAATAATATAGTCAATTAATCCAATTTAACCAACAACAATCCACCATCACACCCGTACTCAATCAATCAACAATCAATCATACTTAGTCACAATTGACTACCACATCAACATTTAATCAGACACAACCTGAGACAAGTACGAACACACGCACACACACACGCACGTATTCACACACTTTCAAACAATCACAAATACTAACACACACACATATATTCAACTACGTAATTCTACATCCAATAATCCAGCACATAACCAATATCTGCCAACAACCAAGCAAACAATCAACACCCAGCACAAGACCAATAACAAAACACACAACTGGTATCCGATGCACGACCAATAATTATGCACACAATCCAACACACAATCGCCAATACACACAGGTGTCGACAAACACACATATTCAACCAAGAAATTTCACAACTAATAATCCAAATTAATTTACTCAGACAAGGCTAAATCAATTACTGAATCAATATAGGGGCAAAAGTAATTTATAAAATATACGAAGGGTTAGCAAGATTTATCTTGCCTCAAACTCGACAACCACGACCTCAGAAGCTCAAATCCAACTCGAACGAACCTGTGAAATCAGTCCGAGCAAATCCCAAGCATTAATTACTCATACAAATCCACTACGAACAAACCCCCAAATTCACCCTAAAATCATACCTTCAAAATTTCCAATTCAACAAACCCCCAATTACAAACCCTAAAATCAACCTTAATTAATTAGGCAATTCACAACCAAATCAACCCAAATTAATCCAACTCAAAATCAATTCATGCCTTCTGCACTCATATATATAACCGAATTCAAAAATCAATTTGCTGTACAACTCACCACCGAATTCAGCCAAAATTCCACAACAGTACTCGGTCACACACACATATATTTTTAGCAGAAATCAGTAGCTCATCAAACTCCGATCGAAGGCTTACCTTACCCCGTCGTCGACCACCCTCTGCAGCCACCGGATATGGCCCCTCGTCGCCGGAACTCAACAGTGAAACACAGCCAACAACAGCAGCCACGAACACCAGCGGACAGCGGACGAAACAAGCGAGGCGACGGCGGTCCGGGTCGAGCTCGCCGGAGGAGACGACCGAGCTGGGTTCGCCGGAGGAAGAAGAACTCGGCTGAACACAAGGGAAGGGAGCTGCTTGGCTGCTCAGGAGAAGAAATCACCAGAGAGAGAGAGAGAGAGACAACCGAGGGAGTTAGGGATTAAATCCCCAAAATTTTCCATTTCTCCCAATTTAAGCAAAACCTTAATTAATTTACCCTTATGCCATTATCAACTTATTTGGGGTATTTCAAGTTCATCATCAGTCTTCAGCGTTATCTCTCCTAAGGTAGGATATTAAGCTTAGTGTCATCTTCATAGTCACATAAGTTTATGAGTTTATTACTTTACAACTTTGGTTCTTTCAATTATTCCAATTCTTAGAGCGTATTTAATCTAGGGTTATGTGCTCTTGTACCACGCAACCTTGTTTGACCTCTTATGGGTAGGCATTGTCTTGGTCTTGTGCGCTTGATGGTTCGACAACCATCAATGTGGTGGTTGCATGTGATGTGAGTGTGGTGTACTCAGAAGGGATCCATGGTGGTCGAAGTATGCATGGAGAATTCATATGATCTTCATAAATAAGACAAGTGGTGGTTTGCTCTTGTCATTTCAGTTATTGTTTTGACCAAAAATTAATATTCAAATTAATTGCTTATTAATTGGATAATTTTTAAAACCTAATTAATGTTTGGGAACACTTGTGTGCTTTAAATAATTATGTATCTAGGTTGATAGTTATTATTGATATATATATTTAGTTATATACATGTAGGATGCGGATCTGGTGAGAACACTTTTTTAGTATGACAACTCTCTTAAAATGCAAACTGTTGCACAAGTCTGTGCAACAAGTTGCACAAGGGGGGAGAAAGTGCACAATGCACTTGCAATCTCATGCACACATATTTGGATGCACAATTGTGCACTACGTTGGTACACAACTGGTCTCCTCATTGACCCACTGGAGTTTAGGCGTTGACCAGTATTGACCGACCGTTGACCAGCTTTGACCAACCATTGACCGATCGTTGATCGACCGTTGACTGCCCTTGATTGGTCAGTGCACTTGCTTGTGCACCATTTTTTATGTGTACCATGTTATGAATACTTGTGCACCATGCTGAAAATAATTGTGCACCATTTAAATAAAATACAAATGTACAATTAAATAAAATACAACTGCACCATGTCATAAATAAATGTGTACCACGTTACAAGTAATTGTGCATTACATTTCATGTGTCTGTGCACTAAGAAGGTTCATGTGTTTGTGCACTCCATTGTATTTAAAAAATACAAGTGCACTACTCAATAAAAAATGGGTGAACAATTCAACATATTATAGTACACTTTGCAACAGACTTTGGTGCACAAACTCATACAACTTGGTGCACAAACATTGTGCACTGTTATTGTACTTAGCAAAAAACAATTTCATTACTCAATACAATTCAGGTGCACAACTTCACATATTTTGTTGCACTTTTCAACAGATTTTGGTGCACAAATTTGTACAACTTGGTGCACAAGACTAGTTCGCATTTTAAGAGAAGTTCTCATTTTAAGAACATATCTCACCAGATCTGTTTAGTATATATGCATATATGATTAATGTTGTTATCGTTTTAATAACGATATTATGTGTGAAATTTGTGTGTTAAATGTGGACTTTATAGTCATTAAATGTGGACTTTAATAGTCGTGTGTGTCAGCGATATTATGGCCTTGCAAGGCGTCATGATCTCTTTATAACTCTATATTAGTCAGAATAATTTCCTAATACATTTAAGGTCATGATCATTGCTTCTTATCTACCTGTTAAGGACAAGAGGTGTTTAAGGACCTTGCTAGTGCAATTGGGTTGGACGTAATGTCGTCCTGTGTTGTTCTCGTATTATTCGAGAATGTGTTAAAAGCTTTAAAAATAATTGTGGTGTGGTGAAAATTAAATAAGATAAGTGTTGCAAGTACATAATTAATAAATTTCGAGCGAGAAGTACAACATGAAAACCGCTCGTGCTCTAGTTTAAACGAGTCATTTCTCCAATCTAAATTCGTAATATGCGGTGAGGTTGGTCGGACCCAATTATTCAATGGGGATTATATATGTTGTGTGTTGACTTAAAATGTTCCCAAACAAGCATATCTTCTTCCCATAATACCCACATTCATTTCGAGTATTCTCTTGGTGCATATCTATTTGTCCATTTTTCGTTTCAGTGGGAGTATTTTAGTTATATATCGTCTATCCGCTTTTATTCGAGAGACAATGTTAGAACGTAGATATGACCACATAGAATCTCACATAAAATACCCTTGTGTTGTCTTTAATTAGACTATCCAACTATTATTTTTCTTTGCATGGTTAACCGGTGTCATTCGTCCCATACAGCACATCAGTCGACTTGCCTCATGTTGTCTAGAAGTAACGAGACAGAGAAAAGGGCTTGCGGTTGAAGTTTAGTTTTGAAAAAATTTCAAGGTTGTTTGAATATAAGATTTAATTTTCCTAATTATTGTAATAGGTGAAAGTGTTAGATAACCTAGTCATGTAATTATGAATTATTATAAAGTCTTCCGCTGTTATTTTGAATATCGTTTGTAAAACTTATCTCCTCAATTTATGAGAGGAATATTAATAAAGATTGGATATTTATCTCAAAAGTCTTCCTCTACTGTTTTATTATTGAATATTTATTTATTTTACGCATAAATTGTTCGGATTAAGCCTATAATGGTTTTGTACATTACAGTCTGGAGTCATTGTCGTATGGCACTACCGACATATCTGGGGTGTTACACATTGTTTCTAGACGCTGAAGGAGAAGTATGGCAAAACTCTTAGTGGTGATTTAATGTCTGATTCCAAAAGTAATGAAAGGGTTGATTATTGGATTGATTTCTCTTGAGGAAATGTTTGAAACAGAGATAGAAATAATGAATGGATATCATTGTAATAACAAACTTTACATTATTCAAGGGAAGGTCAATAGTATGATATATTTGACTTTTTGAGCTGAGAGAGAATTAAACTATTTAAAGACAATGGAAGGATGATTACGTATAACTGGATAAATTTCTTCTATTTGAAATCGTGTTGTAGTGTATGCCTAAGGTCTTTAGCTAGGCGAGAAGACTCCGACTTCTAAAGGAATCGTATTTTCTAAATGAAGAAGAGAGAATGATTAAATGTATAATGATGATGCTTGCTATTATGTGGATTTGTTTTCCAACTACAAATAAACCGAAAGAAACAAGGTATAAATGAAAAATAAAGATGAAAGGAAAACGTGATATTGAAGTGGATATTGGAAATTGTACATCATGTGAGTGACCCTTTTAACTTCTTACGATTTATATTCAATTGTAGATCATGTGAGTAACCGTTTTAACTTCCTCGATTTATATTTAACTTCTCTTATCCCACCAGCCCTATATGTTTTCTTTACAAAAATAATCTTTTATAAAAAAATTGTAATTACCCAAGAGATATATATTTGTCCAATAATTTCAATTTTAGGAACATATTTATTATTTTATAATTTTTTATTCAAAATAATTCGAATTTTAAGCACATATTTTTAAAATTTTTAAATTTTTGCCTAAAATAATTATACTTTTGAGTACAATTTTTTGTATACACTAATTTTCACCCAAAATAAATATAATCTTTAACACAATTTTTTTATATTTTTTTTATTTCTGTCCAAAATAATCATGAATTGAGTTCTATACATCCTTAATGTAACACCCCCAAAACTTAACCCTTTTGGAAAGGTATTACCGCCAGTGACCTCAGTGTTCCTTACCGAGATCACCCAAGGCTTTACCAATTAAACACAATTTATGAAATGCAATTGATACACAATGATCAAGCATTAAATTCCAAAACATAACATTGTCAAGGAAATAAGAGTTACGGGATTACAACCCAATCCCGAATAGGTCAAAACAGAGTTTAAACCAAACACAGCGGAAGACTAAGAAAGTACATTACAATCGGAGTTATTGTCCAAAGGATCATAACCTGATTAAAGAAATAATTAAAACATTCAAAAACCACCGCCGACTCCATAGTCCTTCTAATCTTCTGAGCTACTTCTTAACTGATGTGCCGAATCGAACGGATGACACCAACCAACCATGCAAGAGAAAATATTGGTTGATTAGTCTAAATGAATAGACTAGCAAGGGAACAAAGCAGAATGGTTCGAAGTAGTTGTATTAGGTTAGACTCTTCGTCCCTCGAATAATAATCGAGTACGCTTGTCAACCACCATACTCCTACTGGAATAAACAAGAGGTATGCACAAGAGAAGATGATGGAAGACTGAATCTTCACAGAAATCGACTCGAAAGAAGACTCCAACTGAAATGAGTCTTTAAGAAAGTATGACAAATCTGGAAAGTTACAGAATCATACAACAATGATTTAAAACTGACTGAGATGCTTCGGTTCCCGACCAACCTCATCGCCTACAGCGAATCCAGGTTGGAAAGAGAACGTACTACATTCAAGTCAAGACGAGTTTTCCTAGCTGCACTATAACTTAGCTGCACTACTCGCCCAAGGTGTATTAATTATGTGCGTCAAGGTAGCACTTATCTGATTTATGTTTCAAAAACACACATCACATTATAGACTTTTACATGTGTACCCCACCAATGGGACGACACATCTTAGTATACGTTTCGTCGAGAGTGACGTATACCGAAAGGTTTGTGACACCAGCTAAGTGTCCTGTCTCTACACACATGTGTAAGAGACCGATCATGATCATAGAATAGTACCAGATGGGGACGAGCCACCCCGATACCCGATTATAAAGAAACGACTGGACAGAGTCCGAGTAACGTTCCTATTTAACAGTGCTAACTAAATAGTTACAGCACCACAACATTTACAGGATAAATCCACATAAAGGCCCGAAAGGCGATCACAGATAATAGCGTTGTTCTAAAAGATATACAACCTATTATATGATTTTCAAAACAGTTTATCAAAACCGTTTCCAGACAAACAGAATATTCATTCCAAATTAATTACTCAGATAAACTACTGATAATTAATGTAAATATGGAATGAATGAGCAAGAGCGAACCGCCACTTGCCTTACTCCGCAGAATAGTCTAAAGACGTCACTGGATTCCGGGCTCGACACGGTATAGTTCCAATAGCACAACAACCTTCGAGTCGACCCATAAAAGGAACCCTAAGTTAGATCCGACATAAACAGTACGAATCTAAACACGGCAAAAGAACACGAAAGGAAAGACGCCACGACGACAACCGACCAAGCCAAAGCCACGAAGGCGTTCTGGGCACTGGCGGCGGTCGCTGTTCTTGGCGGCGGTCGCCGTGAAGAACACGGCCGACTGAAACGAGAGAAATCTCACCCCAAAACACGAGCGGTTCGGCCTCCTTCGACTTGCTTTGGCTTATAACCTCCAAGGCTAACCAAAATCTTCACAAAGGCACTCAGGAACCACACCAAAGCAACACCGGCGAGACCTTCAAATTCCGGCGAAAACACAACTCCGGCGAGAGGCGAATTTGGCAGCGATTCGGGGTTGTAGATGACCCAAAACCCATGCCCAAGCTCGTCTATTTATAGGCAAACCCCAAGGAGTGATCTGCAAACCCTCAGACACGGCAAACGACGCAACGACGCGCCTCGAACGACGCCGGCGACCGGCGGGCAATGCCCACTGGACAATCACGGCGGTCGCCATAATTTTGCCTGTGGCGGGCACGCGGCGGTCGCCATCGCTAGGCCTGTCGCGGCCAGCTAGAAGCTGACACGTTGACTTCTCGGGCCCAACCACGGCGGTCGCCGTTTCTGAACGGCGGTCGCCGTTTCCCCATTTTCCCGCCCATTCGGCTTTGAACGAGCCAGACGTTAAACCGGGATAAAAATTATCGTACGCGAACGACAATTAAAATCTAAGGCACCTTGTCTGTATATTATTTCACTGAGAAAAATATTACAGATACAGAGCACATTACATAATGTCTCAAGCTACCTGAATTAAATCCGACGTACGCAATGGGTACTCGGAAAAATTCCATAATTCCCAAAATAACCTTACAAAAATACGGGGCATCACATCTCCTCCCCCTTACAAGAAGTTTCGACCCCGAAACTTAGGTCGAGAATAACTCGGGGAAACGCCTGAGCATATCTGACTCGGTTTCCCACATCTCCCAAGTAACTTCTTCGGTCCCTGACTTGGACCACAGCACTCGTACCAACGGCACGATCTTGTTGCGCAATTGCTTCTCCCGACGCTCCAAAATGCGCACGGGCAACTCTTCATAAGTACCATTAGCTTGAATCTCGATGTCTTCATAACTAAGCACATGAGATTCATATGGTACATACTTTCTGAGTAAAGATACGTGGAACACGTTATGTACCGGGTGAGCCGATGGCGGCAACGCCAAGCGGTACGCTAGAGATCCCACTCTATCCAAGATCTCGAATGGTCCCACGTAGCGAGGGTTAAGCTTCTCACGCTTACCAAATCTGAAAACTCCTTTGGATGGCGATACCTTGACAAAAACCTTGTCACCGACCTCGAACTCGACAGTCCTGCGCTTCCGATCTGCGTAGGACTTCTGTCGACTCTGAGCGGTCAACATTCTTTGTCTGATCAAAGCAATGTCTGAAGCCGTCCTTTCGACCAACTCTGGTCCAAGCAGAATTTTGTCGGCATTATCGTCCCAACAAATCGGAGATTTGCATCTGCGACCATACAAAGCTTCAAACGGAGCCATCTTGATTATAGCATGCCAGCTATTGTTGTATGTGAACTCAATCAGACTCAAGCTGTCCTCCCAGCTAGTCGGACGATCGAGCACACAAGCTCTAAGCATATCCTCCAGAGTCTGGATGGTCCTTTTAGACTGGCCATCTGTCTGAGGATGAAACGATGTACTGAACCTCAACTCGGTTCCCATAGCCTTATGAAGTTCCTTCCAGAATCTTGACATGAAACGGCCATCTCGGTCCGATACAATGGTCTTAGGAATGCCATGTAAGCGGACAATCTCCTTCTGGTAAACTTCGGCTAGCTTCTGGGTTTCCCATGTGGTCTTGATGGCTATGAAATGAGCACTCTTCGTAAGCCTATCCACAATTACCCAGATAACATCTCTCTGACTTCGAGTCTTGGGTAGCCCAGTGACGAAGTCCATGGAAATGTCCTCCCATTTCCATTCTGGCACGGGGAGAGGTAGCATCTCACCACCTGGTCTGCGGTGTTCGATCTTGACTTTTTGGCAAGTTAAGCACTTTGCCACAAAGTCTGCTATGTCCCACTTCATGTTTGGCCACCAAAACTTCTTCTTGAGATCCTTGTACATCTTGCTAGAGCCAGGATGCACAGAATAAGCAGATGAATGAGCTTCTCTCATCACCAACTGACGAAGACCCTCTGTGTCAGGCACACAGATCCGATCCTGAAACCAAAGTGATCCATCATCCTGAACCACAAAGCTGGGAGCCTTCCCATCCATCACTTCACTGCTTAACTTCACCAAGATGATGTCATCGACTTGCTTTTCTTTGATCTGATCCAGCAGTGTAGCCTGAATCTCCATCATACTCAGGTACCCTCTACGCTGGTCATACAAGACTTCAATGTCGCATGACTCTTGGTTTAGCTTGGTTTGAGCAGTAAGTAGAGCAACTACAGTCTCATGCGTTGTCTTCCGGCTTAGTGCATCAGCTACTACATTAGCCTTGCCCGGATGATACAACAACTCCATGTCGTAGTCCTTGAGCAACTCTAGCCAGCGGCGTTGTCTCATATTTAACTCCTTCTGGGTAAATAAATACTTGAGACTTTTGTGGTCGGTGAAGACTTGGCATCTTATACCGTAGAGGTAATGCCTCCAAATCTTCAGCGCAAAGACAACCGCTGCTAACTCAAGATCATGGGTCGGATAGTTTTCTTCATAAGTCTTGAGTTGTCTAGATGCGTAAGCAATGACTCTGCCCCTTTGCATCAAAACACAACCAAGGCCACACTTGGAAGCATTACTATAGACCACATAATCGTCATTCCCCTCTGGGAGTGCTAACACGGGTGCCGAGGTCAACCGTCGCTTCAACTCCTGGAAACTGACCTCGCACTTGTCATTCCAGACAAACTTCTTGTGGACTTTGCGGAGTAGATTGGTCATCGGTAGAGCGATCTTTGAAAATCCTTCTACAAACCTTCTATAATACCCGGCAAGTCCAAGAAAACTGCGTACCTCCTTCACATTCTGGGGCTGTGTCCATTTGGCCACCGCTTCAATCTTTTGGGGATCAACCATAACCCCATTTTTATTGATCACGTGGCCTAAGAAAGCCACTTCCTTCATCCAGAATTCACATTTAGACAATTTAGCATAAAGCTGATGTTGTCTAAGGATCGACAAGGAAATCCGTAGATGTTCCTCGTGGACTTCTTCATTTGGAGAATAGATCAAGATGTCGTCGATGAAAACCACCACGAACTTATCCAAGTACTGGTGAAAACATCGGTTCATCAAATCCATAAAGACAACTGGAGCATTTGTAAGCCCAAAAGGCATCACTACGAACTCGTAATGACCATATCTGGTCCTAAACGCAGTTCTAGGAATGTCCTGCTCACGAATCTTGAGCTGGTGATATCCAGATCTTAAGTCGATCTTGGAGAAAACATTTGCTCCCTGCAACTGGTCCAACAAGTCATCAATCCTAGGCAAAGGATACTTGTTCTTGATCGTCACCTTGTTCAACTCTCGATAGTCGATACAAAGTCGGAACGATCCGTCCTTCTTTTTGATGAATAATACCGGAGCACCCCACGGCGATGCACTCGGCCTGACATAATCTTTATCAAGAAGATCTTCAAGTTGATTCTTCAATTCTTGCATCTCATCCGGAGCCATCCGATACGGTGATTTGGAAATCGGCGCCGTACCAGGCTCAAGATCAATAGAAAACTCAACGTCACGGTTCGGGGGTAATCCTGGAATTTCTTCCGGAAAGACATCCGAAAATTCCCTAACTACAGGAATATCAAGAACCTCAGGTCCATCCTTCTCAGGCGAATCCAAGTAGCAAAGGTACCCGACACATCCTTGTCGTAGTAGCTTAAACGCAGCCATCACATTGATCAGCTTGCTGTTATCAGCGTCATTTCGACCTTTGAACTTGCACACGAATTGGCCCCCAGATGACACCGTCACCGTTCTTGAACTGAAGTCGATCACCGCCTTGTGACGCGTCAGCCAATCCATACCGAGAATAATGTCGTATGGAGCAATGGCTATACAGATTAAATCTGCCTCGAATTCCTTACCCTGAATGGTAATCGGAAAGTCGGACAAATGCTTGGTTCCCACCAAACGTTCTCCATTAGGAAGATTAACGACGAAAGGGTCGCACGAATCATTGCACACTAAATCTAACTTGCTAACACAGCTATCCGAAATAAAGGAATGCGTAGCACCAGAATCAAACAGAATGCACACTGAAGTAGAGTGAAGGTATAGAGTACCTTGAGCAATCGGAGCGTTGGGTCCATCTGCTTCACGCATTTCGTACAAGCGTTGGCCCTGACTTCCAGAAACAGCTGGGGCCTTTCCTCTGTTCTGAGCAGTCGTCTTCACTGAAGGGCTAGGAGTCTCGGCAGGCTTAAACCTAGGTCGGTTGCTCTGATGAACTGACCCTTGCTGCGACTCTACTCCCTTCTGCTTCCCCTGCTTGCAGAACTTTTGCAGATGACCATCACGTCCACACCCAAAGCATGGCCTCTTCTCCTTCCGGCACTCAGTGCTCTTGTGCCCAGCAGTACCGCAGTTATAACACTGAACTGTACTCCTGGTCTGCCCTGACTGCTGAGTCGATCCTCCTTGCGTCATCTCCGTCTTAGCTCTGCCGGATTTGGCGAAGTTAGACGGTGGCGCAGGGCGCTTAAAGCCACCTCCCTGGTTCTGATTCTGCATCGACTTCTGTCGGTTGCGCCTCTTGGTCGACTCCTCGAGAGTTACCTCCAGCTTATAGGCACAATCCACATACTGCTCCAAGGTAGAGCATGTGTGGTGCACCATTAATGGCTTGATATCTGGGTTCATCCACTCGTGGAAGTACCAGATCTTTTGAGGCTCGCTGGTGATCTCGGCAGTGGCGTACTGTAGAAGATGGTTGAACTTAGATGCCAACTCGGTCACTCTCAGACCATCAGTCTGAGGGTACAAGAACTCTTTATGCTTCTCCTCTCTCATAGCACGAGAGAAAAAGCGATCAACCATCTTGGTCTTGAACATCGACCAAGTCAACACTGGGCTCTCAGCCAAACCAGTGCTCTCCCACCACTCTCTAGCCTCCTCCTTCAGCTGAAGAGAAGCGATATGGACCTTCTCGGCCTCCGTACACTCCACGTTCCTGAACAACCTCTCCATATGGGAGAACCAATGAGTCACTGCCACTGGCTCCCCTTTCCCGTTATAGCAGTCGGGTCTCATGGAAGTAATGGTCTTAAGAGCGCGACCATAGCTGTCCCTCGCCCTAACGGCAGTCTCCTATATCACGGGGTTTCTGGGTTCCACAACATCAGGAACCGCTGCGTGAATATGCACTTCTTGTGCTTGAGACGCACTTGGTCTCAACACATCTACAATTGCCTACATCACGATCCCACGGATCGCCTCCACAGCTGCGGCGTCGAACAGTGTCGGCGCTCGGGTCTGATCCTGTCCTTCACGCCTATGTTGGACGTGAGACTCTGACTCGTGTTCATCCTGAACACCTCTTCTTGCTGGTCTGGGGTTTTGGCTAGTCCCAGTACCGGCTCGAGTTGAATTCCTCGTGCTTCTTGGGTTCACCATCTATTTACCGATCAAATTCCAAGCATTCAATACATTAATATTATGCAACATACTTATGCAATATATCAATGTAAATAAATCACTCAGAATAGATCAACTTGGCATTTTGTAGATGAACCTTCGAATTCTTACACAAGTTACACATAAGTTTATCATTCGAGCGTTTGGACAACATTGCTCGAAGATATAAGTGTTTCTCAGAGTACTTGCCGCAATACTGAAATATTACACAAAGTACAACTTGGAATACTAAGAAACGAACTACTACGATAGGCAACGCCATTCCTCCTCAAGGCGTTCCAAAATGTCTCCCATACGACTGGCTACTCGTGCATGGTCTCTTCGGGCTAGGCTCACCATCGAGCTCTGGCGATGGGTTTCGCACCCTACTTGACCCTGAAGCACATAGTCCTAGCTCAGTCATGGTAAAGTATGGGCCGTCCATGATTGGTCCTCCTATTCCAGCCCTCCTCTGAGTACTGGCGATCAGCTCATCCCTCTGACGCTGCTGTTCTGCGGAGATTACCTCGCTCTGGCGGAGAATCTCCTGCAATTCGGATTCCGACCTCCATCTCCTTGGAGTAGGGATAGGCTGAGATTCTCTGTCACTTCTCCCAATATCGTACTCGGTATACAGTGCCTCCCAATCAGCTTCTGACATGGGTGCGTACTCTGGCACTGGTGACAATCCTATACCGGGCTCCTGATTCTGCCCTCCAAGGTCCAACTCTGGATCCTCTTCTGGATCATCCTCGATGGGATCCTCATCCTCGGGATCATCCTCGATGGGATCCTCATCCTCGGGATCATCCTCAATGGGATCCTCATCCTCGGAATCATCCTCGATCATTTCCTCGTCCTCGACAGGATCTTGCTCAAGCATCTCCTCTTCCTCCTCCTCGTACTCGATCTCCTCGGGAATTGGTCCCAGCAGAAAGTCGTCTTGGTAAACCCCTTGTTCATACCTTGATAACTCATCTTCCTGCTCTTATTCCTGTACTTCCTCCACCCTTGGTGGCGGCACAGGTGCAGGTCTAGGGACCATAACATTCCTGGCTACAAGGACAACTGACTCGGGGAGAACGTGCTTGACGTCTTCGGGTGGGCTACTCGGGCCTCCAACCTCGAAACATCGCTGAGGTAACGGAAAATCTAGCCTCGGCTTATCCGACTTGGCGTCTTCCGACCCCCTACCAATAGAAAAGCAGACACCCATCCTATCGAACAATAAGGAAGGAATTAGTCTTTCTAGACATAGAAGCAAGCTTACTACATCAGACTATTAAGAAGACACGACTATGAACGGTGTTTTTAAATTCTTTTCAGAATGAAAATTCAGAGCCCTCTTTAAAGCATTTCAAAAACGGATAAATGGTTTATAAAAATTCCAATCCCGTTTTAAAACCTTTGGCTCTGATACCACAACTGTAACACCCCCAAAACTTAACCCTTTTGGAAAGGTATTACCGCCAGTGACCCCAGTGTTCCTTACCGAGATCACCCAAGGATTTACCAATTAAACACAATTTATGAAATGCAATTGATACATAATGATCAAGCATTAAATTCCAAAACATAACATTGTCAAGGAAATAAGAGTTACGGGATTACAACCCAATCCCGAATAGGTCAAAACAGAGTTTAAACCAAACACAGCGGAAGACTAAGAAAGTACATTACAATCGGAGTTATTGTCCAAAGGATCATAACCTGATTAGAGAAATAATTAAAACATTCAAAAACCACCGCCGACTCCATAGTCCTTCTAATCTTCTGAGCTACTTCTTAACTGATGTGCCGAATCGAACGGATGACACCAGCCAACCATGCAAGGGAAAATATTGGTTGGTTAGTCTAAATGAATAGACTAGCAAGGGAACAAAGCAGAATGGTTCGAAGTAGTTGTATTAGGTTAGACTCTTCATCCCTCGAATAATAATCGAGTACGCTTGTCAACCACCATACTCCTACTGGAATAAACAAGAGGTATGCACAAGAGAAGATTCTGGAAGACTGAATCTTCACAAAAATCGACTCGAAAGAAGACTCCAACTGAAATGAGTCTTTAAGGAAGTATGACAAATCTGGAAAGTTACAGAATCATACAACAATGATTTAAAACTGACTGAGATGCTTCGGTTCCCGACCAACCTCATCGCCTACAGCGAATCCAGATTGGAAAGAGAACGTACTACATTCAAGTCAAGACGAGTTTTCCTAGCTGCACTACTCGCCCAAGGTGTATTAATTATGTGCGTCAAGGTAGCACTTATCTGATTTATGTTTCAAAAACACACATCACATTATAGACTTTTACATGTGTACCCCACCAATGGGACGACACATCTTAGTATACGTTTCGTCGAGAGTGACGTATACCGAAAGGTTTGTGACACCAGCTAAGTGTCCTGTCTCTACACACATGTGTAAGAGACCGATCATGATCATAGAATAGTACCAGATGGGGACGAGCCACCCCGATACCAGATTATAAAGAAACGACTGGACAGAGTCCGAGTAACGTTCCTATTTAATAGTGCTAACTAAACAGTTACAACACCACAACATTTACAGGATAAATCCACATAAAGGCCCGAAAGGCGATCACAGATAATAGCGTTGTTCTAGCAGATATACAACCTATTATATGATTTTCAAAACAGTTTATCAAAACCGTTTCCAGACAAACAGAATATTCATTCCAAATTAATTACTCAGATAAACTACTGATAATTAATGTAAATATGGAACGAATGAGCAAGAGCGAACCGCCACTTGCCTTACTCCGCAGAATAGTCTAAAGACGTCACTGGATTCCGGGCTCGACACGGTATAGTTCCGACAGCACAACAACCTTTGAGTCGACCCATAAAAGGAACCCTAAGTTAGATCCGACATAAACAGTACGAATCTAAACACGGCAAAAGAACACGAAAGGAAAGACGCCACGACGACAATCGACCAAGCCAAAGCCACGAAGGCGTTCTGGGCACTGGCGGCGGTCGCCGTGAAGAACACGGCCGACTGAAACGAGAGAAATCTCACCCTAAAACACGAGCGGTTCGGCCTCCTTCGACTTGCTTTGGCTTCTAACCTCCAAGGCTAACCAAAAGCTTCACAAAGGCACTCAGGAACCACACCAAAGCAACACCGGCGAGACCTTCAAATTCCGGCGAAAACACAACTCCGGCGAGAGGCGAATTTGGCAGCGATTCGGGGTTGTAGATGACCCAAAACCCATGCCCAAGCTCGTCTATTTATAGGCAAACCCCAAGGAGTGATCTGCAAACCCTCAGACACGGCAAACGACGCAACGGCGTGCCTCGAACGACGCCGGCGACCGGCGGGCAATGCCCACTGGACAATCACGACGGTCGTCGTAATTTTGCCTGCGGCGGGCACGCGACGGTCGCCGTAAATGCGGCGGTCGCCGTCGCTAGGCATGTCGTGGCCAGCTAGAAGCTGACACGTTGACTTCTCGGGCCCAACCACGGCGGTCGCCGTTTCCCCCTTTTTCCCGCCCATTCGGCTTTGAACGAGCCAGACGTTAAACCGGGATAAAAATTATCGTACGCGAACGACAATTAAAATCTAAGGCACCTTGTCTGTATATTATTTCACTGAGAAAAATATTACAGATACAGAGCACATTACAGAATGTCTCAAGCTACCTGAATTAAATCCGACGTACGCAACGGGTACTCGGAAAAATTCCATAATTCCCAAAATAACCTTACAAAAATACGGGGTATCACATCTCCTCCCCCTTACAAGATAAAGGGTGGAGGGGTCGCGTGTTCGACTCTCACCAACAACCTACCCATTTGGGGGGAAGGGTTGGGGTACACGGCCTGCAGGCCTGTTAAGGATGGCAGTGCCGGGGTGTCTGTCAGGCCCATTGTCGGCAAGGTCAGGCACCAACATAAAGTGTATTTTTTTGTAATACCTCAGCCACTTGGGCCGGCCCATCACAGGGCTGCAGCCCATACACCCCAACCCATCACTAGTAGCTCTAAGCCCAAGGCCCAACTATTTCTAGCAGGTTGTTGGTGAGACTCGAACTCGAGACCTCACCCTTTAACAAGCGGCCAAAGCATTGCTTGTTACCAATTGTGCTGCAGCGCAATTGGTAACAAGCAATGCTTTGGCCGCTTGTTAAAGGGTGAGGTCTCGAGTTCGAGTCTCACCAACAACCTGCTAGAAATAGCTGGGCCTTGGGCTTGGAGCTACTAGTGATGGGTTGGGGTGTATGGGCTGCAGCCCTGTGATGGGCCGGCCCAAGTGGCTGAGGTATTACACTTAATATGAACATCAACATTATTATATACGAACTTTAGATGACAATATATGAACATTAACACATAATATATGACCATCTAGTTTATTTTTATGGTGCACAATATTGAAAATAAGATAAAATTTTCATAAGTATAAATATGAACGTTAGATAACTATATATGAACATGGACTTTAACATATGAACCACATTGACCAATGTTCATATTTAGTGCACTAAGGGTTCATAATTAATATACTAAAGATTGATATGTATTAAACATGTATTTTAATATACTAAATGTACAAGATGAATGATTAATATTTATAAACTATACTTGAGGGTTAGTACACTAGAAATTCATATGTATTACATTAAAGGTTCATACTTAATATACTAAAGGTTTCACATTTAATAAACAAAGTAAACATATATTTTAGTATCGTATTACAAATCTAAGTTTGTGAACCTCTAGTTTAATGTTTGTAAATCTCTAGTATAATCTAGCTTGTAAACTTCTAGTATTAGTATATGGACATGGTGTATAGATATGTGAACTTAATTAGAACCACACATTGTGATCAAGAGAATAAAAATTTGGTCTAAAAAAACGAAATTATGAAAATGTCGATATTTCTTCATAATCCTACAGAACCTGATGAAACTAGAAAAGTGACTTTGTTGACCAAACGAAGGGAAGGTAGCACCGTTCCTTAAGTTCGATACGTGACATGTTGCTCATTCATCCCCCTTCATCTAATGTCATGTTGCTCCATATTTTTCACCGTATTTAACACTTGAACCCCCTCTAATTTATAAAGTGTTTTATTAGAAAAGTACTTATATAAATATTAATAAATGTGTCCTAAAACTGATTTACTGTTTTTCACTACACACTTTATATTAAAAAAATATTTTTTTATAAAACTTAGTTTTTCTCACCAAACATGTTTTACTACATAATTCTATTTTCAACAAAAAACTGTTTATAAATACTTTCATCAAACAAATCGTAGAATAACATAATTTTATAGGTTGACTAGTCTATTGTATTTTTCTTATATAAACTTAATTTTATATCATTCCAAAGATGAAAGGTAATCAGTTAAGTCTGATTATTGGTTGGGCATATGTGGGCATGATAATGACCTTCAAGCACTCAACTACTCTCGTAAACAGGTCAAGAGTCATAAAGATCAACGAGGCCATGATGCCTGACCAACACTACTCAACTACTCTCAACTCAACACCAACATACTTAAACTCCATCTCCATTAGACCACCACAACCCCACTTTTTTTTGCTAACCCTATTTTTGTTATTCTAGTTTGTAAACTTCTAATATAAGAGTTGTGGCCCCGGGACATAGCAATTTCACTCGTGCTCATCCATCCATGATCATCTTTGAGTTTGTAGAGTCATCTTGACTTCAATGGGTCCTCCGCATCCTATTAGGTCCCTAGAGATCATCATGTGCAGTACCAACTCGATCGTTGTTTGAATAGATCGAGACACCAATTTTAGCACACACTTGGTCTCCACCGGTGCACAACTAGGGCTTCGACTATGGCTTGCATTTCTTCGACTTCCTCCGCACACCATTGAGCCCACATGGACCACTCATCTAGTCCTAATGGTTGGTTTAAAGAGCGCTTGGAAACTTGAGACTTGGCTTGAGCGAGTTCAACCATCTATCCTACTTGGCGAGTCAAATGGCAAGTGGAGTGAGCCACTCATGTGCCACTCGTGCACACTATCTCTTAGCTAGATTATTTTGAGGTATTTTATCATTCTAAATATTATCTTTATGCTATTAGGCCATCTAGTTTTGACTTTAGTAGTTTTTAATACTTTGATAAGTTTTTAGATTAGAGATATGATTTCGGTTTCTTGGCTAGCCAAACTAATTTCTTTGTTATTTAAACTCTTCTTTTTACAATAATAAATCAGTTTTGAAGTTTTAATCAAGATGACATTGCTTGTCAAGACTATCTTAACACAAAGGCCTAGTATTCGTGTGTTCTAGTGTTCGTTCTTGCTTTCTCATGCGTGATTGAGCATAAGTGTGATTTATCCACATCCATGTAGGTTCGAAGCTTGAGCAATCACAAATTAGAGTATTTTTACAAGTTTCAACTACGTAGGTAAGGGAACAAAGTTGAGGAACTTGACTCCAAGACTGGACCATCCAAATAATTGAGATTGACAAGAATCTTCATGTATCAAGTGTTATCAATTGTCATTGTTTCGAGGCAAGTTTAAAACTTGTTTCAAACTATTTTATTTTTAATTTTTGGCAACTTAACCTTAAAATTCTATCCGCCCTACCTTTGTGCATCAAACACGTAGAAAACTATCACCCACCACCTTGAAGCCACTATTGTCGGAACTCCACGGTCAACCACCACCTCTAACCACCACATACTTCCACCACCAACAAACCCTAACATCATGACCCCACCACCCTTCTATCTTCCATATCCATACATCACAAAATAATATATTTTTTGCCAACCTTATCCACCAAAAAGATATTATCTTACCCTTTGTTATCTTTTACGATCTTGTTTCGTTATTTAGTATTTTTGTTGTTTTTGCAAATAGTCTTAAGTTTTGATCACATTATTTGTTTCCATGTTGATAGATTTTATAGCATGGCTTTATTTTTTCTACACTTTCCCTCCACCCTCACGTGTTGCCCTTTGTACGACACTCTTCCTTTGTTTCGTGCATTATTGTGTGTTTTGTGTAATTGTAATGTTCTAGTTGCACTTTGGTTCAAAAAAAGAAGAAGAATTCATGCAGCTTATAGTAAAAAGTAAAAAACAAAAGAGGGCAAAGCCCTAAAACTATCTTCCACAAATCCCACAATACACTCCTCCACCAATTTTACCAATTTAGGATTTGTGTGTTTCTCCTTAGAATTTGCTTGAATTTTGCATGTCTTTTTTCCCTTGATACTTGCAATTCTTTTAATTGATCATTTTGGTATTCTTTGCCTAATCAATATTATACTTGAAGTACTTATCTTATCCCTTTTTTCCTTCTATCTATCTTTTTCTTAGCCATTGTCAAACCACTTTCTACCTTGATTTGGGTCATTCCAGTTGCTGAAATTTTAAGTGGGCATTGATTGTGTCAACAAGATCTCGTCTAAGATTAAGATAAATATTCCCTTATGCGTTGGATTCTTGTGTGTGTCTTTGCTTTTTGCCAGGTCTATGATGTTGAGTGAATAAGTTCAAAGCAACCCCGCCAACACCAAGGCCGTAGATATGGACGCCATGCAAGAGCTTAAGCAAACAATGTTTCCATAATTTGTGAAGCGGTATGAGGCCAAATTCAAGGATAAAGGTGACACCTCCTCTTGTATCAACAACAAGGGCCTGACCATACCAAAGGAGGTTGACACCGACAACAAAGAGGGACTGAGCAAGGCCGCTGCACAAGACAAGGGCAAGGCACCCATGTACGACGCCAAGTTGTGGATGCAGTTGATCTAGACTCCATTAATGAGTAAGAGTATGTCCTCGAGCGCTACCGTGCTAAGACAAAGCACGCCACTTTGAATGAGGAGCGTTGGGAGGCTAGATATCGGCGTCAAGTGCACCACGACTGTCGCCATTGTCATGAGCGACGACAACAGTCTTCTAGGTCACATTCCCGTAGTGACCGCGATGAGCACCGCCCACGTTGCCGTCTTGACTTTGATAAAGACAAGACACGACAAGTGATGACGACTTAGAGGCTAGGCCCATGGCTTTCCACCGTCCTTCTCACCCCCACCTTCAAGAAAACTTTAGTGAGGCAGAGGATATATATATTCTGCTACCACATAGATGTCACCCCCTCGTGAAAGAGAGGGAGACCACCACTTTGATGTATGTTACCCCCATGCAACAACAATGCAAACTCGTATGACATTAAGGGGAAGATCAAACCTTACATCAGAGAGCATGATCTTGTTGCGTACTTAGAATAAGAGCAAACCACTGAGTATGTGTTAGATCATTACCACTATCAGGATTGCGAGAGAGTCGACATTGCCACCCTCCACTTCATCGACAATGCAAGGTCTTGGTGGTTTGGGACAAGAGTCGAGAGGAAGAGAAGAGGTTGACACTCAAATCACTACATGGAATCAACTTACTTATGACAAGCATAATAAGTTTATTCTATAAGACTTTGATGGGAACTTAAGGTTCCAAGCGGATCTCATAGAGTAAGGGACACACTCACCGATCGAGTACTTCAACGATCTTGTGTCGTTGTCCCATAGAGTTGGTGTGCACAATTCAGCTAGGGCCATCGCACATATTATTTGCCAGGCCTCAATGCCTCCATATGAGACAATCTCAAGTTACAAGACATTAAGGACATTAATACCTTTGTGCACAACGCAATGTTGTCTTACAAGCAAGAGCTAAGGAGAAAGAAGGAAGCTTGGTTCCTGATACGCTCTACTTTATAGTGCGTAACTAGGAGCTGTTACTAGTATTTGGGGTGCCATTTATGTGTGTTTAGGACATAATATAGGAGAATGGAATTTTGGATAAGAAGTGTTGATTTGGTGGTTTTGAGTACTTAAATGAAGACATATTGAAGATGAAGGCGAAGCCACAAGAGAAGACCGTAAGCGAGAAGAAGAAGACACTACAAAAGCTTTTCCGCGGGCGCGGAAGATCCGCTGTGGTCGCGGATTTCACCAGAAGCAGCGAGGCTACAAGAACTTTTCCGCGGTCGTGGATTTATTTCCGTGGTCGCGGCTACTTCACACGCGCGGAGCCGGGATTTATTTCATCCGAGACTTGTTTTACTTTTATCCTTTTATTTTATTCATTTTATTCCGTTTATTTCCTTTTAGGATATTATTTCCTATCTTTTGGAAACTAGGTTTGCTAGGTTATTTTACTTAGGAGCAGCCTTTTCATAATTCAATTATTCATGTTATCACATTATCGTTCAGTTTTTCCTTTAGAGTTTTTATGCTTTGAAGACTATGAAGAACTAAGCAACTTTTGCTTAGTCCGACGATTAAAGCCTTCGTTTGTATTTGGTTGTGAGATTATAACTCTATTTCCTTTTCTTTGATTATATCTTTTCTCTTTGTGCTTCATCCCATTGATTCTTGTTGTTTTGCCTAGTCTGATCATCTAGTTGATATTAGTAATTATCTATTGCTAGGGTTTGGATATTTCTGGTTGAAATCCCTTATCTTGTGTAGCAAACACGATTTACAGGAACTGGTTGTGAATTCTTATTGTGAAAATAATTGATTATATGTCGAGTAATGGTGGATTGTTAAGTATTGCATGTATCCTGGTTAATTCATATGTTTACTGTTGTCTTTAGATTGAATCTTGATAGTTTCTTGATTGTTTATTGGTAAGTATTTTCAGGGCTGGTTGACCTGTCTATATACATAAGATCGGGACAAGAATATTCATTGTTAGGAATTTGAGATAATCTAGGATCAACCAATCAAACTGGAGTGTGGATATTTGTCTGGCTAAGTTACTTCTCACCCATTAATTACATCTTTTGCATTAATTTACTTTATTACGTGACACAAACCAAAACACCCCTTTTGTTACTATTGGCATACAACCTTTGCACTTAGGAAGATTGCTTACCTCCCTGTGGGATCGATCCTTATTTACCCTACTACATTAGTTAGGTTTTTTAGGTTTACTTTGATAGGCATCACGACTTTAGCCTCATCAGTTCCCTAACAAAGAAAAGAGGTACTCTTATAACCCTAATTCTGTTCTTTTTACTAATTATTTTTCTTCACAACCTCCTAGAACCACCACGACGCTTCCACAAGCCCCAACGACGCACACAACCACCCCTCTACCACAAGAACAAGCATGTGACCAAGTGTAAAAGGAGTGGTCACATACAACATGATTGCCCCAACAACAAGAAAGTACCCTTCACTAGCCATGGCGGTTTTGAGTCTTGTGAAGAAGAGGAGGAAGAACCCTTCAAGAGGGGGATGAGAAAGAAGAAGATCCAAGACGTGTGGATCCACTTGGCTATGGAGCACCCACACTCATGACCCGGTGAGCCCTAACTGTGCAAAAGCACGTGAACATAGACCAATGGGATAACAATTTTAATGGGCGTTGCTAATTAGAGGAGGCACTTTTGGAGTGATCGTGGATAGGGGAAAGTGTTGCAATATTGTGAGAGAAAAGGTGCTTAACCACATCAACTTAGAGACAGGCCACACGGCCTACACCCCCAACCTTATGGACTTCAATGGCTCTCCTATGGAAAAAGTGACAAAAATGGTAACAAGGCAATGCCATGTCACTTTGAGTATGGGTCACTACCATGATACTATTCCTTGTGATGTTATTTGCATGGATATAACTCATATCTTGTTAGGTCGCCTTTGGTTATTTGACAAAAGGGTTATACAGGATGGCTTCCTTAATAAGTATTCTTTTATGCATAACAGAAAGAGGGTCACCCATTCCCCACTATCACAAAAGGCTAGGGAACAAAGAAGAGTAATCGAGTTGGAGGAGAAGGAGTTGTTGGCAAAGGAGACCAAGACAATTGCCAATGCACCCGCCGACACCAAGACAAGTGCCTCATCAGTGTCCACTAGGCGCGTAGTTCTCCTATTGAGCCATGACCACTTCTCCAACACCACACCACTATATGATGTCAACCCACATCTTGGTGACTGGGAAAATTTGTCAAAATCACGTCAGCGGTCATGCACTTATTCATCTCGCACAATCGTTGCTGTTTGGGAAGCCTTATTGGAATTTCTGCATCCGGATCACCTTGGTCGCCACTTCTATGTTGAAACATCACTTATGCCTTATATATTGGCTGCACAACCAGACAATAGTGACCATGATGATACAACTTATACCACTACAATTACTGACAATAATGACCACAATGATACAACTGATACTAATATAATTACTGACGTTCCCACTGTATTAACTCAAGTAGACGTAACAGCTTCATTAACCGTTGTTCCCTCTAGAACTCTTGGTGGTGATGACTCTAATACTCAAAGGGAACCTGATGCCCAAGCAAATGATGTTGTAGGAACAATCAACAAAGTAGAGTCGACGGGCACTGAAGATGAAACCTTGCCTTCACTTTCAACCTATGTTCCCGTTGCTACGACTCTGCCTCCTATGATTCTAGAATCTCAAAGAACCAGAATACAAAAGAATCATCCAGTTGACAACTTTCTCACACCATTCGATCAAAGAGGTACTCACTCATCTCTTAACTTTTATTGTGGTTTTAATGCGTTTATCTCTCTTGTAGAGCCAAAGATGATAAAGGAGGCATTGAAGGAACCAGACTGGGTGGTAGCTATGCGAGATGAGCTACACCAATTTGAGAGAAACAAGGTGTGGAGACTAGCTACTAAGCCCAAGTATAAGAATGTTATTGGTACTCGTTGGGTGTTTAGGAACAAGCTCGATGATTATGGAGTTGTGACAAGGAACAAAGCCAGATTGGTAGCCAAAGGGTACAAACAACAAGAGAGGATAGACTACGATGATACTTATGCTATATTTGCAAGGATTGAAGCTATTCGTCGTCTCATAACCTACACCTCTCACAAGGGGTTCAAACTGTATCAAATGGATGTAAATACCACCTTTTTGAATGGGTATCTTTAAGAAGAGGTTTATGCTGAATAACCCCCAGGCTTTGAAGATATCGATCGTCCTGACCATGTGTTCGTGTTGGATAAGGCCTTATATGGTCTTACGCAAGCACCTCATGCTTGGTGTGGTAGACTTGCACAATTCCTCTTATCTAATGGGTATAGACGTGCTGCAATTGACAAAACATTGTTCCTCTTGGAACATACATGTGAAATTCTTGTGGTTCAAGTCTACGTTGATGATTTATATATGGTTCCACTAACCCTGCACTTATAGAGAAGTTCAAGAATCTGATAAGAAGTGAATTCGAGATGAGTATGATAGGGGAACTTTTGTTCTTCATTGGATTACAAGTCTCACAGAATTATGAGGGAATAAGGCTACATCAACAGAAGTACATCAAGGAATTGTTGAAGAAGTATGGTATGGATAGCTCTAAACCTATAGAGACTCATATTTCTCCTAACACTCGTTTAGATGCAAACTTGGATGGTAAGGATGTGGACCGGACAATGTATAGAGGGATGATTGATCACTTCTCTATCTCACGACAAGTATGCCAAAAATCATGTTTATTGTGTGCTTATGTGCTAAAGTTGAGGCAAATCCAAAGGAGTCACACCTAAAGGAAGTGATGAGAATTCTTAGGTACTTGAAGGAAAATGACAACTTGGTGGATATGAAGAGCACGTTTGATAAGGAACGGTTCCTTGTCCTTGTTTGGTGTCTTGGGGATTGAAGAAATGAAACATTGTTTCCCTTTCCACCGTTGAGGCTGAGTACGTGGTTGTCGCTTCATGTTATGCCCAAGTATTATGGCTTAAGCAACAACTATAGGATTTTCATATGTCTCTTAACACTTTTCTCATTATGTGTGATAATACTAGTGCTATTAACATTTTGAAGAATCCAGTTCATCGCTCTCGTACTAAGCATATTGACATACATCATCATTTCCTTTGTGACAATGTTGAGAAAGGTACCATTACAATGGATCATTGCAGGACAGAAGATTAAGTTGCATATATTTTCACCAACGCACTAGATAGAAAGTCATTTGAATATCTAAGAATGTGATACGCTCTACTTTGTAGTGTATAACTAGGAGTTGTTACTATGTTATTAGGTGCCATCTGAGTGGGTTTAGGAGATAATTTCGGATGATGGAGCAGTAGAGAAGAAGTGGAGAAAGTGATGATTTAAGTGAGTTTTGGAGCGTCAGAAGCCAAGGAAGGCAAAGCCGCGGGCGCGGTATGGAGTGCAGCGGGCGCGGCCAAGGAAGGATCCGCTGGAGAGCCACAAAGAGTAAGCCGCAGGCGCGGCTGAGGAAACCGCGATCACGACCTTGAAGATCAGAGACTCTGCGGGAAGATTTCACCGCAGATTATCTTGTTACCTTATTTTCTTTATTTTATACTTTTATATTTTGCTTATTATTTTTAGCAGATTTCGTTTAGGTTAAATAGACTAAGCTTCTTTAGGTTTTATATTCATTCTATCATATTTTTCAAAACGACAGTTTAAAGTTTTTGGAGTTTTTTTTGCAAGACCATGAAGAACTAAGTTTCCTTTGCATAGTCAGACGATTGAAGCATTCGTTTGTTTTGGTTGTGAGATTATAACTCTTGTTCTATTCCTTTGAATGTTATTAATTCTCTTGTGCTTAATCCCTTTGAGTTTTACTGATTATACTAGCATGATCAACTAGTGGTTATTAGTATTATTCTTATGCTAGAGTTAGACTGTTTCTGGTTTAAATACCTAATTCAGAGTATCAACTACGATATTCTAGAACTGGTTGTGATAGTTTATTGTAGAGGAGAATTGATTGCATGCTAAGTAAAACTGGTTGTTTTGTGTTGCATGTATCTGCTGAAATTCCTGAACTTACTGTTGCTATTGAATTGAATCTCGATAGTTTCCTGGTTGTTTGATAGTTAGTATTATCAGGGTCTGGTTGTCCTGTTAATAACTTAAGAAAAGGAATAGGAACATTCACTGGTCTAAAGAACTAGAGATAATCAATTATCAACCAATCAAACTGAAGTGTGGATATCTGCCTAGATGAGTACTTTCATCAATATCTGTTTACATCATCATTAATTATGTTAGTTAATTTCATAGTTTAGAACAAACCAATCAAAACCCCCCTTTGTTACTGTTGATAAACAATTTCTGCAAACAAGATAGATAGCTTGATTCTCTGTGGGTTCGACCCTTACTTACTAAACTACATTAGTTGGGTGTTTAAGGTTTCTTTGTTAGGTATACATGACTAATTGCCTATCAAGTTTGGCGCCGTTGCCGGGGAATCTAAAGTTTTAATCTTTTCGTGTTTGTGTGTGATTGTTTACCAACTATTGTGTGAACTTGTCTTATGGTTAACACCCGTGCTACTAATTCTCCAATTTTAGATCTTGATCCAGAAATTGAGCGAACACTTTCCAGGAACCGCAGAACCGTTCATGAGCAACTCGAGATGGCTGAACAACAGACTTTGAGGCAATTAACTGCACCGAATTTAGAGCAATAACCGCTTGTTGTGCAATTTCCTGAGCTTGCTGATGGTGTCAATTTTGAGTTGAAGTCTGGATTGATACATTTGCTACCACACTTCCATGGGTTGAGTGGTGAAGATCCCAACAAGCATCTTTTTGAGTTTCACGCTGTCTGCATCAGCATGAAGCCAAGAGGAGTTACTGAAGATCAGATCAAGCTAAAGGCCTTTCCTTTTGCTTTGAAGGATTCGGCCAATGACTGGTTTTATTACTTGGCTCCGGGAAGTATTGATACATGGGCAAAGATGAAGAAAGCTTTTCTGGAGAAGTACTTTCCTGCAACAAAGCTCAATAGCCTGAAGAAGAACATCAGCAACATTGAACAACATGCTATTGAGACTTTGTATGAGTACTATGAGAGATTCAAACGCCTAATATCAAGTTGCCCGTATTATGGTTATTCTAATCAGGATCTCATTCTATATCTGTATGGAGGACTTCTTGATGATGAGGGCAGAATGGTGAACGTAGCCTGTGGAGGTAATATTCTGAACAAAACACCAGCTGCAACTTTTGAGAGGTTTTCTGAGCTATATGAGGGCTCAAGGCAATTCAGCAAAAGAGCAAGCTCTCACACAGCCAAAGCAGGCGACTCTCATCCATCATCTTCACTGCAATCTGATGTGAACGAGTTGAAGGAGATGATGAAGCGTTTTATGGTGAAAGGAAGTTCGCAACAAGTCAAGGCATGTGGCATCTGTTATGACACGATGCACCCTACTGATGCGTGCCCACAACTGCAAGAGCCTGCAACTGAAGTGAATGCTATGGGAGGTTTCGGACCGCCTAGACCAAGATATGACCCATACTCTAATACTTACAATTATGGATGGAGAGATCACCCCAATCTGAGATATGGGAACCAGCAGAACCCATAGTTTAATCAGCGACAATAGCAATTTCAGTAGCCTGGAGGTCAACAACAACAACCATTCAGACCACCATATGACCCTAGACCTCAAGGAAAGAATTCGAGCTCATCTATGTCTACAGAAGACATGATCAAGGCCCTTAAACTGGGACAATGATTCAATTAGCTGATTTGTCTAATATTTATTCGAAATGAGTAGTAGAGGACGTCCTTGTGAAGGTTGACAATTTGATTTTTCCTGCTGATTTCTTTGTGATGGATATGGGACTGATAACAGGAATTTTGTCGTTCTAATTCCTACTATGCAAGAAATCCAAACAAAACCTAAAACGCAGTCTTAGGCAAGTAAGGGTCGATCCACAGGGAAACACAATCTATCGCAGTATGTAAAGTGTATGTCAATTGAAGTAACCAAAGGGGGGGTTTGTTTGTTTGTAGAGTAACCAAGCATGCAAAAGTAAGTAAGCAATTAAAGTGTTGAAATCAAGTATGGGGAAGGCACTTAGTCAAACAATATCCACTAATCGAATGACAAGTTGATCATAGAAACCACTCAAAATCGCATGCAATGGCAATTCCAATTCTTTTTCAAAAGTATCTAATAGCACAACCAGATACTATTAGAACTAACTAATTAAACAACCCTGAAACTATCAAGATTCAATTTAACAGCAGCTTTATGGATAGGAATATAGTTGGATACAACCTAGAATAAAACAACCAGTTTTTACCCTAAGATGCAAATCAATTCTCTTCTGCATAAGATTAGCACAACCAGTTACTAACACGATACAGTTGCTACTAAGGAATAGATATGCTCAACCAGTAGCAATCTAGACCTAGCAATAGATAAATACCAACAAACCCTAGTTGATCAGACTAGAAATTACCAATATCAATCATAAGATTCAAGCAAGAGAAAAGATAAAAGCCAAAGCAATAGATTAAAAGTAAGAAACTTACAACTGAATCAAACGAAAAGCTTCAATGTCTGACTAAGCAAGAGATGCTTAGTTCTTCATAGCAAGGGAAATACGTAAGAAATAAAACTAGGGTTCCGAGCTGATAAAAGAACAAGTCTTCTCAACCCTTAAATACCAAAGGGAATTTAATCTGAAAATAACTTAAAATAAAAACAAAACGTAATAAAATAAAATAACTAAAACCGAAAAAGGAAAATCGGCTCGGCGCTTCGTCCAACAGCGGCGGCGGCCGCTGCTTTTCCCACGGCGATCGCCGTAATTGCGGCGGTCGCTGCAATTACACGGCGGTCGCCGTTTCAATGTCGTAGCTGAGGTTCTCCAGGGGGAATTAACGGCGGTCGCCGTTGTTATGCGGCGGTCGCCGTAATTGCGTTTCTTCATACTTCGCTCCTCAGCTCCAAAAGCTCCGCAAACGTAACTTTCGCGCCTCCTTGCCAAGTCTCCAAATCATCACTAGAGCATCCTAAAACACCACTAAAATTATGCCAAAACTCCGTCAATACACGCAACATAATTGTGTGTATCAAACTCCCCCACACTTGAATCTCTACTCGTCTCGAGTGGATAGAGAACTACCACCCATCACCAATAAGCACCTAGATCATCAACATGCAAGGAAAGCTCACAACCCAGAGTAACAGCATGTACATGAAAGCTCAACATCCTTCAACCAACCAATCACAACACAACTACACCCTCAACACCAGCATCATAATCAGCACAACATCAACACAAACATATGCAATATCCACAACCTCCCACAACAGCCAACTCAATACACATCCAAGCTTAAGGACAAGCAGAATACTTTCCCCAAGCTTATCCCGGTCATCCAAAAATGAAAGTAACCACTAGTCCTAACCTCCATCTATGACTCCTTATGTCGCCCTCAATGGCCTACCCGACAATCCTTCTTTGTCTCCTCATCTTATGTCGCCCCGCCGGTAAAATGAGATCCTAGAAAACACTCCTTTTCTTTTCACTCATTTTGCCTAGGAGCCCTTTCGGGTTTTCATCCTAGCCACTCATTTCATTTTATCATAGATGGACTCACCGCCTCACATCACTCTGAATCCACTTTTGCCCAGGCCTAGTGCCTGTCGGATTACCTGCTTTTTACCTGGACCGCCCTTTCGGGTTTTCAGCCCATCCCAGGATTTTTTTTTTTTTTAAATATACTAGCAATAATAAATACATAATCCACTCCCCCACACTTAAAATAAGCATTGTCCTCAATGATATCAGACATAATAACAGAGGAGAAGTGAAGAATGTACCTACTACTGCGGCGGTGGTGGGAAATCGGGATATTGGGAACCCATGAAAAGGTTCCATTGCCTCATCTGTTCCTCCAGGGCTTGAATGTCCTGGGCCTGCGTCGCGTAGTGATCCCTGGACTCCTGGCGGAAGTCAATGAACTCCTGGTGGTAGGCAGCAAAGTCCGACTGCATAGACTGCTGGCGAGAGTCAATCCCCTGGACCATTTCCCAAGTCTGTCTCTGGTAATCCTGAGACGGTCCAGCAGTAGCGGTAGCCTGTACCGTAGGCATAGCAGTGTCCTCATCTTCATTGGCATCATCGTCCTCATCCTCACTGTCATCATCATCCTGAGCAACACTTCCAGCTGGCACGGGACGCACCCCAGGGGCTCCCACCCGGTAACTGCTCACATCAAAGTCTCTGTAGCGCGGGCCACAGGTCACCTCAAACGGAAAAGGGATGGGGATTTTGTAGATACCCTGCGTGCCATACAGCCATAACTTCGGGTTAGACCCGGTCCCGGATATCACAGTGGAAGTCCTGAGCTGCTTCCAATCATATGTAAAAGCAGGAGAGAGTTGCTGGGAAGGGTCGGGTTGCTCGAGACCCAGGTGGCGGCCTATCAAAGTGATCATGCCCCCAATGACGATCTTCTGCCCCTTGTTATCCTGAAATTTTCTGCACGCAGCAATAAAATGGGTGCGCCAATCCCACACCAGAGGGCACTCGGGGGTCATACTCCATACAGCATACAAATCGTCGTACGGGATCTTGTTCAATTCGGACTGGCCATGGAAGGCCATCCGCACTACTTTATGTGCTAGCCGCAGGCCCGGATGCGACCACTTGTAATTGTACTCCCCATCCTACGGGTTGTAAACATTGGACCATGTGGAGTGGTACCAAAAGGGGAAGTAACCATTGGCGGCGTTCCACGCCTGCGCAGAAGATGGTGGCCTGGTAATCCCAAGCGCTAGATCAAGGTCCGTCCAGGACATAGAGTGCCTGCTACCACCCAAACTAAATGTGATCCTCTCCTCATCGCAATGACTATCAAAGCTGGCCAGAAACTCCACAGTCCAGCTGGGGAATGTGGGCGCCGCAAAATGGAAGAAACTACCCAGCCCACCATTGACAAAAAGCTCCTGCGTACTCTCATATATTTGCAACTCCTGCAGAGTGCCTGGATCAAAGAATAATGTGGACTGAAAAGCCCTCTCCTGCAAAAGCCTCCTACGAGCCTCCTCAACCTTGTTACGGGAGGCCTCAACCCCCGATGATTTTTTTCGAGAGGGCTCACCTCCCATTGATTTCTTCCGGGAAGACAATGAGTGTTTCAAAAATCCCGACATCTCAATAATCCCAACTACTAGCAACAGCAAAAAGCAGAACAGGGAGGGAATAAGAATAAAATCACCAGATTCGACGAAACGGCGGTCGCCGGGTTGAGCGACGGTCGCTGCTAAGAACGGCGGTCGCCGTGTTGACTGCGGCGGTCACCGTTTTCAATTTTCACAGATTCTGCAGATCCCCAGCAACGGCGTCAATTTGATAACAGGAATTTTGTCGTTCTAATTCCTACTATGCAAGAAATCCAAATAAAACCTAAAACGCAGTCTTAGGCAAGTAAGGGTCGATCCACAGGGAAACACAATCTATCGCAGTATGTAAAGTGTATGTCAATTGAAGTAACCAAAGGGGGGGGTTTGTTTGTTTGTAGAGTAACCAAGCATGCAAAAGTAAGTAAGCAATTAAAGTGCTGAAATCAAGTATGGGGAAGGCACTTAGTCAAACAATATCCACTAATCGAATGACAAGTTGATCATAGAAACCACTCAAAATCGCATGCAATGGCAATTCCAATTCCTTTTCAAAAGTATCTAATAGCACAACCAGATACTATTAGAACTAACTAATTAAACAACCCTGAAACTATCAAGATTCAATTTAACAACAGCTTTATGGATAGGAATATAGTTGGATACAACCTAGAATAAAACAACCAGTTTTTACCCTAAGATGCAAATCAATTCTCTTCTGCATAAGATTAGCACAACCAGTTACTAACACGATACAATTGCTACTAAGGAATAGATATGCTCAACCAGTAGCAATCTAGACCTAGCAATAGATAAATACCAACAAACCCTAGTTGATCAGACTAGAAATTACCAATATCAATCATAAGATTCAAGCAAGAGAAAAGATAAAAGCCAAAGCAATAGATTAAAAGTAAGAAACTTACAACTGAATCAAACGAAAAGCTTCAATGTCTGACTAAGCAAGAGATGCTTAGTTCTTCATAGCAAGGGAAATACGTAAGAAATAAAACTAGGGTTCCGAGATGATAAAAGAACAAGTCTTCTCAACCCTTAAATACCAAAGGGAATTTAATCTAAAAATAACTTAAAATAAAAACAAAACGTAATAAAATAAAATAACTAAAACCGAAAAAGGAAAATCGGCTCGGCGCTTCGTCCAACAGCGGCGGCGGCCGCTGCTTTTCCCACGGCGATCGCCGTAATTGCGGCGGTCGCTGCAATTACACGGCGGTCTCCATTTCAATGTCGTAGCTGAGGTTCTCCAAGGGGAATTAACGGCGGTCGCCGTTGTTATGCGGCGGTCGCCGTAATTGCGTTTCTTCATACTTCGCTCCTCAGCTCCAAAAGCTCCGCAAACATAACTTCCGCGCCTCCTTGCCAAGTCTCCAAATCATCACTAGAGCATCCTAAAACACCACTAAAATTATGCCAAAACTCCATCAATACACGCAACATAATTGTGTGTATCAGGGACACGACAAGCATGCAAACCCTGTTATGTTAGGTAGGCCGTTACTTAAGACCGGCAACACAAAATTGATGTGAGTAGTGGTTCATTGACTATGGAATTTGATGGGGAAAGGGTAGAGTATAACATTTATGATGCTAAGAAACACCCTCCTGATGATGATTCTATGTGTTCTATTGATGTAAGTAACTCATCTTGATCACCATGGTATTATGTCGAGCCACGACATTAACCAAGGCGCTTCTCGGGAGGCAACCCGAGGTATGACGTTTTTCTTGTCACTTTCTCATTGTTTTCTATTATTAATGTTCTACGTTTCGTTTTTTGGACTAACATGCAGGTAAAGACGGTTTCAAAGGCAAAGCCGCGACCGCGGCCTCAAAACCGTGACCGTAGCCTTGCCCTTTACGAGAAGGATGCAACCGCCCCGCTGCCTTTGATTCATTAAAAAAAAAAAAAGCTGTATTATTGATGCCGCGGTCGCGGCCTGAAAACCGTGATCGCAACCCTGCTTTTCACGGATATCAGCATTGGTTCTCTTTCTTCTTCCTCACAAATTTCTTTCCCCCAAGAACCGTGACGCCGCCCCTCTCCTTCACCTCAAGCCGCGTCCAAATCTGGGTTGGTTCTCCTCGCCGTCTCCTCTCATTTGAAGCCGCGACCGCTGCCAGACCAACCGCGACCGCTGCTTCCACTTGCGCCGGCCCCTTCGAGTTTGTGGTGAGTTTGTCCCACTACCCTCTGGTTTTGATTTCAAGATTTAAGCTTGGAAATGTCGGGTAGAGGTTTGCAAAGGTTGAACAAGAAGCAAATGAAGCGGTGGGATGCACTTTGTCATCGTGAAATTGTGCAAACCCGCTTTCTTGATGTGCCCATTTTACATACTTTGGGGTTGTTTGACTGCACAAGGCTTGTGTTTGAGAAGGGTGGTTTGAGAGATTTTGTGCATAAGGGGGCTCCTACCTATCCTCTTTATGTGTTGGAATTTTTGGCTACGTTGGAAAGAGACGAGGATAGGATTACATTTCACTTGAATGATGTGGAGCGGTCATTATCATTTGATGAGCTTAGACAGATTTTTAGGGCGTTCGTTCCACCAACCAAGGGATGGACTGCTGTGGGCACCCGACATTATGAATTCTGGCAGGCAGCTACTGGACAGGTTTTCAACCCGAGGAAAGGGGAGTACAGTTACGCGATTACGCATCCTTGCTTGAGATTGGCTTACAAGGTGATAGCTATGGCGTTCTTGTGGCATACAGATGCCAACAAAGTTTCTGCTGCTGATCTGTCAATGCTCTGGTGCATGACTCCAGAGAGTGAGTTTGTTCCCGACTGGGTTGCTCTGTTTGTAGCCAGTTGTTTCCAGGCCCGCGACAAGGGATCCGGCAGAATAGCTTTGGGTGGGATGATCACCCTGATTTCTCGTACGTGGAGATCGGAAGCACCAGAGTTTTATACGCAGTTGCCCGATGCATATGTCTATGATGAGCACTCTCTGAAGAAGGCGGGGCTATTAGGTTCTGCATAGGGACGTTATTTCTGGAAGGCAGGGAAGGGTGGCATCCATCATCTTTCCCTGCCTCATTTTATTCCCTTTGGACCTACTGCTCGGGATTTTTATATGGTTGATGATGATGACGAGGATAGAGCATCTACTGAGGAGGAGTTTCCAGGGGCGACTACTGATATGATGATGGATATGGGGCTCCATGATGAGGCCGCTGACACAGATATGTAGTATAAGGCGGGCACTTCGATTGGTCTCGCAGGCCATTCTGGTGCGTCTGGTTCTTGGCAGGAGCATATGCTAGCTGCTATGTGCAGCATGTCTATTCGACAGGAGGAGATGGCTTACCGCCAAGCTGCGATGGACATGACGCTTAGAGACATGGCTGCAAACCAGCAGTATATGATGGACGAGCAGCATCGGTTTGCCACTAGCCTGGATCGTATGTCTGCAGACGTGGCTGGTGTAAGGAGGACACAGAATCAGCATGGTGGGTGGATTACGGAGCTAGATGAGGATGTTAGGATGCTCCGGGATCAACAGTTGGTGGCGTGCACTTACGGCCAACACTGGGACGAGTTTGCTCGTTCCGAGTGGGAGCGGTATACGGGACCAACAAATGATGAGTTGGATAGCATTGCCACACGTCAGCCCCGACGTCCGAGACGCGGATCACCTCGGCAGCCCTAGTGGGTATTTTTCTTTATCCCCAGATTTTCATTTTTTCCTTTCATTACATTGAGGACAATGCAGTATTTAAGTGTGGGGGAGGGATTTATACTTGCTGTTAGTTGTAAATAAATAAATAAAAAAACGAAAAAAAATCAAAAAAGCCTGGCTAAGCTGTAAACCCGAAAGGGCGGCTTAGGCAAAATTCAGGGGCCCGGACCAACATTAGGTTGGGGTAATAAGAGGTTGAAGAGTGATGTGAGGATTGGTGAGACCATCTAAGAAAAATGAAATGAGTGGCTAGGTGAAAACCCGAAAGGGCGCCTAGGCAAAATGAGTGAAAAAAAGGAGTGATTATTAGGATTCATTCATTCTGGCGTGGCGACATAAGTGGTGGAGTCATAAGGAGGTTTCGGGTAGGTTACTCTGGAGTTATAAGGAGATAGATTGGAGCTAGGATTAGAAAATATCATTCACATCTGGAGTTCGGGTTCAGCTTGGGGGAAATACTCTGTTTTCCTTAAGGCTGGTGTGCTGCATTTCTGTGTTGATGTTTGCTAGGGATTCATGAATAGGTACAGTTCTTAGTGGAGAATTTTGTTGTGCTTCCTAAGACCTTGGGTATTACATTGGAGGAGTAGGTTTACATTAGCTTACTCGAGGACGAGCAAGGTCTAAGCATAGGGGATTTTGATACGTTCTACTTTATAGTGCATAACTAGGAGTTGTTACTATGCTATTAGGTGCCATCTGAGTGGGTTTAGGAGATAATTTAGGATGATGGAGCAGTAGAGAAGAAGTGGAGAAAAGATGCTCTCACCCCCACCTCCAAACCCTTAATATCTACCTCCCCCGACATTCTTCAGATTGCCAAGTAGGTAGTAGCTAGTCTATGTTTTGGGCATATTTCGTATTGTGACGCTACCCGCTTATTTGTGGAGTATAGAGTCAAGGGTTACACAATGAATATAGAAAGAATGGATTGACCGCGAATAAATGAGGAATTGTATTATTGCAAGAGCGTATGAAAGTATCCGAGTATGTATGAATACGTGAGATTGTATATCTCTTACAAGGCATTGGCAACCCCTTCATATAGGAGTCCGAGGGTGGTAATACAATGAATAGGATATTACTATAAGGATAAAAATATATTTTATCTTGGAGCCTAAATAGATAAATTTACATGGTAGACAATTTCCTTTTATCAAATAAGGAAAGTATATATCTAACATGCATAAATTTTGACGCATAAATCATGCTAGATGTCGCAATCTTCTCGGGTTAAGGCACGCTATATTAGGAAAGGAAATCTTTCTCGTCGCATAGCATTCAATTCTCGGTCGTATATGACAATCATGGATACTGTTGGGCCCAGAATGCTTTGATAAAACCGGGCCTAGCAGACTGGACCGCCTCACCTTAGGAAATGGGCCCAGGAGTTCGACGAGGAGCGTCGGATGCTCATCAATGCACAGACCCGACCGATCCCGAAAATCTCGCCCAAGCCATAACTGCTTGATCTTCAGCAATGGTAGCCAATTCAAGTGCAAAATTAGAGCCTTCATTAATAAGAAGATCCCAGGGATTATGCTCAGAAGTAAAGGGGAAGATCACACGACAATGGTAAGAAGATCGGCTAAGAAGAAGACCCAATAAAGAGGGCACGAAGAGAAAAAAGAGAAGACAACGACTGAGGTCACAGCGATACTCGTTATCTCAACTCTCAAAAGGCTTACCGACCTACTCATTCTCGTTTAGCTCTTTTGGCAATAATACTCGACCACCAAGTATCAGACGCTAGATTAACCGGTCAGACAAGACCCGATCTTTCGCATCTAGAGGATAAGCTATATCTTGTTTCATTCTCATCATCCTATAGTCAATATATAATTACATAATCTTGCTCTTATTTCATACTTAGTTGATTGTTCATTTGGTTTGGATTTATTGTATTATCGTTATTCTATCTGATCGACTCGTTACCCCATCTAAGGCGATTTAGGTTGATTGATCTTTTTGCCCCAAAATACTTTGGCGCCCACCGTGGGGCAACTAGACGATCACCATCTCAAAAATCCTCCAACCATGACTGTCAATCTACCTACCGACATCGAGGGATCACACCCCGGAGACAACTCTCAAGCTCAAGGAAACACAACCGAAAATCCATCTCTGGATCAACTCCAAGAGCTTGCCCAAAAAATGACCACCCTCCAAGATGACCTCACCCAGCAACGTCAGAAGACCGAAGCTTTGGCCGCCCTGTCCACCTAATCTGAAACCGAGATCGCACGACTAACTTGTGAAAATGAGTCTCTTAGATCGCAGGTACAGTCCATGGCCTCCGGATCCAGACAGGTGCCCGTTCATAGCAGCGTCCAGACACGCCTCAACATGGATAGCATCGAGCTGACTCCCCCAAGCGTCCGACATCCCGTACATGTCGCTGGTACATCTCGGGTTCCCTTGGTCAATTCATTTTCGACTAACAATGTTGCTTTCTCTACTCTGATCGGGTCAACAGGGATCCGAATCGATGAGTAATAGGTTACCAATCCCCCCGATATCCTGACTCTCGTCCAACAAATGCTTAGTCAGCATATGATGACACTCGACGATCGCATCGCTAAGATTCCCGGAGTTCCGCAGCCAATCGAGAAAGAAGCGTCGGACGGATACGAAGAGTTTCCGTTCATCAAAGAAATCGCCAGAGTCGAAATCCCTAAGAAGTTCAACCTTCCTATCATGACGACTTTCGACGGCACCAACGATCCAGACGATCATATCTCTCTCTATAAGCAAAAATTAATGACTGTATATGTTCCAAGAGAGGGCCGCGAGGCTATCATGTGCAAAAGCTTTGGCACTACTCTCGCGGGTCCTGCACTAACTTGGTTTATGCGTTTACCTCAGGGTACGGTCACCTCGTTCGCAGATCTGGTCAATTCCTTTAAAGTCCAATTCGCTAGCAGTCGGAGACTCGAAAGGTAGTCAAGTGATCTCTACCGAATCACCCAAAGGTATAACGAACCTCTCCGAAGCTATATTAACAGGTATAACAAGGAAAAGGTCACGATCCTCCATTACGACGTCACCACCTCCATCGAAGCCTTCAGACAAGGTTTGATCAAAGACAGCGACCTCTATAATGAGATCACCAAGTACCCGTGCAGAAGCTTCGAAGATGTCCATGCCAAAACCATGGCCAAGGTGCGCTTGGAAGAAGATCCCAAATCGCGAAAAGCGTCCCATGGGCCCGACCATTCGATCGCAAATCCTCTTCTGACAACCGCCGAGACCGACGTCACCATCCGTACCCTCGCGGTCGGAACGAGCAAAGTTAGGTAAACTCATTTCAAGACAGGTCTCAGAACTGGAAAGATGGCCCGGCATTGCCTCCCAGGGTTCAATCTTACAACTTCAATGTTTCCGTGTCGGAACTCGTCAAAAGTTTCGACAAATATGGAAAAGAAGTAAGATGACCCCGAAAGAGCGACAAATCGGACGTCAAGAAGGACATGAACAGGTGGTGTGAATTCCATGGCGACCACGGTCACTCGACGGATGAATGTATCACGCTGTGCAAAGAGGTCGTTAGGTTACTTGCGCAAGGCCTCTTGCGCGATGTGATCTCGGAGCGAGCCAAAGCCACCATGGAACGACGAAATCAGGTAAAACACGACAAACCCTCATCTACTATCCATACAAAGGTCGTCAATACTATTTCAGGAGGCTCGGATGTATGTGGAAACACGTACTCCACAGCAAAAAGGCATGCAAAAGAAAGCAAAGGGAACAAACCGGAGGTACTAGAGTTCAGACGATCCAAGGTCTCTAACCTCCCAACGGTCACCTTTGATGAATCCGACGCTGATGAATCGGGAGATCATCATGACAGTCTGGTAATCTCTTTATCTATTGGAAATTGCTTGATTCATAGAGTATTAATCGACACATGAAGCTCGACCAACCTCTTGACCTTAGACGCCCTCAAAGGGATGGGTCTGGGCGAAGGTGATCTTCTCAAGAAATCAACTCCCTTGGTCAGGTTCAGCGGCGAAGTCAAGCACGCTATCGGCAAAATAGTCCTCATGACATACGCCGGAGGAGTAAACCAGCAGGTAAAATTCCTAGTCCTAGACTGTCCATCTCCCTACAACTGCATTCTTGCAGGCCCTGGATACACGCAATGAAGGCGGTACCCTCAACGTACCATCAGACCATCAAGTTCCCTACCAAGTGGGGAGTTCAAGAGATCAAGGGCGACCAAAGGATGGCCAGAGAGTGCTACGTTGCCTCCATGAAGAGCGTGGTCGAACCTAAAATTGCATAGCAATCACAGTCCAGCGAAGGACCTAGTCGATACATCGAACCAGAGATGGAAAAACTCGATGAGATTGTACTAAATCCTTCAAAGCCAAACCAAACGGTAAGGGTCGGGTCGGATCTGGACGACTCGATCAGACGACAAATTTTGGATTTCCTCCGGTCTAATGCCGACTGCTTTGCATGGTCGCATGAAGACATGGTTGGAATATCTCTGAACATCATTACTCATAAATTAAATGTAGATCCATCTCACCCTCCTGTGAAGCAAAAGTGCAGGAAATTCACCCCCGAGCGGAACAAGATCGTCGATGACGAAGTCGAGAGCTTGCTAGAAACAGGAAAAATAAGAGAAGTCGACTACCCCGATTGGCTAGCCAACGTGGTTGTAGTCCAAAAGAAGAATGGAAAGTGGAGAGTCTTCATCGACTTCACTGACCTCAACAAAGCATGTCCCAAGGACTCCTTCCCACTTCCTCACATCGAGGCCATAGTCGACGCGACAGCAGGACACGAAATGTTGTCTTTCATGGATGCGTTTAGTGGTTATAATCAAATCCTCATGGAACCAGAAGACCAATAGAAAATGGCATTCGTCACAAATCAAGGTATTTATTGTTATAAAGTAATGCCCTTCGGACTGAAAAATGCAGGGGCTACGTATCAACGACTAGTCAACAAGATGTTCAAAGATCAGATTAGGGACACAATGGAAGTCTACATAGATGACATGCTGGTCAAGTCAAAAAAAAAAAAAGACCACATCGATCACCTCCGCGACGGTTTCGAGGTACTGAAAAGATATAACATGAAACTAAATCCTATGAAATGCTCTTTTGGAGTGTCGTCAGGAAAATTCTTAGGGTACATGGTAACCCAAAGAGGAATAGAGGCTAGCCCAGAATAGGTCAAGGCCATCATCAACCTTCGATCTCCTCGGTGCATCAAGGACGTACAGAAGCTGACAGGTAGGATAGCAGCTTTAAACAGATTCATTTCGAAGTCGTCGAACAAATGCAAACCTTTCCACGATGCTCTCAGAAAGAACAAGTCCTTCCAATGGACAGAAGAACACGAGGCGGCATTTCAAGATCTGAAGAAATACCTGGCCAGCCCCCTACTACTAGCAAAACCTAAAGACGACGAGCCGTTACTATTGTACGTGGCGGTGTCGGAGTCTGCAGTGAGCGTAGTGTTGGCCGGGGAAGAAGACGGCAAACAGTCACCAATCTATTACGTCAGTCGAACATTATTCCCGGCAGAAACAAGGTACTCGTCACTGGAAAAACTCGTCCTAGCATTAGTAACAACGTCGAATAAACTTAAACCCCATTTCGAATCACATACTATAATTGTTCGCACTAATCATCTCATGAGAGCAATCATGAGGAAACCAGAATTCACAGGACGAATGGCCAAGTGGGCCATACACCTCAGTGGTTACGAGATCGAGTATGAGCCTAGGACATCGATCAAATCCCAGGCATTGGCTGACTTTGTGGCAGATTTTAGCCCGACCCTAGAACAGGAAGCCATCAAGGAAGCAACACAATTACTCGAGACAGAGGAAACATGAAAATGGGAGCTCTACACAGACGGAGCATCGAACGCTAGAGGATCAGGACTAGGGGTCGTGCTGAAATCACCACAAGGGGACAAGATAGCCCAAGCCATAAGATGCGAATGGGACGCAACTAACAATGAAGTTGAATATGAAGCACTCATATTTGGACTCATCCTGACGCGCGACCTAGGAGTCCAAGAAATCGAAGTCATTTCCGATTCCCTCCTAGTCGTAAATAAAATTCAAGGGTCATACACTGCCAAAGACGATAGAATGATAGCCTATTTGGACGTAGTCAAGAAACTAATCAACTAGTTCCAGAAGTTTGACATTAGACAAGTCCCCAGAGATCTCAATGCTCAGGACGACGCACTAGCTAATCTAGGATCCGCCCTAGATCCAAGGGAATTCCCCAACATTCCATTGGCACACATCACGACACCCAAGGAACAAAGCACACCGCTGGAAGAGCTTGTCGCAATGGAGATAGGCGACCGACCAGAAGAAGACGTTGTTAGCAATCACGACAACTGGACACTACCTTACATCAGATGGCTAAAAGACGACATCCTGTCCGATGACAAAACATAGGAAAAAAGGCTAAAGGTACAAGCTCTCTCTTTCACCATTATAAGTGATGTCTTGTTCAAAAGATCTGCCATAGGGATACTTCTACGATGCCTCAAGATTCCAGAAGTCGAACGTATCTTATAATCATTACATGAAGGGGAGTGTGGCAACCACACTGGAGGGCGAAGCCTCTCGGGAAAAGCCCTGCGAACGGGATACTACTGGCCCACGATGAACAAAGACGCGATGGAATACACCAAGAAATGCGACGCCTGTCAACGACACGCACCAGTTCCGCACCAACCCTCAGAGCTCCTCCATCCGACTCTAGCACCATGGCCCTTCATGAGATGGGGAATGGACATCGTCGGATTATTCCCACCTACATCGGGTCAACGGGTCTTCTTCCTCGCCATGACGGACTATTTCTCCAAATGGGTCGAAGCGGAAGCATATCGAGAGGTAAAGGATCAACATGTCATTTCATTCATAAAACGTAATATCATGTGTAGATTTGGCGCCCCATCAGAAATCGTGTGCGATAATGGCTCCCAATTCATCAGTCATAAGACTCGAGCCTTCTGCGACCAGTGGAACATCAAGCTGGTCACGTCCACACCTCGATATCCACAATCTAATGGACAAGTCGAATCTAGCAACAAAATCATCATCAATAACCTCAAGAAACGCCTCACAGGGGCTAAGGGAAAATGGGCAAACAAACTCCCTCTCATCCTCTGGTCCGACAGACCACTCTGAAGAATGAAACCGGACAATCGCCATTTTCACTCGTCTATGGAAGTGAAGCGGTCATCCCCGCCGAACTACTAGTCCTGACAGCTCGCTATGGACTCTAGACGCATGAACAAAATGACGTCGAACTGGCACACAACTTAGACACGATCAACGAAACTAGGGAAACAGCCAGAATTAGGATGGTCAGGTTTCAGCAGCAAGTCGCAAGAAGTTACAACAAGAACGTCTGGGCCAAAGTCTTTAAAGTTGGCGATTGGGTCCTCAAGAAGACATTCTAGAACACCAGAGATCCGGCCGACGGCAAACTCGCACCCCAGTGGGAAGGTCCTTACCTCATCAAAGAAGTAGTCGGACAAGGAGCATATCGACTAGAAGACAAAGACGGAGAAGCAATCCCGAGGAGCTGGAATGTTACACATCTAAAGCTATATCACTTCTAACCTCGTCTGGTAAGGCACAAGAACCCCATCATTTTTTACATATTATTTGACTCTATTTCATGAACCTAACGCTTACGTCTAGCAAAGACATGTTCTTGTGACCATGAGTAGAGGAAAACACAAAGACAAGTTGGATCCAGTCACACACAAAAAAGCGCTCACACTACATTTACACGATCGATCGGAACACGAGGAGATGAATACCAGAGGCACGCCGGCACACCGACTGCCTTATACAATACATAAGGTCAACACCTTATTACATTTACGCAATAAAACATATTTCTCATCTCCTCGGCATAATATAAGTCATGACTAAATAAAAAACATACACATTTGCAGGCCTCCCTTTTCTTATATGACACGGAAAGCCCTACTCCACGGAGCACACGGGAAAATCCAAAACAAGTCAAGACATCGCGACCATCTTTCTCAAAAAGGGTCCAACAAGCAACTAGACGTGGAGCAGAGTCGATCTTTTGTAAAACATAGTGTTTTGGGGCGAAAAGATCAGACGACCTAAATCGCCTTAGACGGGGTAACTAGTCGATCGAATGATAAAAAAACAATCCAAACCAAGCAAGCAATAGATAAACAAAGAATAAATATGTAATAGCGTGATGGTTTTATTAGATGTCGTGTTTAATCAGACTTAATCGTGATACAACTTATCGTGATAAAACCAGAGATCGAGTGGGACTCGACCAGTGACTTGTGAGTGGCGACCGGCGGGGGTCAGGCATAGGAAGCCGTTAGAGAGCTAGATTGAGAGCGAGAGTGCTATTCTGGTGTGTTTTTTGAGTAAGAATGCTCGTGTCCCTTGCGTAATTGCGCGTGTTGTTTCTTATCCTCTTTGTCGTCCCGATATGGTAAGTCTTTCACCCTTGTTACCATTTTGCATTTCTTGCCGAATATTTCATCTTCAATGTTGAGAGTAATGGCAAAGATTGCGCCATTGAATCTCTGTGATTACGTTGGTTTTAATGTTATGGCCGTTGCGTGATCTGGGCATTAAATGCGTGGTGAGATCCTTGCGATCCTGTCGGATGATAATCGACCAGAGAAGTCTCGTCGGCTCCTCTGGGCTTTTTCCTCTGTTCTTCCGATCTGCAGTGGGCTTGAGTTCGATCCACTTGATCCGTCTTTCTCCTGGGATGCCAGGCCCAACAATAGCCCCAAGTTGTTATGGGCTTACGGTTTAGGCAAGTAGACCGAAATCCGTGGCAACTTCTCTGGACACGATCTCCACCGTCCTTTTTGGCGCGGTTGCACAGGTCGACGTGGCTTACGATTAGGGTATGACGCGATGTCTCTGCAGGTCATGATATCTTTCCATAAATTCTGAGCAGGGGAAACGATTAGTCTTCATCTTCTTCCTTTGCAAGTTTCTTCTGGTAAATTTATTGGTCTCTCTCGTCATAGCTTTCTGATTTTTCCTAGCCATAGCTCTCCAATTCCCCTCCCTCTCTATTCTCGAGATGGTTTCTCTTGAGGCTTCTGAGTCCTCGAAGACCCTTTCCGACGCTAGAGAAGGTGAAGTTCCTCCCCATTTTATCTTGACGGAGTCGGATGCGCTGGTTAGCACTTTGTCAGAGGCGGAACTGGATCAAGTCCTCCAAGTCGGGGGCTTTCCTCCGGAGACAATCACTAGGTTGCCTCATCCAGACGAGAGGGCCGACGCGCGTTACGAAGGGTGGATTTGCTTCTATGTGTACCCGTTTAGAATAGGGCATAAATTTCCTTTTTCTTCTCTTGTCAGAGATTTTCTAGCCACTTTGGCGTTAGCGCCGTGTCAAGTAATGCCTCAGGCGTGGAGAGTCCTTAGGGTTTTAGACCTCGTGAACGTCCAAACCGGAGCTGGTTTTGATTTTGATGCTTTGTGGTATAATTACTTCATCGGGTCGAAGAGTTCTTCCCGTGTACAACTGCGTATCCGACTTGGTCGGAAGCCCTTGGTGCAGACTCCTGATGTGAACGACCGTGGATGGGGGTCGAAATTCTTTTTTGTCAAACATTCTTCTCTGGAGAAGGAAGGAGAATGTCCGTTTCTGTTGACGGAGTGGCGGATCGACAGTATGTATTTGTCTTCTCTCCCACACGTTTATGTGTTTTAACACTCTGTTTTTAAATTTCCTTTTTTGTAGTCCCTGAACCGGAAGATTTGGAAGTTAACAGCCGATCAGAGGGCTTGTCCAAGATCGTCCTTGGGGTTCCAAGGGCTGAGAGGAAGTTTGTAAACGTCAATCTCTTGTCGACGACCCCTATTTCTCAAGAGGATATGTCGAACGTATCGTCATCTCGTGTGAAAGGTAGACATCCGACTCTGGGAGCCTCTTGTGACTGTCTTTTGTTTTGTCGTGTGTTTTAGGGTTCTGTTTGTCATGTCAGGTTCTCCCGGTGGTCGAGCGACTGCTCGTTTGAGAGTCGCTTCTGGAAAAAGCTTGATCAAGCAGAGGAAGGCGGTGGCCAAGGCTGCGTCGAGCAAGCCGCTTCTGGTGGACCTGACAGCGCCAGCCAAGGCCAGCTCGAAGAGGAAAGCAAGTGCTTGCTCCGAAGATGTCAAGGCGGAGGAGGTCTTCAAGAAGAAGAAGGCCGTGACTGCTGAGGGGATTGGCAAGATCGGTGCCGTTGGGCGGTCGATTGCTGACCTTTTTCACGCTCAAGACCCGACTTTGAAGTCGGAGTTCGACGACGTCTCTCCCCTCGACTGCATTGGTGAAGCGGGGTGCTCCGCGTGGAAGGTGAATCGTCTTTTTGTTTATGTCTTTTTCTTTCGTTCGACCACGTTTTCTGATCATCTGTTGTGTCGTCGTGTGAGATTGCAGTCTTTTCAGTATCTTTTAGGGGCGCACTCTGGCGTCAAGGCGATGGTCGCCAAGGCCGAGGAGCGGGCTGCTAGGTCAGAGTCCGACCTCGCGTCCTTGAAGACTAAATTAGAGGGAGCGGAGAGTCGCTGCCGTGATATCGAGCGTCGCCTCACCAGGGAGTTGAAGAGCTGTCAAGGGGAGTTGGTCGCATGTCAGAGGGAGTTTGAAGAGTGTCGGGCAAGCATTGAGGAGGAGGTGAAACGGGCTCGGATCATCGATGGCGAGATTGTTGGCGACGTTGGGGCCTTTTATGTTGTGAAGTCGCGCATCGAAATGATCGAAGAGTTCAACGAAGGCAAGCACGGGCTATGGGACCTGAATGCAGAGAAGGAGACTCTGGACTCCATGTTCCCAAAAGGCGATCCTGGTCAGGAGTTGTTCTGCTTAGCCGGTGTCGGCGATAAAGCCGCGGATGAGGGCGTCGACGAGGACGAAGCCTACTCTGGCGATGTTAAGCCGACCGATGAGGTAGCCCCATTGGAGCCAGTCCCTGCCGAAGGTAATGTCGTTGTCCCTGACGCTTGATTCATTTTCTTTGCGTATTTTGACGTTGTTTGTCCCATTTGTGTGTGGGTTTAGACATTTGGTGTTTTTGGATACTGTGTGTTTTGGCGACCCGTCCACCATCATGGGTCGCATAATATTTCTGTTTGATGAAGTCCTATAGATGTGTAGGCAGACAATGTGGTTTGGCGACCCGTCCACCATCACGGGTCGCGTATTTGTATAAAAATGCTTTTATTTCGATGCAATTGTGTGTTTACATATAGAGTCATATGCTAGTCTGTTTCGTACATGTTCGTCGGACTTTCAAAGAAGTTGTCGACGACGTTTTGTATTTTGTGTGCGTCGGTTTCACCCGTGTGCTCCGTCGAGTGGGGTTTCACCGTATGTATGTATGTAGAGCAGGCCTGCGATGTGTTTATGTATGTGTTAGTCATGACATTATGTCGGGGAGGTAAGCAATTTGTTTATTGCGTAAATGTAACAAGGTGTTATACCTTGTGTTTTGTGTAAGGCAGGCGGTGTGCCGACGTGCCTGTGTTGTCATATCCCCGTGTTCCGATCGATCGTGTAATGTAAGCGCTATATGCGGATGACAGGATCCATTTGCGGACAACTGGGTCCAATGTAAATGTTGTTCTGCATTTGTGTTTTTGTAAGGAGGAAGTTCTCGCTTAGTGTCAGACGATGATATGTAAAAGAAAGTAGCGATGTACATGCGATATGTATGCGATAGATGGCAATGTGTATGCGATAGCATGCGATATGTGGCAATGTATATGCGATAGCATGCGATAGCATGCGATATATAGCAATGTATATGCGATAGCATGCGATATGAAGCGATGTATAGAATTTGTGTGATGTTTTACCTCGTCGGTTCAGAAATGGTAGAGCTTTAGATGTGCTGCGTTCCAACTTCTTGGGATCGGTTGTCCGTCTTTGTCTTCTAACTGATATGCTCCTTGTCCGACCACTTCGGTGATCAAGTAAGGTCCTTCCCATTGTGGTGCTAGCTTTCCGTCGGATGGATTCTTGGTGTTCTGGAAAGTTTTCCTTAAGACCCAGTCTCCGACCTTGAATGCCTTAATTCGAACGTTCTTGTTGTAGCTCCTTGCGACTTGTTGTTGGAACCTGACCATCCTGATTCGCGCTTTCTCTCTGATCTCGTCCGCTGTGTCCAGATTGTGTGCTAGTTCGACGTCGTTTTGTTCAATTGTCTGAAGGTTGCGGCGAGCAGTCGCAGAAGGTGTGGATGTGACCAACTTGATGTTCCATTGGTCGCAGAAGGCTCTAGTCTTATGACTGATGAACTGGGAACCGTTGTCGCACACGATTTCTGATGGGACGCCAAATCTGCACAAGATATTGCGTTTTATGAATGAAATGACGTGTTGATCCTTTACCTCTCTATAAGCCTCGGCTTCGATCCATTTGGAGAAGTAGTCCGTCATGGCAAGGAAAAAGACTCTTTGACCCGACGCGAGAGGAAGCTTTCCGACAATGTCCATTCCCCATCTCATAAAGGGCCATGGAGCCAGGGTCGGATGGAGGAGCTCTGAAGGCTGACGATGGACGGGTGCGTGTCGCTGATAGGCGTCGCACTTCTTGGTGTATTCCATGGCGTCTTTGTTCATTGTTGGCCAATAGTACCCGTTTCGTAGGGCTTTTCCTGAGAGGCTTCGCCCGCCAGTGTGGTTGCCACACTCTCCTTCGTGTAACGATTGCAAGATACGTCTGACTTCTGGAGTCTTAAGGCATCATAGGAGTAGTCCTGTAACAGATCTTTTGTACAAGATGTTATCAATGATATCGTAAGAGAGTGCTTGTACCTTGAGCCTTTTTACTTCTGTCTTGTCGTCGGGTAGAATGCCGTCTTTTAACCACCTGATGTAAGGTAGCATCCAGTCGTCATCGGCGTCGACGATGTCCTCTTCGGGTTGGTCGCCTATTTCCATGGCGACGAGTTCTTCAAGTGATGTTGTTAACTCGACGGATGTCCTTGGGACGGCTGGGGTCATGATGTGGGCCAATGGTATATGTGGAAATTCTTTCGGGTCTAGGACGGATCCTAGATTGGCGAGTGCGTCAGCTTGGGAGTTAAGGTCCCTGGGTACCTGTCGGATGTTGAATGTCTGGAATTGTCCGATTAGTTTCCTGGCTACCTCCAGGTAGGCTACCATTCTGGTATCCTTGGTGTTGTACGACCCTTGTATTTGATTTACGACCAGCAGGGAGTCGCAGACGACTTCGATCTCTCGGACCCCTAGATCGCGAGCCAGGATGAGTCCGAATATGAGTGCTTCGTATTCAGCTTCGTTGTTAGTTGCATCCCACTCACATCTGACGGCTTGAGCTATCTTGTCCCCTTGTGGTGATTTCAGCACGACCCCAAGCCCCGATCCTCTGGCGTTCGACGCCCCATCTGTGTGGAGCTCCCATGTACCTGTCTCGTCTGTCGCGAGTAGTTGTGTCGCTTCTTTAGCGGCTTCTTGCTCTAGGGTCGGACTGAAATCGGCCACAAAGTCGGCTAAGGCTTGCGACTTGATCGCCGTCCTAGGCTCGTACTCGATGTCGTAACCACTGAGGTGTATGGCCCATTTGGTCATTCGTCCTGTGAACTCGGGTTTCCTCATGATAGCTCTCATGGGATGATTAGTGCGAACAGTAATAGTATGGGATTCAAAATATGGTTTGAGTTTATTTGAAGCCATTACCAATGATAGTACGAGCTTTTCAAGTGACGAATACCTCGTTTCGGCTGATAATAGCGTCCGACTGACGTAGTATATTGGCGACTGTTTGCCATCCTCCTCTCTGACCAGTACAGCGCTTACGGCCGACTCTGACACTGCAAGATAAAGAAATAAGGGCTCGTCGCCTTTAGGTTTGGTCAGTAACGTGGGACTGGCCAGGTACTCTTTGAGGTTCTGGAACGTTGCTTCGTGTTTTTCCGTCCATTGAAAGGACTTGTTCTTCTTGAGCGCGTCGTGGAAGGGTTTACATTTGTCGGATGATTTGGAGATGAATCTGTTCAGAGCTGCTATCCGACCTGTGAGCTTCTATACGTCTTTGACACATTAGGGGGATCGGAGGTTGATGAGAGCCTTGATCTGTTCTGGGTTGGCCTCTACTCCTCTTTGTGTCACCATGTATCCTAAGAACTTCCCAGACGACACTCCAAAGGAGCATTTAGTAGGGTTTAGTTTCATGTTGTACCTTTTGAGCACCTCGAAGCTGTCGCGCAGGTGGTCTATGTGATCTTCTTTCTTTTTGGATTTGACCAACATGTCGTCGATGTAGACTTCCATCGTGTCTCCGATTTGGTCTTTGAACATTTTGTTGACTAGTCGTTGATATGTGGCCCCTGCATTTTTCAGACCAAAGGGCATCACTTTGTAACAATAGATACCTTGGCTGGTGATGAATGTTGTTTTTTCTTGGTCGTCGGGATCCATGAGGATCTGATTGTAGCCGCTGAAAGCGTCCATGAAGGTGAGCATTTCGTGCCCCGTTGTGGCGTCGATATGGGGTAGAGGAAACGAGTCCTTGGCACAAGCCTTGTTGAGGTCTGTGAAGTCGATGCAGACTCTCCATTTGCCATTCTTCTTCTGGACTACGACCACGTTGGCTAGCCATTCAGGATAGTGGACCTCTCTGATTTTTCCTATTTCCAATAAGCTTCTGACTTCGTCGTCTACTATCTTGTTCCGCTCGGGAGCGAACTTCCTGCGTTTTTGCTTGACAGGGGGATGAGATGGATCCACATTTAATTTATGAGTAATAACATTTCGAGATATTCCGACCATATCCTCATGCGACCATGCGAAACAGTCGACATTGGCCCTGAGAAAGTCAAGGAGTTGTTGTCTGGTCGAGTCGTCCAAGTCCGACCCGACCCTTACCGTTTGGTTTGGCTTTGAAGGGTCTAGTGCGATCTCGTCGAGTTTTTCCATTTCTGGTTCGACGTACCGACTAGGTTCTTCGCCGCTCTGTGGTTGCTACGCGGTCTTGCGTTCGACCGCGTTCTTCATGGAAGCGACGTAGCATTCCTTTGCGGTCTTTTGATCTCCTTTGATTTCTTGGACTCCCCATTCAGTGGGGAATTTGATAACTTGATGATATGTTGAAGGTACTGCCTTCACAGCGTGTATCCACGGCCTGCCAAGAATACAATTATAGGGAAACGGACAGTCTAAGACTAAGAATTTCACATGTTGGTTGACTCCTCCAGCATATGTGGTTAGAATGATTTCACTAGTCGTATGCTTAACCTCGCCGCTGAACCCGACCAGTGGGGTCGACTTCTTGATTAGGTCGTTCTCAGTCAAACCCATTTCTTTAAGAGCATCAAGGGTCAAGAGATTTGCCGATCTCCCTGTATCGATTAGTATTCTCCGTATTAAGCAATTTCCAATGGACAAAGAGATTACCAGACCGTCGTGGTGACCATCCAACCCGTCGGAGTCGGACTCGTCGAAAGTGACCGTCGGAAGGTCGGAAGTTCTCCTCGGCTTGAATTCCGACGCTTCGGGCTTGTCGCCCTTGCTTTCTCTGGCGTGTCGCTTGGCCACGGAGTACGTGTTCCCACACATGTCCGATCCTCCTGAAATGGTATTGACAATTTTTATATGGACAGGAGATGGGGGTTTGTTTTCTTTTACCTGATCTCGGCGTTCCATGGTAGCCTTTGCCCGCTCCAAGATTACGTCGCGTAGGAACCCTTGTGAGAGCAGCCTAGCGACCTCCTTTCGTAGGGCGATGCACTCGTCGGTCGAATGACCGTGGTCGCCGTGGAATTCGCACCATCGACTCATGTCCTTCTTGATATCCGGTCGGTCGCTCTTTCGGGGCCATCTTACGTCTTTTCCATACTTGTCGAAACTCTTGACGAGCTCCAACACGGAAACGTTGAAGTTATAAGATTGGACCCTGGGAGGCAACGCAGAACCGTCTCTCCATTCCTGTGACCTGTCTTGGAAAGAGTTTACCTGATTTGGTTCGTTTCGAGTACGAGAATAGGGATGTGGACGTCTGTCTCGACGGTTGTCGGAGGAATGTTTTCGATCTGATGGATCGGGTCCGCGTGAGGCTTTACGCGACTCACGGTCCTCTTCCAATCTTACCTCGGTAATAGTTTTGGCCTGGACATCTTCAAAGCTTTTGCATGGGTACTTCTTAATCTCGTCGTAGAGATTGCTGTCTTTGACTAAGCCTTGTCGGAAGGCTTCGATAGACGTTGTGATGTCACAGTGGGGGATTCCCACTTTCTCTTTGTTGTACCTGTTAAGATAATTCCGGAGAGGTTCGTTGTACCTTTGCGTGACTCGGTAGAGGTCACTCGATTGTTTCTCGTGCTTCCGACTGCTGGCGAACTGACTCTTAAAAGAGTTGACCAGATCCGCAAATGATGCGATCGTTTCCTGAGGCAAACGCATAAACCAAGTTAGTACGGGACCCGTGAGGGTTGTGCCAAAGCTTTTGCACATGACGGCCTCGCGGCTCTCCCTTGAAACAGATGCAGCCATTAGTTTTTGTTTATAGAGAGAAATATGGTCATCTAGATCGGTGGTACCGTCGAACGTCGCCATGTTGGGGAGATGGAACTTCTTGGGGATCTCGACCCTTGCGATTTCTTCGACGAACGGGGATTCTTCGAATCCGCCGGACGCTTCTCTCTCGATCGGTTGCGGGACTCCTGGGAGCCTATTGAAGCGATCGTCGATCGTCTTCATATGTCGGTCGAGCGTCTGCTGGAAAAGAGCCATGATATCTGGCGGATTGGCAACCTGTGGTTCATCGATTCGGGGCCCAACAGACCCGATCGGTGTGGAAAAGGTGACATTGTTAGTCGAAAATGGACTAGCGAAAGGAGTTCGAGACGTACCCTCAGTGTGTCCAGGACGTCGTATGCTCGGAGGCGTTGGCTCGATGTTGTCCATGTCGAGGCATGTTCGGACGCCGCCGTGGACGGGCGCGTTCCTAGATCCTGAAGCCCCTGATTATACATGTGACTTAAGAGACTCATTTTCACGAGTTAGTTGCGCGATCTCGACTTCGGATTGGGTTGACAAAACGGCTAGGGCTTTAGTTTTTTGACGTTGTTGGGCTAGTTCCTTTTGAAGGGCGGCCATTTTTTGAGAGAGTTCTTGGAACTGGGCTGGAGTAGGATTTTCGGTTGGGTTTTCTGTAGTTTGGGTTTCGTCTTCGAGACGTGGTTCTTGATTGTCAGTAGAAGGATCGATAGTCATGGTTGGAAAGTTTCGGAAGGATGATCGGGAAGTTGCCCCACGGTGGGCGCCAAATTGTTTTGGGGCGAAAAGATCGAACGACCTAAATCGCCTTAGACGGGGTAACTAGTCGATCGAATGATAAAAAACAATCCAAACCAAGCAAGCAATAGATAAACAAAGAATAAATATGTAATAGCGTGATGGTTTTATTAGATGTCGTGTTTAATCAGACTTAATCGTGATACAACTTATCGTGATAAAACCAGAGATCGAGTGGGACTCGACCAGTGACTTGTGAGTGGCGACCGGCGGGGGTCAGGCGTAGGAAGCTGTTAGAGAGCTAGATTGAGAGCGAGAGTGCTATTCTGGTGTGTTTTTTGAGTAAGAATGCCCGTGTCCCTTGCGTAATTGCGCGTGTTGTTTCTTATCCTCTTTGTCGTCCCGATATGGTAAGTCTTTCACCCTTGTTACCGTTTTGCATTTCTTGCCAAATATTTCATCTTCAATGTTGAGAGTAATGGCGAAGATTGCGCCATTGAATCTCTGTGATTACGTTGGTTTTAATGTTATGGCCGTTGCGTGATCTAGGCATTAAATGCGTGGTGATAGCTAACTTTCAGTCGTGGTCGCTATCAAAGTAATCCTAATATGCAACTAGAGTATAGCATGCAAGTAAGGAGTCGAACCCAAGGGAATCAACACGTCAATTTCTATGTAATTACTAATTTATCAACTTTAAAGAACAAATAAGGGGGGGGGGGTTGGTTTTCTACTAAGACTACACAAATGAAATAACACCAAAATCAAGATTAAGAAAATAAAAAGAAAGGGAGTTTCACCTAGCAAGTTTCCACACAGCAGTTAACCAAGTTGATCATTGATTCCTCTCATGTTCATATTCACCCTTTTGATTTGTTCCTAGTCTTATCTTATCCGTATTAACAAGCCAACCGGACTTGCTAACACTTACTAATTGATAACCTAGAAGACCTTCTAAGTTGGTTCAATCAGTAGCATAAAGCGTAAGATTAACGGATTGCATGCAAAGACTCAACACTGCAAGTATGACATGCAAATCAATTTCCTTTTCACAATTGAATTCAGTTTACCAATTTCATGCAATTGTGATTGCTACAAGCGATTAGGGATTCCACCGTATATCCCAATTCTAGCAATTAGATAACTATAGACTTAAACCAGGAGATCAATCTAGTCAAAAATATAGAAATCTGAAATATGCTCAAGGAAATTAATATCAAATCCAACAGGGGATGAACAAGAGAAATCAACCTTACAACCGAGTTAACTTTGTGCTTCCACGCTAGGCAAAACAGGAAATTAGTTCTGGTTCATGTTCTTCACACACAATTCAAATCCAAAAGAGACAAAAAAAACTAAGTGTTTGTGAGAGAAAAGAAAGGGAAAAATAAGGTAAGAGGCTAGGTCTGGACGGGCCTCAAACCCTCATCTGAGCCCCTTAAATACCTAGATTAATTAAACAAAACGAAACAGCCAAGCAGTTCGAGAAAATCAGAAGTTGTTCAGTCGCTCAGAAAACCGCGACCAACAGCGGGTGGCAGCGATCGCGGTTTGTGCTCCCCAGGTTCTGCTGGAAATCTGCTAACCGTTGGTCGTCATTAGTCGCGTCAGCTCACGGTTTTCTCTCCAGCAACTTCTGTCTTTTGATCACCAGCTCTCCTACATGGCTTCGGGCTCCGTCTTCAACTCGTAAGTGCTTCCAAAAACATCCACAATGCAGCTCCGCACCTCAAACACCAACTTACCTCCAAAACCCCGCCAAAGTCTCCTATAAATGTGCTAATAATCCCTAACTACGCCATACAAAATACGGCATATCAAACTCCCCCATACTTAGACCTTACTCGTCTCGAGTAACTAAAGAAAATCTACCCTCACCAATATATGCAATCCAGGTCTCAGGAAGTATGACGAACCTTGTCTAGAGATTACAACAACTCAGCAATAAACATTCCAACCAAATCAACAACCAAATAGAGCAATGTGAAGGACAATCAAAAAGAACCCAACTACACCTTATCCCTCCAAGTGGTGGCCTACCCGAATCCTCCTATACTCCATCCCCTTATGTCGCCACGCCAAGCAAGAAAGTCCTAGATCACTCACACTCATTTTGCTTAGGCGCCCTTTCGGATTTTCACCTAACCACTCTTTTTTTTTAGATGGGCTCACCAATCTCGCATCACTCCAAGACTCATTTTTGTCTCAACCTAGTGTTGAGCGAGTCACCTTCTTTTTGCCTATGCGGCCCTTTCGGGTTTTTCGCATATCCAAGGATTTTCTATGCCTTTTATCACATTTTTATGGCTTTTTCAATTTATTTTTTTTATTTTTTTTTTTTCTATAGAAATCTCAATACGAACAACATGAAAACGCAATGCAACAAAATATGCACAAAGTAAAGTAATATCCCCTCCCCCATACTTGAATTACGCATTGTCCTCAATGTGAAGCAAAGGACCTAAAAAAGAGAGGGGAAGAAAGACAAATACTCACTGTGGTGGTGGTGGATAGTAGGGGCCAGCACCCCTGAAGTACTCCTCCTCTGCTCTCCTCATTGCAGCAATGCATCTCCTCCTGAGTAGTCTGCACCTCTCTCATGCTACACCCAAAATTAGAGAACTGGGCATACATACCCTCTTGTCTCAGCGACATACGGGCAAGCTGTGCAACCATGTCACCCCTCCAATCAGATTCCTCATAAGAGGATCCAGCGTATCCTCTGGAAGGGCATGCCTCATCACTCATGGGGGCATGAATAGGCTCAACATGCTCCTCCTGCTCATCCTCCATCTCCTCATCATCCTGACCTGGCTCATCGGCCCCAGGTGGATCTGATGGCAACATGAAATCCCGGTAGCGCGGACCAAACGGCATCGGTCGCGGCAGCCTCATCCTGTGAACTCTTCCTGCCAGGGAGAGCCATGTGTATCCTCGAGTAGAATTTCCCTCCAAAAGATGTGCACGCCTCAATGTCTCCAAATCATAGACATGTGAACCAGTCAAGAGCATAGGAAACTCGTCAGCCCCGATACAAGCCCTAGCAATGAGGGTGATCATGCCCCCCATAGAAATCTTTCTAGCTGATCTCGTCTTGTGCTTGAGGCAGCTGCAGATGAATAACTCGACCCAATCCGGAATGACGGTACTCCTCGGGATCAAGCACCATAGAGTGGACAAATCCATTGCTGAGATCTTGTTGACCTCGCCCTGACCAAAGAACGTCATGGCGAGAACCTTATGAGCGAGCCTCAGCGGAGGATGAGTGAGCTTGTAATTGTACTCACTACGAGATGGCTCAAGCTCTTGCCCTGTTACTGCGCACCAGAAATTAAAATGACTCTGGATTGGGTCACTCCAATTTTCGGTACACTCAGCTGTGACACCAAAAATAGCTTTCAAGCTGGCGTAACTCAGTTTATATTCCTTCCCCATCAAATGAAACCGGATGGATTCATCATCATTGTCATCAACAATTGAGCACAGAAAATCATATGTGATCTCCTGATAGGTAGGAGCATTCCTACTCATGAATTCTCCCAATCCACCATGGGCAAGCAGCTGTAATGAACACTCTTCTAACCCGAGGACTCGCAAAGCATGAATGTCAAAGAATTTTGTGACTAAAATCGGCTTGCTAGTGAGGGCGTCCCTAACAGCCCGTTCTCGGGTGCTCAAACTCTTGCGTACTCCTCTAACCATGATGACTACGGTAATTAATGTGAGAGAAGGACAAAGAGCAACTCACAACTGCTGTCTGCGAAGGAAAACCGCGAGTGGACGCGCGGAACAGCGATCGCGATTTTTGGCTTGAAGTTTCTGTAGACAAACCACGGGCTGACGCGATCGCGGTTGGTCGCGATCTGGGCCTGGTTCTGATCGCGTGGAGTCGCCGGTCTCCGTGAAGGTTAGCTTGTAGCGCTCGCCGGTGGTCGCGGTGGGTTATAAGCTCGGTGGAGGCAAGGTGAAATGAATCGTTTGTGGGAGGGGGTTTTTGGAGAGTTCGGCGGCTGGGAATTTGAAGTGGGAGAGTGAAGGGTTAGGTTTGGGGTATGTGGGAAATGGACTTACAGTGGGAAATGGAAGTTTGATGTTGTTTTGGGTGGAGATGGAGGTTGTGGGAGAAATGGAGGTAGGGTTTGGAGGAAGAAGGAGGTGAATTTGGGGATTTTGTGGATTTTGAGAACCGTGGGTTTGCTCTCTCTTTTTTCTTTTCTTTTTTTGGTGGAAGGACGGACTTACAGTGGGGAAAACCGCGACCGGCCGCGATCGCGGGAGGTCGCGGTTTTGGCTGCAGACTGCAGCTGAACCTGCGCTTCGGGCATCCTTCCCTAACCACAAACTCACTAAAATGGCAGTTAAAATATACAAAAATATTCAAAAAGAATTAAAGCATCACAAACCTCGGGTTGCCTCCCGAGAAGCGCCTTTTTTTTACGTCGTGGCTCGACTCAATGGTGCTCAACTCAAACCTCAGTTTTGGGCACCTCCAAACGTGCCTCCTCAAGAATTCCATTGTCGAAGCCCTCATGATACGGCTTCAGACACTGTCCGTTCACCTTGAAAACCTTGTGCGTCTCCCCATCATATAAATCCACCGCTCCGTGGGGGAAAACTTGGGCAACGACATACGGTCCGACCGGAGCTTTCCTGGAAAGAGTTTTAGTCGTGACTGAAATAAAAGAACTTTATCTCCGACCTTGAAGTTCTTCCTCAGAATGTTCTTGTCATGCCACGCCTTAGTCTTCTCCTTATAGATGACGGAGTTGTCATAGGACTCAAGACGGAGCTCTTCCAACTCATGCAGCTGTAACTTCCGAAATTCTCCAACTTCATCAACCTGCATATTGCACCTTTTCACGGCCCAAAATGCCTTGTGCTCAAGCTCCACTGGAAGGTGACAACCTTTTCCAAAGAACAATCTATATGGAGACATCCCAATGGGAGTTTTGTAGGTTGTTCGATAAGCCCACAAAGCATCGTCTAACCTCAAACTCCAATCTTTTCTATTGGGCCCGACAGTTTTCTCCAAGATCGTCTTGATCTCTCTATTGGACACTTCAGCTTGTCCATTCGTCTGTGGGTGGTAGGTTGTAGAGATTCTCTGGGTGACATGGTATTTCTTCAATAGAGCACTCACGGTCTTGTTACAAAAGTGAGTGCCCCTATCACTTATTATAGCCTTCGGGATACCAAAACGAGCAAAAATGTTCTCCTTCAAGAAACCTGCTACAACTCGCGAATCATCAGTTTTGGTGGGCTTCGCTTCCACCCACTTGGAAACGTAGTCCACCGTAAGTAAAATGTATAGGTTCCCGTATGAACTAGGGAACGGTCCCATGAAGTCAATACCCCAAACATCGAAAACCTCACAAAAGATGATCGGTGCTTGTGGCATTTCATTCCTCCGGGACACATTCCCAAGTCGTTGGCATCTATCACAGGTCTTACAAAAGGCGTACGCATCCCGAAAGATGTGTGGCCAATAAAAACCTACGTCTAACACTTTTCTAGCTGTTTTGTTAGCCCCGAAATGTCCCCCACATGCATAGGAATGACAAAAAGTTAAGACCGATTGTACCTCATTATCTGGGAGACAACGTCGTATGACTTGATCGTTACAGTGCCTCCAAAGATAAGGGTCATCCCACACATAGAATCCGGCATCACTTCGCATCTTGTCCCTTTGGGCCTTGGAATAGTTGGGTGGAAACTCTCCAATGACGAGAAAGTTCACCATATGAGCATACCATGGCTTGAAGGCTTTAAGTGCAAGAAGCGTCTCCTCTCGAGCAACAACGGAATTCATATCAAGTTGGAAACCGCGAGGGACCGCGGGCAACGGCGATCGCGGTTTTGTGTCTGTTGTAGAGATGGAATCTGTCTGACATTCTGGAGAATAACCGCGATCGCGGTAGATCGCGTGGGGTCGCGGTTTTGCTGCTGCAGTAACTCCAAATAAAGTGTCGTCAGGGAAATTTCCTTGAATCTGCATTTGCAACTCAGACTTGTCATCTCCTTGTACCAGCCTGCTCAAATGGTCAGCCACCAAGTTTTCGGCCCCCTTTTTATCTCTAATCTCGACGTCAAACTCGCTCAACAACAAGATCCACCGAATCAGCCTTGGCTTGGCATCCTTCTTCGTCAATAAGTAACAAAGCGCTGTGTGGTCGGTGTAGACGATCACTTTGGTCCCAAGAAGGTACTGCCTAAACTTTTCCAAGGCAAATACAATTGCTAGCATCTCCTTCTCGGTGGTAGAGTAGTTTCTTTGTGCCCCGTTCAAAGTCATGGAAGCATAATGAATCACATGAGATGCCCTTGCTTCCTTCTGTCCAAGAACTGCTCCTACAGCAAGATCACTTGCATCACACATGATCTCAAAAGGGCGAGACCAATCCGGTGCCTGAATGATAGGGGCGCTAGTAAGACGTGCTTTCAACTCATCAAAGGCCGCTTTGCATTCATCGCTCATCACGAAATCAACCTCCTTCTTCAGCAACTCACACAAAGGAGATGAAATCTTTGAAAAGTCCTTAATAAACCTGCGATAAAAACCCGTATGGCCTAAAAAGGAACGCACTTCCCGCACGTTAGTAGGGTAGGGCAATGTCTTAATCACATCAATTTTGGCCTTGTCCACCTCAATGCCTTTAGCTGACACAATATGTCCTAGCACAATTCCCTGTTCAACCATGAATTGGCACTTTTCTGAGTTAAGAACCAAGTTGGTTTCAATGCACCTTTTGAGCACTAGAGACAAATGATTCAGGCATGCATCAAAGCTGTCACCATGAACAGTGAAGTCATCCATAAACACCTCAATAAAGTTTTCCACATACTCAGAGAAAATACTCATCATACACCGCTGAAATGTCCCGGGTGCGTTACACAACCCAAATGGCATCCTTCGATATGCAAAGGTACCAAAGGGGCATGTGAACGTCGTCTTTTCTTGGTCCTCCGGTGCTATGGCAATCTGAAAATATCCTGAATACCCATCAAGAAAGCAATAGAATGGACTGCCGGCAAGTCGCTCAAGCATCTGATCGATAAATGGCAAGGGGAAATGATCCTTTCTGATTACCGCATTCAACTTACAGTAATCTATACATACTCGCCATCCTGTTTGTAACCGGGTGAGGACCAACTCTCCTTGTTGATTCTCCACAATCGAGATACCTCCCTTCTTGGGCACAACTTGTGTCGGGCTCACCCACTGACTATCAGAGATGGGGAAAATCATACCAGCTTGTAGGAGCTTCAACACTTCCTTCTTCACCACCTCAGTCATTGGTGGGTTAAGTCTTCTCTGAGGTTGCCTGATTGGCTTGGGATCTCCTTCTAGTAGAATTCTGTGCATACAAGTTGAGGGACTTATCCCTTTGATATCTGCAATCGTCCATCCTAAAGCTATCTTGTGCTCCTTAAGCATCGCTATCAACTTCACCTCGTGTTCTTTGGAAAGACTATTAGAGATGATGACCGGCAATGATTCCTCTTTCCCGAGATACACGTATTTAAGATGCTTGGGCAGCTGCTTCAACTCAACTTCGGGTGCCTGCACAATAGAAGGTAGGAGCTTCTCGCTCGGTACTATTAGTTCCATGGGGCCACTGCCCAAATGGGTACGAGAATACTTACCTTCAGCATTCAGATGAGCCAATACTACCTGCATGTTAGTGGACAAAGACAATTCCGAATGTGGATCTACTACATCATTCTCTATAATAGATCGCAACTCATCACAGCAAGTAATATCAAACACATCTTGAGCTAAGGGCTCAATCACATCAATGGAACACAAGGAATGATCATCAATGGGATGTTTCATAGCATCATATATGTTGTATTGCACTTTCTCCCCATCAAATTCCATTGTAAGTGTTCCACTATTCATATCAATTTTTATCTGTGCTATTTTCATGAAAGGCCTTCCTAACAATATAGGTGCCGCATACTCGTCATGTTCCATATCCAACACAAAAAAATCAGCAGTAAATATCAAGTCACCTACCTTGACAAGAACATCTTCAACTACTCCCTTCGGATACACATTGGACCTATCAACTAGTTGAACAACAATTCCGGTCTCATGCAAGGGTCCTAATCCTAGGGATTCATACAAGGAGAAAGGCAAAACATTGATAGATGCACCAAGATCAAGCATAGCTCTTTCAATTCTTATATCACCTATCACACATGGAATGCTAAACATGTCTGGATCACCACACTTTTTAGGCATTCGCCTTTGAAACACCGCAGACACATGCTCACTAACCTTGACCTTTTGTTTCCCTTTCAATTTTTGATTCCTTTTAATAGTACAGATTTCTTTCAAGAACTTAGCTAAACCTAGGAATACTCTTAACCAGTTTAAGCAATGGAATGTTTACCTCACACTTACTAAAGGTCTCGAATATTTCCTTGTCATTCTCCGGTCTTCTAGTCTCCTTCAACGCCTCAGGGAAAGGAGGGACCGGCTTCTGAGAGCATAGAGGTGGAAAGCTTGGACGGACATAATCATCAAGATGGTCCTGGTCTAAACCGCGGGAGGCAGCGGGTTCAGGCGATCGCGGTTTTTGAGTTGAGGTTTCTGCATAACTGTCTGGGGTATAACCGTGGTCGGGAGCGGGCGCGGCAGGTCGCGGTTTTTCTTGCAGACTCTCTTCTGCAGAATCCAGTGGGCTTTCATCGTCAAAACAGCGATCGCGGTAGGACGCAGTAGATCGCGGTTTTCTATTTTCACATGCTGCAGAACCGTCTTGCAATTCACCATGTTTAGCAATAGGGCTTATATTTAGCTGTTTTCCACTTCTCAAAGTCACTGCACTCACATTCTCCCTCGGGTTGACTACCGTTTGTGACGGTAATTTTCCCGAATCTCGAGCCTCTAGATTACTCACAGCTTGAGCAATTTGTGCCACTTGTTTCTCAAGATTCTGGAGGGATGACTTTGTTTCAGCATCTTTCTGCATGACTGTCTGAGCCAAGGACTTGATCATTTCTTCAGCTGACATGGAAGGTTTAGGGTTGTATGGTGGCCTCGGTTGTTGTTGTTGCATGAGGTGAGGATTCTGAACATTTTGCTGATTACTCCACCTGAGATTTGGATGATCTCTATATCCTGGATTGTAGGTGTTAGAAAATGGATCATATTTTGGTCTTGGTTGCCATCCTCCTACAGCTTTCACCTCAACATTTGACTCCTGAAGCGTTGGGCATGCATCAGTTGGGTGCCCTACTTCAGTACAAATTCCACATGGTCTGGCTTGTGGTGGAGTGCCATTGAGCATAAAGCACTTCATCATTTCCTTCAACTCATTCACACCGGATTCAATCTTGGACGAAGAACCCACAGCCTTGAGACTCTCTCTTTTGCTAAATTGCCTTGAGCCTTCAGATAGCTCCTGAAACATCTCAAAAGCTTGGGGAGGAGTTTTGTTCAGAATGTTACCTCCACAAGCGGCATTCACCATTCTACGCTCCTCATCCGAGAGGCCATTGAACAAGTAGAGGATGAGATCTTGATCACTGTAACCATGGTATGGGCAACTTGCACATAACCGCTTCAATCTCTCGTAGTACTCATACAAGCTTTCAGAACCTTGTTGTTCAATAGTAGCAATGGCTCTCTTTAGACTATTCAGCTTTGTGGCCGGGAAGTATTTCTCAAGAAAAGCTTTCTTCATTTCGGCCCATGTCGTGATGCTTCCCGGGGCAAGATAGTAAAGTCAATCATTTGCAGAATCCTTCATAGTGAACCCAAACACTCTCAACATGATGGTGTCAACAGTAACACCCCTTGGCTTCATGCTAGAACATACCGCATGAAATTGCGCTAAGTGCTTGTTCGGGTCTTCTCCAGCAAGTCCATGGAAATGAGGCAACTCATGGATCAATCCTGCTTTCAACTCAAAGTTCACTCCTTCAGCTAACTCGGGAATGGTTATAGCCAAAGGTTGTTGCTCCAAGTTCGGGGCAGTCAACTGTCTCAGCGTCCTATCAGCCATCTCTGGTTGGTTCAGAAGTTCACGGGCTGCTCTTCGATTCCTGAAAAATGTCCGCTCAATTTCTGGATCACAATCAAAAATGGGAGAATCAGTAGCACGGGTGTGAACCATACAGAAGGTTCACACCAAAAGTTGATAAATAAACAATTATAAAGAAAAAGAACAATAATCAAATCCCCGGCAACGGCGCCAAATTTGATAGCTAACTTTCAGTCGTGGTCGCTATCAAAGTAATCCTAATATGCAACTAGAGTATAGCATGCAAGTAAGGAGTCGAACCCAAGGGAATCAACACATCAATTTCTATGTAATTACTAATTTATCAACTTTAAAGAACAAATAAGGGGGGGGGGTTTCTACTAAGACTACACAAATGAAATAACACCAAAATCAAGCTTAAGAAAATAAGAAGAAAGGGAGTTTCACCTAGCAAGTTTCCACACAGCAGTTAACCAAGTTGATCATTGATTCCTCTCATGTTCATATTCACCCTTTTGATTTGTTCCTAGTCTTATCCTATCCGTATTAACAAGCCAACCGGACTTGCTAACACTTACTAATTGATAAATTAGAAGACCTTCTAAGTTGGTTCAATCAGTAGCATAAAGCGTAAGATTAACGGATTGCATGCAAAGACTCAACACTGCAAGTATGACATGCAAATCAATTTCCTTTTCACAATTGAATTCAGTTTACCAATTTCATGCAATTGTGATTGCTACAAGCGATTAGGGATTCCACCGTATATCCCAATTCTAGCAATTAGATAACTATAGACTTAAACCAGGAGATCAATCTAGTCAAAAATATAGAAATCTGAAATATGCTCAAGGAAATTAATATCAAATCCAACAGGGGATGAACAAGAGAAATCAACCTTACAACTGAGTTAACTTTGTGCTTCCACGCTAGGCAAAACAGGAAATTAGTTCTGGTTCATGTTCTTCACACACAATTCAAATCCAAAAGAGACAAGAAAAACTAAGTGTTTGTGAGAGAAAAGAAAGGGAAAAATAAGGTAAGAGGCTAGGTCTGGACGGGCCTCAAACCCTCATCTGAGCCCCTTAAATACCTAGATTAATTAAACAAAACGAAACAGCCAAGCAGTTCGAGAAAATCGGAAGTTGTTCAGTCGCTCAGAAAACCGCGACCAACAGCGGGTGGCAGCGATCGCGGTTTGTGCTCCCCAAGGTTCTGCTGGAAATCTGCTAACCGCTGGTCGCCATTAGTCGCGTCAGCTCATGGTTTTCTCTCCAGCAACTTCTGTCTTTTGATCACCAGCTCTCCTACATGGCTTCGGGCTCTGTCTTCAACTCGTAAGTGCTTCCAAAAACATCCACAATGCAGCTCCGCACCTCAAACACCAACTTACCTCCAAAACCCCGCCAAAGTCTCCTATAAATGTGCTAATAATCCCTAACTACGCCATACAAAATACGGCATATCACGTGGCGAGATCCTTGCGATCTTGTCGGATGATACTCGACCAGAGAAGTCTCGTCGGCTCCTCTGGGCTTTTTCCTCTGTTCTTCCGATCTGCAGTGGGCTTGAGTTCGATCCACTTGATCCGTCTTTCTCCTGGGATGCCAGGCCCAACACATAGTATGCCAAAAGTTTTGGCCCCCTTTTTTACTAATAAAAGTAGAGAGAGTCTAATTCTTTTTACATTCATGCGACCCGCGATGGTGGACGGGTCACCAAAACATATTGTCTGCCTACGCCCGTGTAGGACTTCAAAACATTTTATGTGATCCGCGATGGTGGACGGGTCGCCAAACCAAAAGTATTTCACCCACACACAGGTGGGACCACAAGTCATTCACAAAAAGTTCATAAAAAAGGAGGATGAAGAATTAGGAGTCAGGAGTCGCATTATTACCTTCGGTAGGAGCCGGGTCGGACAAAGGCTGGGGCTCGGACGGCACGATAGGAGTGGCCTCACCAGAGCGGACTTCATCTTCACCGGCGCTCTCATCAGGAGACTCCTCTTCAATACCGGCAAGTCGAAACAACTCTACCCCCGGATCCCCTTAGGAAACAAGGTATCCATATTTCCTTTCTCCATCTTCAAGTCCCGGGCCTCATTCTTGCCCTCTTCAAACTCCTCGACCATTTCGATGCGCGACTTCAATGCATAGAAGGCGCCAACATCACACGCAATTCGACCAGCGTCGATCCTAGCTTGCTTGACTTTCTCCTCGACGTCGACTCAACTCTCACTGAGCTCTTTCCGACAACACTCTAGCTCGTCTCGACAAGTCTTCTGCTCTCCCGCGAAGTGATGTTCGGCGTCCTTCAGTCGACTTCCAGCTTCCTTCACCTTAGTCTTCAATGCTGCCAAGTCCGATTCTGATTTGGCAGCCCTTTCCTCTGCTTTGGAGACCATCTCCTTCACGCCAGAGTAGGCGCCCAAGAGGAACTGTAAGGTCTTAAAGACGTAAAGCAAAGAAAAGATATGTGAAACACCATCCGGCAGAAAAAATCAAAACTGCAAGATTTGACAAAAAGCTTACCTTCCAAGCAGAACAACCAGCCTCGCCAATACAATCCAGAGGTGAGACCCCGTCAACCTCAGATTTCAAGGCTAGGTCCTGGTCTTGGAACAAATCAGCAATGGACCGACCGACTAGGTCAATCCTCTCGATGTCGGAAGGGATATCCGATTTCTTTTTTGGAACGTCCGGAATGATCTTCTCAGCATCAGGAGAAATGACCGCCTTTCTTTTATCACCAACCTTCGCTGGGAGGAAATACTCGACAGGCGTTGATTTACTCAACAAAGCTCTGGCCGCTGCCAACTTTTGTTCAATCAAACCTTTCTCGGACACACCCTTCAGACGAGCACTCGACCGGCCAACACGAGACGCTATCACACCAGACAAAACATAGATTACAAACACGACACATAATAGAAGCATATGCAACCCAAACAGAAGACTTACACTTGACATGAGAAGATAAAGGGGCCGACATGACGTCTTGAGTCGTTGGACCAGTAGACAGCAAGTTGACGTTCACGAATTTGCGCTCCGACAAAGGAATTCCAAGCAAAATGTTGGTTAAACCCTCTGATTTAGCATCGACTTCCAGATCCTCAGGCTCAGGGACTACACAGAAAGAGAGGTAAGCAAGAAGTTAAAATATGTCTGACAAAGCAAAAACAAGAGAAAGGTGCATACTTTCGACCCGCCACTCTGTCAGAAAAAATGAGAAATCACCCCCCTTTTCCAAAGACGACCGCTCGACGAAGAAGAATTTCAACCCCCATCCACGGTCGTTCACATCCAAATTCGACACCAGCGGCTTCCGACCCTGACACCTACGCAACTGAACCCGGGAAGAGCTCTTCGACCCCAAGGCACAGTTGTACCACAAGGCATCGAAGTCAAAGCCAGCCCCCGACTTTGAGTTCAAGAGATCCAAAACCCTAAGAACCCGCCACGCTTGCAGCATAACTTGACATTGCGCAAGCGCCAAAGTCGCTAAGAAGTCACGTACAAGGGGAGTGAACGAAAACTTATGCCCAATCTGAAACGGATAAGCATAAAAACAGATCCACCCCTCGTATCTGGCGTTCGCCCTTTCGTCCAGATAAGGAAGCATCGCGACTGTCTCCGGTGGAAACCCGCCGACTTGGAGAATTTGCTCCAGATCCGCCTCCGTCAGCGTCCCTGTCATGGCGTCAGCCTCCTTCAACAAGAAAAGGGGGGAATCACTATTTTTGCTCGAGCGGGTGGCGGACGATTCGGCAGAGCTACTAGAAACCATGTCTAAAATGGAGAGAGAAGGGAATCGGAAGGCAATCTTGAGAGATTCTGAAAAAACTTACCAAGGCAAGAAACAGAGAGAGAAGATGAAAGAGAACCACCAAATCATTTCGAATTTATGGAGGGAAGACTAGAGGCCTAGGCTGTCCCATCAAGCCGTGCGATAGTTGCCACATCAACCCTCGCCTATCGCACCAAAACGGATGGTGGAGATCGTGCAGAATGGGAAGTCGTCTGGACTCCCGCCCTAAGCTGCCTTGAGCCCAAACGACTTGGGGATATTGTTGGGCCCAGAATGCTTTGATAAAACCGGGCCTAGCAGACTGGATCGCCTCACCTTAGGAAATGGGCCAAGGAGTTCGACAAGGAGTGTTAGATGCTCATCAATGCACAGACTCGACCGATCCCGAAAATCTCGCCCAAACCATAACTATTTGATCTTCAGCAACGGTAGCCAATTCAAGTGCAAAATTAGAGCCTTCATTAATAAGAAGATCCTAGGGATTATGCTTAGAAATAAAGGGGAAGATCACACGACAACGGTAAGAAGATCGGCTAAGAAGAAGACCCAATAAATAGGGCACGAAGAGAAAAAAGAGAAGACAACGACTCAGGTCACAGCGATACTCGTTATCTCAACTCTCAAAAGGCTTACCGACCTACTCATTCTCGTTTAGCTCTTTTGGCAATAATACTCGACCACCAAGTATCGGACGCTAGATTAGACGGTCAGACAAGACCTGATCTTTCGCATCTAGAGGATAAGCTATATCTTGTTTCATTCTCATCATCCTATAGTCAATATATAATTACATAATCTTGCTCATATTTCATACTTCGTTGATTGTTCATTTGGTTTGGATTTATTGTATTATCGTTATTCTATCTGATCGACTCGTTACCCCGTCTAAGGCGATTTAGGTTGATTGATCTTTTCGCCCCAAAACAGATACATCGTCTTCTATTGATCAGTGTCAATCCATGCCTCTCCATCTCAACATGTCTAACCTCTATGCGTCGGCACGGTCTAAATGCCCTAACAACACCCCTAAGGCGTTTAGCAGGCGAATCATCATACGTGTGGGAAACTTCTAAATTACGCCGTCTTGGAAATTGGAGCCCAGACAAATTAGCGGTCATATCAAATCTTTTCAAATTTTGAATGCTGATTCTCTTTCCTATTTATGGCAAAGTAAATCGCCCTTTCCCTTCACATTTCTTATGCTACCTTCTCTCTTCTTCTCTACAACTCTACAGGTAAAGTTTATTTTATTTTCTGCCTTCACCACATGTCTCTTCCTTTCTTTTCCAATATCCCTCCAATGGTAGATAAACTGAACCCTCGTTTCTTCCCCTAATACATCCTAAATTACACTTACAAGAGCCCCTCATTTATTGTTGATCCTAAGGCCTTCATCGCCGCCTTATGGTTCCCTGAAGGCACCAAAGTCTTAGTTTCTGACGCCTCTGTCTTTCCTGATCATTACTACAAAGGTTGGGTTTGCCTGTTCGAATACTCTTTCCAACGTATCCCCTTCTCACTCCTAGTGTATTCCTTCTTAAGCCTTCTAGACATTGGGATAGGTCAAATCCTTCCGTAGACATGGAGAATCTTTCTTACTCTTGACCGTATCATCACCAAACATAGCATACCCTTCTCCGTGCAAGATTTGATTCACTCTTACCTTATCACCCTCTATGGTCAAGGTCGTATGACCTTGAATCTTCGACCTAAGAAACCATCCTTGGTGATTGACGCAACGAAGAATGGTCGCGGATGGTTTGACCGCTTCTTCCTCGTTGAAAAGGCTTCCCTGGGAGAAGAATGCATCTTTTTAAACGACTTGTGGTGGAAAGAGGGTAACTTTACCCTAATCTCTTGTATTCTTCGACGTTCGATTAACTTTTCCCTGACTTCTTTCTGTCGGCATTGAATCGTGATGGCATTTTAACAAGGGAGGAATCATAGGTGATTGTGGAGAGGATTCTGGAGCTTTTGGCATCGGAGATGACTTTTATAGAGGCTATGTTCCTTGATCATGCAGTCAAGTAGACTGTCTCAACGACACCGCCTCCAAAGATGTGTAAGTTTCCCATCCTTATCTTTTTTCCTCGTTTTCATGTTATAATCGTCACTGACATATACTTTTGTTTGAAACTCACATGCAATTTCAAGGGTTAGACGGGCTAAGTCCACGATGGAAAGGATAATGGCGAAGAAGAGAAAGATGTCGGGTGAATATGCTTCTGCCTCTAAACCTGTTGTGATCTCGTTGGATGCGCCTAAAGTGCCAAAAGCTACCCCGGTCGTGGAGAAAAAAGTTGCTCAGAGGAAGGTGTCGTCACCCATGAACATGTCGGAGCTCCCAAGTTTACTTGCGTCATCTTCGATTCCTGCGAGACGTGTCCTACAAATGATGCAGGCCTTCTGGTCGTCGTCGGCCAAGGAGCATTACAAAGACGCAGACACAATCAAAGTCGTTGGAGAATCCCTTGCTACGCATTGGCATGTAAGATCGTCTCATTCTGATTGCGTCATTTTATTGTTGTTGTTGTCCCCATCATTCTGACAATATTCTTTTAATAGGGCCTCCAGGCGACATTGTGTGCATGGGATCACCTCAAGGGGCTGTCTTCCTAGGGGCGAAGACAAGGGGGCAATGGGGTCATGTCATCCTCATTTCCCGCTAGCTTATTCTATATTTTAATTGGTTCATGTAAAAGACATAAAAATACTATTGTGTTGGTGGTAATTTTCTTCATTTGATAGTTTAGAAGTCTCGTGCTTGAGTGGTGAGAACTTCCATCCATCAGCTCCCAAATCTTTTATTTTCCTTCTACAACTGAACACGTGCACCTTCTTTTTAAAGTTAATTGTGTACTTTCTTTTCTTTACTTTTTTATTCAATACAATTAGTTTTAATTGTATATACATTTGATTAGTTCTAACTTAGTATATCATCATATTTAACTAGTCGTATATCAACTATAAAAAAAAACTAGTATTAGATTATAATATCAGTATGGTTAAATTAAGGAAAAAATAACATTAAAAATTAGAATATAACATATAAATTTCATTTGTAAATTATAAAATTTAAGAGTACCACACATTCTGAAAGAACTGAATCAAAATCACTTATATATATTTTCCTAGAAAATAATACAATGATTGAATTATTTTTTATTGACAACATACTTAAATTAGTTAATAAACATCATTCTTATAATATGTATTGTCTTACAATTTTTAAAAAATTTGTTAGTATTAAAATAGTTTGTTTTGTAATAAGAAAATGTCATAAATTAAAGTATACTTTATATAAAATTGCTTTACTCGATTATAAAAAAGATTATATTTGACAATAATTTAGAAAAATATTGATTTATTTAAATTATTCAGTTATAATGATAATAGTTAGTGGTTGTCTTTACTCTAGCGCTTCACCGCTATTTATGAGTGTGTCCCCTCTTTCAAAAAAATTTGGTTCTTGCCCCACCTCATGAACTCTTTTTTAGTAACTCAGGTAGTGTTTGGCCGTTGCCCGTAGTGGGATGGTGGTTTCAACATTTGGGCCCACCCCTTTTGGTGGTTTGACAATGTTTTTCTCTCGTCCATGGGGACGATGTGTTTAATTAGTAGTAACTTTATGTGCATGACTTGCTTGTTTGTCTATATGGTATGCCTTTGTTTCTTTGATCATGCATTTACACCAAGGTTTACAGCAATCATAGAAGAGGACATGATCGTGCTACGTAGATGATGTCCAAGCTTGTCGCGTTGCACCAATGTTGACAAGGTCGATCGAAGATGTCGACGACGTCGTTGAAGGCATTGAAGGTGGAGTTGGAGGCGTTTGGATCAATATCCAACATAGTAGATGTAGTAGATTATTTGTATAGCATGAGTAGAATAGAAAAGTGTACCTCCCGTGAATGAGTAATAAGATATACTCCTTTCGATTTCAGCACTTGTGTTTTCATTGTTTTGCCATCAGCCCTTCTTTCGACTTGTTTATCGAAAATTATCAAAAGTGCCTCTGCACTTTAAGGCTAGCTATAGGTGTGCTCATCAATGATTCTTTCTTGGCCCTGTGACTTAGTTGAGAGGTAGCAAATACAAATGTTTAAGCATTCTGAGATGTTGTATAAGGGTTATCTGGAGTGAACGCGTCATTGTCGATCGTAGATAAACGACTTTGTAGATTGTAGTTTGACTGTGAAGCTTATGTCACGATCTATATAGATAACCACCAGGATTTTGGTGTCGTAGAGACGAGAGAGATCGCGGGATTCGCTTTGCGATATTAATAGGTGACCGTCAAGGGTCATGGTATCATAGAGACGAGAGAGATCGCGGGATTAGCGTTGCAATATTAATAGGTGAGCGTCAGGGGTCAAGGTGTCATAGAGATTAGAGAGATCGCGGGATTTACGTCGCAATATTGATAGGTGACTGTCAGGGGTCATGGCGTAGTAGAGACGAGAGAGATTACGAGATTCGCGTCGCGATATAAATAGGTGCACATCAAGGGTCATGGCGTCGTAGAGACTAGAGCGAGAGAGCGTCACGGCGTAACCCAAGGGGTCTGATCGATATATCTAGGGGAGTCACAGTAGCGATCCGATATAGCCAGGGGTGCGATGTAGCTCGACCAGGCATAAATGCGCATGTGCCCCAATGGTGTGGTACCGACAAGGTCAAGGACCTTATGAACATGGAACATTTATATATCCCTACTGTGATTCTCCTTTTACATGGATTTGAGGACGATCTTCAAGGCATGAGACATTTTTAAGCTTCCATGGTGAAAGCATGCATTTTCTCATTAAGGATAAGTCACTTGTCGTGCCTATCTCCCTACACCCCCATACTTTTGATAACAAGCACAAATTGGGGACAATTTGCAAAGAAGAAGGGAGAAATGATTACTCTTTCCTTAGCTTGTCGATCAAGGCCCCGAATCATGGACTATTCACTCGTGAAAGGTCATCAAGGTCCATCATTCTACATGTATGAGCACTTTCAATTTTTATGGGCCCTTCACACTATGCTAGTCCTCCATTACCATCTTTGGCGTGAGCATGCCAACTTTGGATCGCCTAGTATATTTGGTTGAGGTTCTTGACTTAAAGATAGAACCTACAACAAGTTAGATTCAGGAGGATCATCACGTATCAACACATGTCCTCAATTATTAGAAAAAAGGAAATATAAGTTGGCAGTGGACCAAAATCATGAAGTTATTAGATCTTTTTCAGAAGGGTGTTAGATGAGAAGATAAGGATGGTAAGATAATCAGATTTTGATTGGATCATTGGCTTACACCACAACCATTAATCAACTTGTTTCCAAATTATCATGATGTACTGTAAGCAGTTATATTAACTCAAATCATTTATTTATGATATATAAAAGGAAGATTTATATCAAGGCCTTGCTCAACGTCTACCATCAAGTCTTATTGAAAATATACAACTAGTATTGATTCCACAAAAGAACAACACAGATGTTATATTGGAAACCTAGTCAAGATGATTGGTTTTCAACTATTCTGATATTGATTTGATATATAAATATTAGAGAAATTTGTGGCGAACCACCCCTTATATACGCATTTCTGCAGAAAATCACTCATTCTATTCGAAATTATTTTAAATCACCCTTAACTTACATTCCGTTAGCAAATCGCCACCCATGGGCTTCTACCGTCCAAATTTCCGTCAAAATGGCTGAAATGACCCTTTTACCCCTCTTATTTCCCCATATTTACCGGTTTAGTCCAAATTTTCCTAACATTTGCCAAACCCGATCGAACCCGAATTTAATTAAACTGACCCAACTAAAATTTAACCAAACCCAAACCCGAAACAAGATCCCCAAATCCTCACTTTTCTGTGCCAGTACCGCCTGATCGCCGTCGACGATGTTCATGGCGACCTTGACAAGTTCAAGGAGTCGCTTCGTCGAAGACGTTCTCATTGACTCCTCCGACCAATGGTCCGGTGGCGCCACCACCGTAGTCGAGGTTGGTGATGTCCTCGATCGGGGTGGGAACGAGATTGTGATTCTCTACTTCCTCGAGAAATTGAAGCGCCATGCGGATGGATGCGGAGGGACGATAATCACAATGAACGGAAACCATGAGATTATGAACATCGATTGTGATTTCAGGCTCGTAATAGTGGAGGGCCTTGATGAGTTCCAAAATTGGGGGTTTTGGTATCAAATCGGCATTTCGATGAAAAACCTTTGTTCAAGTATCACCGATCTCCCTGTAGATCCCTTCAAGAGAATGCCATCGAAATTTAGGGGAATTAATAAGCAATTCCACGAATGCATTAGGGCTAGAATCGCAACTCTACGCCCAAACGGCTTCATCAGCAATTCCACAAAGGAATTGGGTTTTGGGTAGGTTTGGGTTTGGGTTTGATTTAATTTCAGCCTGGCCGGTTTAATTAAATTTGGATTCAATCGGGTCAAATGTTAGGAAAAGTTGGACTAAACTGGTAAATATGGGGAAATAAGAGGAGTAAAAGGGTCATTTCAGCCATTTTGACGGAAATTTGGACGGCAAAAGCCCATGGGTGGCGATTTGCTTACGTAATGTAAGTTAAGGGTGGTTTAAAATAATTTCGAATAAAACGGGTGGTTTGCCACAGAAACGCATATATAATGGGTGGTTCGACGCAAATTTCTCTAAATATTAAGGTTCACATGCTAACAGCTACTCGATGGATTTGGAAATTAGATTTATCACCTAAAAGTTCATATGGAAGATGACTAAAATTGGAATTGCTACCAAAGAACAATTAGCTCATAAAAGACTATAAGTGTCGATGGCATGTGAATTTTGTAACCATCCTTATCAGTTTTTACTTCTTCTCTTTACCCAATTTCCTCTATTGTTGCATATACTTTACCAAATCAATCGAAAGAATACCACATCTAAATTATTTGGATTTCTAAAATGCATCCATTAACGAGAATTTATATCAACTCAAAAATAAGTTAAGAAATAAGGCATTTTTGCAACGCGTTGGGAATATGGTATTTCAAAAACCAAGTCATGTAATACTATGCCAATCAATATTCGTAACACCATCCAATTTATTAAGAATCACCTAGCACATTGAAATATCAAGAGGACAATTACATATGACGATTACCATCAATAACCAATAAATGTTACCAACCAAGACCAACCCGTAATACTATACATATTTCACAAACTAAGCGAAACCCAACCTTCTCTTAAAGTAAATTTTAATGTATTTCATGAGAATAACGGTGAATGAACATTTGGTTATATCATACTACATAGTACATAAAGCCTCGATAATCACATTGATCTCAAGATTGTGTGGATCCTCTTTTTTTTTCTTTTTTTTGATAAGGAAAGAGTTTCGATGTACCAGACACACCTGACAAATCGAGAGGCCAAGAAATACTCGGCAGTCGGACAAACCGTCATGAAAAAGAAAGTAAAAAACAACAAAATCAAGTCAAATAAGAAACTAACAAACTAGTCAGGAAGCTTTGACTATCGGGAATGGAAAGAGAATGACACGAACACGTGTTGCACTAAGGCCAACAAAGGCGTTGTGTCGCCGGGGAGCAGAGAACAATCATTCGTCTAGAGTGCGATACAAGTATATAACTCATGGAGGTGCTTCATCTCAAGCAGACAATATAAACCACACAAGCCATGACTGTAATCTCATTCGGAACAACATCTCAAACCAACAAATCTGAACCCATCATGCAAGAAATGAAAGTGTTTGAAATGACAAATTTTGTTGATGTAGGGTTGGTTGGCTAGAATAGCAGACAAGGGGTACTTGCTGGTTTTTTCCGGTATTTCTTCTAATTTGTACGAATTTGTTTAGAAATTGGGCTTTTTGGCCCAAAAACCAAACACAAACCTAATTTTGTTGAAATAATTTGGTTTATGAATTGGAGTAATATGTGGTTAATTGCGAGTTGAAAGGTTGTTTAAAATGGAATAGTTTTGAAAATAAAAGTTAGTGAGATGGTTTAATTTTGTGTGTTTTGGTAATGGTCTTTTTAGCTTATAAGTCTCTATTATTAGAATGACCAGGCTTGTAAAAAAACTTGGCAACTAATTTTGACTGAATATTTAGTTCTTCTTGGAAAGTAAGGGGTTCGGGGTTTTTTTTCCTTACCAATTTGAAAAGAAAGTAAGGGAAAAAAATGAGTATAGTAAATGTTGCTAATTTTATGTGATATTATTATATTGTTTGTTTTCCCAACTTGTTCAACAAGTGAAAAAGCAAGGGCTCCCGGCTTGTTCAACAAGCCAAAAAATCAGAAGTTTTTAGATCTGGAATCGGTGGTGTGAGGGAGCTTTTTTCGGCAATGGAAGTCCGGAAGAGGTGCAAGAGTGCTTTGTCTGAAGGATCAGATGAAGGCAGTCATGTTGGAGTTGGTGACCACATCCATGAAGGTGGACGAGAGCCTCTTTGCTTATATTTGGTGAAGACTCCTAACGGTAGTAATGGGAGAGCCGATTGGTGGTCTTGGTATTGGTAACAGGGTCGGGTGACTATAGAATACTTGTGCAGGGTTCCCAATTTGAGAATTTTGGATTCGATGGTTGACCAAGTCGAAGTTTTGTGGGGTTCAATTTCAGAGATAAATTTGCTTTAGGTTGTTTCAGTCCATCCCTAAACAAAGAGATGAACTATTGAATCTTACCATTTCTGAAGAATGCTTTGCAAAATAATAAAAAATCATTCTCATGAGGGAGGGAGGGAGCAGATTTAAGAGATGCATTTTGGTTGATTTCCTTTTCTTATATGTAATTTTTGTCTTGTAGTTGGTGGTTTGACAAAGGAACTCATAGTTGTATAGAAACCTAGTTTGAGTTGGTCTTGTTATGCCTTGATATGGCTTCTGTAGCTTTGTTTGAGTTGATATTGACTTGTGAAGCCTTGATTGAATTGACTTTGGCTTGTGAAGCCTTGTTTGAGTTTATATTGGCTTGTGAAGCCTTGTTTGAGTTGTTGTTATAAGAATACTAGATTAGGCTTGTGATGCCTTGGAAAAAAAAAAAAGAAAAAAAAAAGAAAACTTCAGCAAAGGAATATCAAGTTTTAGAAAGGTGCTAGGAGTGATGAAGGAGAGTTCCAGAGTTGAGATTTTTCTTTAGAAAAACTACAAGTTGCTTGTTAATGGTTGATGTTTTGGGTTTGGGTTTTGGTTTTGGTTTTTAGAGAGAGGTGAGAGGTGAAAATGTCTTATTTCTTAACTTATTAAATTGGATGATGTTACGAATATTGACTGTCATAGTGTTACATGACTTGGTTTTTGAAATACCATATTCCCAATGCGTTGCAAAAATGTCTTATTTCTTAACTTATTTTTGAGTTATATAAATTCTGATTAATGGATGCATTTTAGAAATCCAAATAATTTAGATGTGGTATTCTTTCGATTGATTTGGTAAAGTATATGCAATAATAGAGGAAATTGGGTAAAGAGAAGAAGTAAAAACTGATAAGGATGGTTACAAAATCCAAATAACTTAAATTGTTTTTTTAAAAGAAAGCAATGTGCTACTATCGTAATTGGTTTTTGTTTTGTTTTTTTAAAATAATTTTAACAAAAAACAACTTCAACTTTATATTATATTAGAGTATACATGAGTACTAAAATCGGTGACTATTAGACCTGTCAAAAATCTACCCAACCCGAAAACCCGACCCGCCCGAAAAATAGTGGGTCAAAACCCAAAAAATCTAAACCCAAACCCGATTTAAACCCGAACCCGATCAACCTGAATAATTTCGGGTCGAGTCAGGTCTAACTGGGTTGACCCGTCAGGTTGAGGCAAAAAGTGAAAAAACCCTAATTTTTTCTTTTGTCCCTCGTTCACTTCCAGTCTCCCATGATCGCCTTTCTTCTATCTCTCATCACGACCTCCGGTCTTCAGCCTTCACTATGCTCTCTGTTGGATTCGCACATTTCTTCTATCTCTCATTCGCACTACACTGGATTCCTTGGTGGATTCGCTCGCTCTCATTGGATTCGCTCGCTCTCTGTTTCTTCTATCTATCATTCGCACTACATTGGATTCGTGCTCGGCTGCTCGCTCTCTGCCCTAACCGTATCGACCCCACACTCCATCTCTACTGGTAATTTGTTTATTCTTCCAACTCTTTGTATAAATACTAGTTTGTTTAAACGCCACACTCCATTGATGCCACACCACACTAGATTCCAACTCTTTGTATTTTATGTAATTTGTGGTGAGATATGTCAAATGTGCTAGGCCCCTTTTAGACGTTATTGTTCATGTGATAGTAGGCCTCTTTCTGTAATTTGTTTAAACACACTAGCAGTGGAGGTCATGTCATTATGTTGAGTTGAGCTGAGCTACATTTGAACACCATGCATCAGTTGAAGCTTTTATGCAGCATTGTTATCGAGTTCTCGTGTCTAGGTTTGACTTAATAGAGTTTTATGTTGGTGTGTCGCCTTTGTTCATTTGAGGGTTTCATTTGTGCTAGGGGATCTTGTAATTGGTATCAGTTTCTGTGTGAATCGTCCGAGTTAAGACCCTTAGATCAATTCAAATAAACATGTATTCTCATCTTTGTTCTGAGGTTGTAAAATACATACTAAAATCCATGAATTATGCAAGACAAAAATACCAAATGGCAATGCTCAACCCTCTCAATGCATATAGTTCAAATGCCCCCTAGCAGTCAGCCACATTCCACCTGAATTTTCTCCACCCGTAAATATTGCAACCACAGCCAAACATAATGAGTTAAAAACAGAGGTTGTCAATGAATTTGCCCTCTAAAATCATGCAATTATAAACCAGAAACAATAGGTATAAAAACCAAAACACCAGCCCTCTTCATCCTTGCCAAAGTATAGCCCGTCTGAAAGGGGCCTAATTAAGCTTAATTCACCCCCAATAGACGGCCTATTAGCAACCCCTTATATAATTACATCCCTACTCTTTTTATAAATACTAATGTTTGCTACTCTTTGTATAAATACTAATGTTTGCTACTTGTTGTTTTCTAATTTAGTTTATATGTACTTTCTAATTCCAGTTTATATGGGTAACCGTATAATACTAAACATGCCACCACTACGAAGATCTCTTAAAAAATCTCGTCCGTCAAAAAAATCAAATGCACCTTTATTGCCATTTCGGTCTGGATTTGGAACCAATTCTACTGCTTTAGCATCATCATCTCCATCATCATTTGGGGATGGATTTGGAACTAGTTCTACGTCAACTCCATGTAACTACATCTTCTCTAATCATCATTATTCATTATAATTTTAAAAGTTTTTAGCTTTTGGTATTTCATTGAATCTACTAAATTATGCTATTTGATGTCTATTGTGTAGTAGCTTCATCCTCATCTCCGAATCTAGGTAACTACTTACTATCTATTCATGAATCCATTATCCTAATATAAAGAGTTGTATTATTTATTCACTAATATAATGACTTAATATGTTCATTTATGTTTTCTAGTTGCTTATGTGTTATCGTCTACGCCAAGTGTAGTAGGTGATTGTGTCTCCCCAACTCAAGCTGACACTTTAGAGGTTTGGAAAAGGAAATGGATTGTTCTAGTTTGGCAAGATTATGACGTATATGATGGAGATGTATTTAAAGATGGTGAACCGAGGGCTGTTTGCAAGTTCTGTAAAGAAGGACCAATTCTTGCTTCTTCGGTGTTTGGTACTTCTAATTTTATACGTCATAATAAAATTTGTGAAGCACATATAAGAAGTGGTAAAGGCTTGCCCATCAAAGATGCAAAGTCAGCGGGTGGCTTTAACATGTCTTTCTATAAGGAAGCAATTGCACTATGCATCATCAGACACGCATATCCTTTTACCTTTGTAGAGCATGCTGGAACTAGAAGTCTTCATAGGTTGTTAAATCCAGATTTGAAATCCATTTGTAGAAATACAGCCAAAAATTATGTTATGAAAATTCATACAAGAGAGAAAGGAAGGATTAGAGATCTCTTGCATGCAGTTCCCATGAGAATTTGCCTTACTAGTGATATGTGGACTTCTTTTGTGGGTCAAGGGTATCTTTCTTTGACTGCACACTATATTGATGATAAATGGAACTTACATGCCATAATTCTGGACTATTGTCATGTAGGACCACCTCACACAGCAATAGTGTTACATGATAGACTATTAGGTCTCTTAAGGAGTTGGGAAATTGAAGAAAAAGTGTTTTCCATCACATTAGATAATGCCCGATGCAATGACAATATGCATGCTATGTTAATTCGTAGTCTCTCTTTGTACAATTCTTTATTATGTGATGGTGATTACTTCCATGTACGTTGTAGCGCTCATATCTTGAACTTAGTTGCTCAAGATGGTTTGCTATTAATTGATGTGGGGGTGTCTAAGATCAGGTTGATGGTGAAGTATGTTACTGGTTCAAAGCAAAGAATCTTGAAGTTTCGGAAAACTGCTTTGTATGCTGGGATTGATTGTTCTAAGAAGGTATGTTTGGATTGTTGTACAAGATAGAATTCTACCTATAAAATCCTTGATAGAGCGTTGATATATCGTAATGCTTTTTTAAGGAGTATGGAAAGAGTTGATTCTGGTTTTCCTACTCTTCCAACTGATGAAGAATGGCTTATAATAGAAAAAATGTGTGAATTGTTGAAGCCTTTTGATCAACTCACAACTATGATCTCCGGAAAGAATTATCCTACAGCCAATCTGTATTTGCATAGTATTTGGAGAATTAATATTTTGTTATTGAAATATTCTTCTTCTTATGATAAGTTCCTGAGTGAAATGGCATTGAGGATGAAGGTAAAGTTTGACAAGTATTGGAAAAACTACAGTTTGTTACTTTCCTTTGCTGCCATGTTAGATCCTCAATATAAACTTCAGCTTATTCAACATTGTTTCAAAGAGTTGGATGTTGAAACTTTCACATCAAAGACTGAGCATGTGAAAACCCAATTTCGCAACTTGTTTGATGAGTACAAAATGCACGATGGTCCCGAAGTAGGAGGAAACTTGAGTGAGGCTGAAGAACATCATGGAGAAGAAGTAGAGGTAATCTAGTCTAGAGAGTATTTGGTTTGCTACTAATTAATGTTATTCATTATTGTTTGATTTTTGTTCCCTTTTTTATTATATGTTTTTGAATATATGTTAATTCTTTTGTAGGGACTTGACTATTTTGATAACTTATGTGAGGGTAGCTTTGAATTAGATGCATATTTAGAGGCACCTAGAGTAAGACCCAAAGTTGTTTTCAGTGTGCTTGTATGGTGGAAGGATAATGCAAGCAAATGTCCTTTGGTTGCTCAAATGGCAAGAGATATTTTAGCGACTCCCATTACGATTGTGGCATCTGAGTATGCTTTCAGTATGGGGAGTAGAATTATTACGAGGTGGAGATCTTCTCTTGATATCGATACTGTTGATGCTCGTATGACTACTCGCTCTTGGTTATTTGGGTTTGAAATAGAAGACGGTAAAGATAATTTCTATATAACATCACTTTTCTATTGAAAGTTTGTCAAAGTTTGATACAAATCTTGTATAATGCAGAGGATCAAGAACTTGAAGAGATGGAATTTCAAATTTTTGCAGATCAAGACAACAATTAAGAGAAGGAATGAAGCTTGAAAGTAGTTTGTAACCTTTGTAAGATTTGAATGTTGTATTGTTGTTTCATTATTGTTTGATTTGAGTGTTGTATTGTTGTTTGATTTCAATTTAAGATAGACCTTATGACATACTCTATTAGCTATGACAAATTGAGCTAAATATTAGCATTCATAGTCTACGTTTTGACTGTTATATTTTTTAGTTCTGGGAGAAATTGATGCACATCAATGGAGAACTTTATTGTGGATTATGCAGTTTGGTTGCTCTTAATATCTTTTCCTAGCTCCCTTGTACATCATAAGTTCACAGCAGGTCATACATAACTCATAATTTCTAAGCATTAAATCCATTGTTTACATTGAAGTTATATGTATAGATACTTATAGTTTCATTTGATGTTGTCTTCAAACTCCAAACACAGTATGGCCATATATGACTTTAAATCAGGAAATGTATCCAGTCACAGTATAGCTAGATCAGAAAATAACAAAGGGGAACACAAATCAAATCATCTGACAGAAATTCCATTCTATGCAACAAACACTATACAAAAAGCAACAGAAACAGAGAGCATATTGGCTCAATTTACCAGCTCCTCCTAAAACGAGTTCATCTCAAGACAATAGGTCCTCCGCTTCACTAGCATCTTTGCCGCAGTCCCATATGGCTCTTTCAAATGCGTTAGCTAGTCATAAGTTCCCATAACCATGTTAAAGAATAGCTTGTTTAGTTTTTTTAGTCGTACTATATGCGTATTATTTTAGGTTTGTCATCTTTAATTTGTCAATAATGTGATACTAGGAATTTATTTTTATTTTTATTTTTAAGAAAAAAGGACGAAATGTCGACCCGTTTGGTCAACCCGAATCCGAATCCGAATCATACCCGAGCCAAACCCGAAAGTTAAAACCCGCCCGACCCGTGACCCGATCGACCCGAATCCGACCCGCCCGGCCCAGTTGACAGGTCGGCGATGGATCCAAGCCTCGAATGATGCTCAATATAAAAGAAGTTCGCCCGTGATTAACCTTGGACATGGTCCAATCCATCAGGTGAGGGATGTGCACCCGGTAGCACTTTTCTCATTTTTGGCCTATCTGAATTGGCAAATTCCAATTTAATATTTTTAGTTTTTTTTATTAAACAAGTTGCCTCGTTGTAGGCACTTTACGTGCGTTTGTGTGTAGTCAAGGTTAGTGCAGGTTAATTAGTTGAATTAAGTCCCACTTGATAATTCCTTGTCATTAATCTATGTACATACCTTCAAAAGTAAGTCAGTCTTCCGGATGCCAGAGACTAGGATCCTTTAGATTTTAACAAAAACAATAGTTTGTAAGGTCAAAAAGCCACACGGTAGCTTAGAATCACGGCAGTTTAAATATGTACACACTTGCTTTCAAAATGGGTAATGACGCACGTGATCCATTGCAAGCCTCTTTTCAATCTGGACTCATCACATCTTTGAATTCCTTGCTTAAATATTTTGTCCATTGCTCTGCTTGAGTAATATAGTTTTCTCAAGACAATTCAAGGAGGAGCGGAGCGGATATTTAATGAAGCTCAAATTTGAGAGCCTCCGATAATCAGAGATCGATCGATCGAGCTGTACGTATCTTCGGTGGTCCGGTATGTGCATAAGCATTCATCTAGATATATATATATATAAACATGAACTTAATTGTGAAAAAATCTTCTTATTCTTGTTCTATCTAATTAATAAGTTCATCTACGTACGTATTTAATGGTTTGAATGCAGGTAGCATGAGTAGCAAAAGACCACAGGGCAACATGAAGGCTCTTATGGTTGCACTCGTTTGCTTAGTCTTTGGTTTCTTTGTAGGAGTCAACTATCCAAAAGAATCATTTAACAGGGTAAGCAAACAAGTAAAAATTACTTGCTCCCACATCAATTTATAGTATTAATTTGTGCGCGCCTATAGTACGACTCGATTGATCTCTTGGTAAGATGCTGTGCTGATTTAATTTGTGGCAGCTATACCTTTCGACAGACCTTCTTGCATATCCTTATCAAAGGGTGTTTTGCGGAAATGGCACGAGCACAATGCAGGATCAAACGACGAATACACCATCGGTAATGCAATCATTAAATTGTTAGATTGTTTCCTTCTCAGTATCTTGCTCCAGACTTGAAAAATAATATCTTTTTTTGGTCAGATGAAAAAGAGTATCTTAGAAACGTGATTATATTGTGTTGCAACAACATTGCGCAGGTGAAAGCGATAGCGAAACCTAGAGGTGCAGAGCTACTGCCACAAGGCATTATCGAAGCGGAATCAGACCTGTATCTTCGCAAACTGTGGGGTAATCCAAGAGATGTAAGCACATTATATCACACCTAGCTTGTACGTATTAATTAATTGGGTTATAGTCTTACTGATGCAAACTTACAATCCAATCCATTTTTAAGTAACCAAATGGGAATTCTCGATCGGATGTGTAGGACTTCAAGGACCCCCCGAAGTATCTTGTAACGTTCACGGTTGGTTATGATCAGAGGAACAACATTGACGCAGCAGTGAAAAAGGTTTTTATCTTTAATGCATGTTCAATGATATGTTTTAATTAGCTGCAATAGAAATGGATCTTGTTCATTTGGGTGCAGTTCTCGGACAACTTCACCATCGTCCTGTTCCATTATGATGGAAGAACAAGTGAATGGGAGGAGTTTGAGTGGTCAAAGCGGGCAATCCATATAAGTGCTGCGAAACAGACAAAATGGTACAGTACGCTGAAACTAACTAACTAACTAACTATTTAACTGCACTAATTTAATTGTAGGGTGGAATTGAATATTGAATAATAAAGGTGGTATGCTAAACGGTTTCTTCATCCGGACGTGGTGGCTCCATACGAGTACGTGTTCATGTGGGACGAGGACTTGGGTGTGCAACATTTCGATGCTGAAGAGTACGTGAATTACCTATTAATTAGAGTCTATACTACTAGTCTAGTGCCCTGAATCCTGATGGGCCCGCAGATACATTAAAATGATAAAGAAGCACGGACTGGAAATCTCGCAGCCTGGGTTGGAGCCCAGCCCATGGGTAGCCTACGGGCTCACTAAACGAATAAGAGATCCCCAAGCTGAGGTTCACAAGTACGTGGCCAATGTATATATATATATATATATATATATGTCTAAAGCGCGCTAAAACCACAATCCTAGTTTATAATTAATATATGACATTGGTGTACGTGTACGTGTACGTGGTTTGTTTGTACCAGAGAAGCAACGGAGAGACCAGGCAAGTGTGCTGACCCCAAATTGCCACCGTGTGCAGGGTACATTTGCTACACATTTTACCATACTCTTGGTTTTGTTTATCCAAAATTTGACCAACAACAGAATCAAAATGTTTCAGTTTTGTGGAGATAATGGCTCCAGCTTTTACTCGAGATGCTTGGCGCTGCGTATGGCATATGATTCAGGTAATAACTTGATCACACTATACAGCCTAGCTAGCTAGCTCATAATCCATCTGCCCAATATGTATGATCAATTTGCCAAACGTGATCAATTGCACAGAATGATTTGGTTCATGGATGGGGGATAGACTTTTCACTCAGAAAGTGTGTTCAGGTTTGGATCCATATATATATATATATATATATATATTTAATTATTTAAATGATAGTGTGTTTTGGAAATTAATTAATGTTGGCTAGCTAGGGATTAAGTTGAGATGTGGTACATACCTAAATCAGGTTCCAAATGAGCAAATAGGAGTGGTGGATTCGCAGTGGATCGTGCACCAAGGACTTCCATCACTTGGCGGCGAGGTAATTAGTGTCTATTTTATCTCTTAATTGGATCTAGCTGCCTGGTTGTGCATAGTTAGTTAAATGTACATTGACTAATTCTTTATGTTTATTCAGGGCGAGACATACAGGGGTAAGACAACACGCCAATTGGTATGTTAATCCACATATCTATCTATACGTACGTAATCGATTGATATATTATATACATGTTTTGATGATCGAGTTGAGGATATGTTTTTGAATTTGCAGGTGAGGGAGAGATGTCGAGCGGAGTTGAGAATGTTTCGGGAACGCCTCCTGCAGGCAGAGAAGTCTGAGTTCCAAATGAGCAACGCCACAACCTCCGTTGCGGTTTAGTAAGCAACCGCTACGTACGTACGTACGTTCAAGATCCAGCATAGCTCTACTTGCATAACTTCATGCATATATACAAGCTAAGGATCACATACAAATTACACAATTGAATTGTCTCTTTTGTTGTAGAGATCGAATAATGCAAAGAAAATTGCAGCATCTAGCTAGTACAAAAAGAATTAATGATGACTGGGATTTTGGTACACCATGCTTTACCTTTTAGACTACATATTTGGATCTTAACATTGTAGGTTTGTAATAGTTTGTTTGCACCACCGAAATCTTTTAGTTCAATGACAATTGTTGCATCGAACCGGTGATAGTAATAAAGTAAGGAATTGTTTCTATACAGGGAACGATACCCTTGCACAATAAAAGAACATAATTAACGAATACAGTTACTTAAAGACGTAATCCCGATTAACTAACTAGTTGATAAGGAAAAAAATCTCTCTAGGTGATTAGCCTATAAAGATTTCAACTTTTATTTATCTTATTGATCAGCACGAACTAGCTAAGTTAAGCAAAAGATCCAACGTAAACTAGATTTCCCTACTATAATACTCTTCTATGCTTAATCATCTTTAGCACGTATTATCAACTCAAAAGCAAATTCAAAACCAAACAAAAGTTACCTTAATCACCTCATAAATTTGGCATGTTAAGCTTCTAAAGATCACAACTTTCTTCAGCTGAATCGTTCCTTTTGTCGTTCCCTTGAGCCAACAACCTTGAACTTGTCTCTTGAACTTCAAAAGTTATTTTCTTACTCTCCAATGGCTGCTTAGAACCAATAATGACTCCTCCTAATGTCGAATCTCTCTTGGATACTATTCTTTCTCTCTTGGAAGGATGTCAAACTAGGTTGATAACCAATGTCTTGTATTTATAGGCCTCCAAAGCATGACGGAAATATAATATAATATATATATGGTCCGATCTGATATATTTTCCCATATATATCTTTCAATCAAACAATTGCCTTAGATATCACAAACAATATCTTCCAACTTGAAAATATTTTAAAAAGACCTTATCTTTTCAAGATTTTCCCATATATATCTTTCAATCAAACAATTGCCTTAGATATCACAAACAATATCTTCCAACTTGAAAATATTTTAAAAAGACCTTATCTTTTCAAGACCAATCTGATCCATTAGCTCCAAGATGTAAACTTCACTTTACATGTTTGAACGTCCGAACCCCTTGATGCAATATCTCGTGATTTGCCTCAACATTGAAAATGGAAAGTTAATTCTCTTACACAAGCAGAAAGGTCTATACTTATTCAATCTAACCTTCTCTCCAAAGTCAACTACTTAATGCAAATCTTCTTGTTACCTTCAACGGTATATAATGACATTGATAAAATTAATAAGGATTTCTTCTTGAACAAATCAAACCCCAAATACGATCCTTTTATTAGCTAAGATAATATTTCCCGCCCTAAATCCCAAGAGGGGGCTCGGTTTACACAAAGCAGGAAACATGAATAAATCCCTCCAGATGAAACTTCTATGGAAATTACTTGTTGAACCATATAGTGTTTGGGTACGTATTATTAATGAAAAATATTTAGGCTCATCGGATATCTCCTCTTATAAAAAGAAGACCAAATAATCTTGACAATTCTATAGACTTCTTCACATCCATGATATTTAAAAAAAAAAGGTATTTGTTGGAAAATTGAAAATGGCCAATCAATAAAATTTTGGATAGATAGTTGGCTCCCTAATTGTGAGCTTCTTCCATATTTTGATAGCTATGATATCAATTTAAAAGTCTCTCATTTTATTACACCGGATCCCCATTGGGAAATTTTACATTTACAAAACCTTCTTCCATCTTTCATTATTCCAAAGATTTTTAAAATCCATATCCTCTTATTATTTGGAAATTATCTTTTTATGGTAATTTTTCGGTTAAGTATGCAAGATATCTTACTCAACCTCGCTCTTCCAACTCCTTTTATGATTTCTCATCTTGGATTTGAAAGTTAATATTCTCCCGAAAATACAAAATTTCTTATGGAAAGTTGTTTCGGATTGCCTTCCAACAACGGAACGTTTAAATCGACACTTCTCTAAAGTTCCCTCTCAATGGAGTCTGTGTAACGCCGATATGAAAGATGTTGAACATCTCTTCTCTACTTGTCCTTACACCCAACAAATGATTCATACTATTCAAACTCGTTTTGTTCATACCTTATCTTTTTAACTTACGAAGGATTTCCTGACATATTTAGATTATTCAAAACTCCCAATTCTTCGTTGAACTCCCAATTCTTCATCAGAGCTCATGTTTTTTCTCTTGTAAATGATTTGGAAACAACGAAATTCAATAATTTTTCATAAAAATGTCAGTCACCAGAATAAAATCTCTTCAGAGAAGGCATTTATCCATTATCAAAACTGGATTGCTTCTACGTCATCCAACAATACTAAACTCAACATAAAATGTAGAAGAGCGCGTATTAATAACAAAGTATGGAAGAAACCCTCCCCGGATTAGGCCAAATCAAACTTTGATGGATCCAAAAAGTTTGACCAGTCCTCACACATTGGATATATAATCAGAAACTCTAATGGAAATATTCTTTTCATAGACCGCAAGAAGATATCTAATACTACTATTTTACAAATATAAGCATATATGACACTTTATGGACTTTGAAAAGCTGCCGCTTTAAATGTAAAGAAATTAGTTATAGAAGGGGGTAACTTACTTCTTATCAACTCTATTAAAGACGTATGGAAGGTTCCACGGGAAATCCATACTATTATCATTGATATTGCATATTTGCTCAATTCTTTCGATATCGTTCAGGTTCGACATTATTTTAGGGAAGCAAATCACGTGACAGATTTCCTAGCTACACATGACATCAGTCCAATTGCAATCAATAGGACTTTTTAGTTACTTACATCTACAACTGAACTCTAGATAAGATAATTTTTTAAATAGTTTGTAAATATCATTCATTGTGAAGAAAGAATCATAGTGTGGAAGATAAGATGGGAGAATCCCACATCGGAAATATAAAGAAATCAAGACCACTATATAATACTATGGACTACTCCTCCTATTGTCAATTGGTTTTAGGATGGAACCCCATGGGCTTGTATGGTGGGCTTGTGCATGGACGTACACGTCCCTCCCCTAACCGGCCCACGGACTTTAACATGGTATCAGAGCGGTTCGGTTTGGGTTTGGACTCTTGGTTGATTGGGCTTGTCGGCCTTAAGACACTAACGGGCTTGCCGGCCTTAAGGCATGATGTCAAGTGCCAACTGGGCCAGGCCAGTTGCCACTTGAGGGGGCGTGTGGAAGATAAGATAGGAGAATCTCACATCGGAAATATAAAGAAACCAAAACCACTATATAATATCATGGACTACTCCTCCTATTGCCAATTGATTTTAGGATGGAACTCCATGGGCTTGTATGGTGGGATTGTACACGGACGTACACGCTCCTCTCCTAACCGGCCCACGAACTTTAACACATAGTATTCTCCTTATATAAGAAAACAAAAAAAAAAGATGAAAACAATATACTATATAGGATAAAAAAAATAGGGTCCCATTAGATTTAGGGGCCGTGTTTTGTTTGTTGGACCCGATGAAACAGGCTAATGAATGGCCCTACTAAGAGCCATAAGCACTTAATCCCCCTTCATATATACGGAGTACTAATTAAATTAAAACAATATCATAGACAAATTGTATCACAATATATCCTACCACATACTTTGATAGTTATCGTCACTCGTGCCTCTCCTCTACAATAATGACTTCAATGGAAACTTTACCACTTTCTAAACCGATAACAAAAAAAATCCAAGTAAGCTTGTATACATCGGTATGTTGTATACTTAACTTTATTACATCCTATTGTATATTACGAAATGGATCTTCTCTTAGATGATTGAAGGGGTAGAAAATCAAGTTATAGTACCTTTGAGCATAAATGAAATTTTCAAGCTGGATTTCTTAAATAATTTTATTCATTTTGAAGAATACATACATAAATATAAGGGTACATATGAATTACAACAGAAATGTTTTGATTTCTGACATTACATACATGATACATGCAATAATTTTTTTGGTTGAAAACATACATGCAATATCACTCCAATGGATCCCAAACTCCATGAAATCCAAGAGGAAATGTCAAATATTTTGGAACAGCAAATCTCGCGACTAGTGCGTTGCTCTCTCCGATTTGCCTAGCATCTATCATCACTAGATAGCATTCTCCCTGTGACACTGCATACTACACACGCAAAAATTCTTTTTCAGTAGTACGTATACGATCTCCGACCAATTCTCCATAATTCACTTGATATATATATATATAAATTATTGCATGCATGCATTATGCATATATATATATATATATATATATATATATATATATATATATAAGAGGAAGAGGGTTATTCACCTCTACAACAAGTAAGAAGCCATCATCTTCTCGGATAGACATTGGTTTGGGAATAAACATGGGCTCACCGATGAACCTTCCTTGGATGGTCGACCACACTTGTGGTTTTGGTGTTCTATTCCGAGTATCGAGTTTTACTACCGAGTCAAATGGGAAGTTGGGCAATGCTTGATGAGAACCGGATGATGTTGCTGCATATATATACTGATGTCTAGCTCCGTGACATGTAGGATTTATGACGGGCAAATCGGAGGGCCTTGTCCACATTGATAGAGGCTCCACGGAGGAGCTGCTGCATTCACCGCTACCATCTAAGTCGATGGACACCTAAATAATAATTATGAATCAAAATTTGTTTGACTAATCATTATGTTGGCATTAATTAATTCATAACTTCCCTTAATTTGTAAGGTACTCCTTCGCCGCCACCCTAGCTAGTAGTATTTGGTTAAGGTACTTTCAGCACCTTAACTTTAAGATGATCACTCGTGTAAATACTCCACTTCTAGCTCTTATAATCTTCTGAGGACTGAGGGTGTTAGTTCTCGTGAGAACGGTAAGAATCACTGTTCTCGTGACATGTGACAGTGATGACATCACCATTTTCATGTGTCAGTGCTTTTTTCTTTTTTTTGAATGTCATCACTTTTTTTTTCTTTTTTTTTTCTTTTTAGAATGTACATTTGTATGCCATTTGTATAGTAACTTGATGTACATTTGTATATAACTAGAAGTGTATTTGATTTTTTTTTAGGGTGTGCATTTGTATATAACAAGATGTGCATTTGTATATCAAATGCACAATTAGTTTTTTTATGTTTTTTTTAGGATGTGTATTTTTATATAAGAAGATGTGGATTTGTATATCAAATGCACATCAAAATACACAAATACACATCAAAATGGACACAAGCACCAATGCACATCAAAATGCACAAATGCACATCAAGTTATATCAAAATGCACATCAAGTTATATCCAAATGCACACTCATGTTATAATCAAATGCACATTCACGTTATAACCAAATGCGCATTCACGTTATAATCAAATGCACATTCACATTATAACCAAATGTACATAAGGTGTTCGCCAAATTCACATATTGGTGTTCATCAAATGCACAAAATTCGCTAAAAATAGCCCACAAAATAAAAAAAAAAAAAAAATAGGTGTTCAAAAAATAAAAACAAAATTGAAAAAAAGTGTTCGCCACAATACACATTCGTGTTATAACCAAATTCACACAATGGTGTCGTCAAATGCACATAATGTTGTTCTCCAAATGAACACAATGGTGTTCGACAAATGCACAAAATTCGCCAAAAAAAAGGCCCAAACAAAAGTTTCCGAAAAATATGGTGACATGGCACCGCCACCTCAACACGAGAACAATTCTCCCCATTCTGGCCTGAGAAATGATTCTCATTGAAACCATTATATATATATATATACTAAACTAGAACCTAAATATGTCACATGGCACGCCTCATTAAAACTAGCACATGTAGTTTTCTCTTTTTTTAATAAATTTAATTTATATCAATGATTTTTATCCTAAACATATCACTAATCCCTTCCTAATTTAAATATAATTCAATCACAGAAATTACAAATTAATCATAAATATTACAAATTCAAACATTCCTAATTTTAAGACAAATCAATAACAACTTTTAACAATCTACTATATAAATATACTAATTTAGAACCTAATTACGCCATATGGCACCCCCTCATTAAAACCGTCACATGTTATTTTATTTTTTAATTTTTATAAATAAAAATTCAATTATATATGAGAGATTTTTATTCTAAACATGTCATTAATTTCTTATTTAAATACTAATCAATCATAAAGAGTACAAATTAATCACAAAGATTATAAATCCAAAAGTTCCTATTTTAAATAAAAGTTAATCACAACTTTTAATAATCTACAATATATATTAAACTAGAACTTAATTACGCCACGTGACAAACTCTCATTAGAACTATCATATATCATTTTCTCTCTTTTTCAATTTTTTTTTTAAAAATTCAATTATATATCAAAGATTTTTATCCTAAACATATCTTAAGTTTTCTTATGCTGAAATTATATATTTTTGTTATGTTGATAACAAAAACGTTTTTTCACCAACTTAGTCAAAAGTATATTAACATGATTGGTAGCTTAACACTATGTACTTGCATTATTGGTAGCTTAACACTATGTACTTGCATTATTAACATTAGGGGTGAGCAAAAGTATCTGATCCGACCGACCCGATCCGATAACCCGCCAATCTGAACCCTAAAAGTCCGTATCCGAAAACATCCGTTTAATTTTTATCCGAATCCGATCCGGGTGATTTTTCCGGATACTTGGACCGGATACGGATCAGGATATTTTGTTTACCGGATATCCGGGAATCCGGTATTATTAATATATAATATATATATGTTTTTATAACTAATATACAATGTTTAATTAGTTTAGATGATCTCAAAATGGTGTTTGTACATTTTTAAGTAATTAAACCACTTCAATTCTCCAATACAATATTTCTTACTTTATTCCTTTTAATAAAAAATAACCTTGATTATTATTCTTATAAAATTAAAATCCTAAATCATATACTAATTGTCGTATCACTAAACAGAGCAAATATGTTTTTTTTTGTCAAGACTGAGTGTTCATCATTGAATTGAATTTTGATTATATAAGTTAAGGTTACAGCTTTATATATACTTGCAAATTCCTCTTGTTATATAATATATACGTTTATGGTTCTCAATCTAAAAAGGTTGACAAGTTTAATTGTTTGAAAAAATTACAAGGACTTGCAAATGGTGTTGATGTTTGACATTTAGTTTGCACTTTGCGGGTTGTTAGTTTTGATTGAATTAAAAAAAAGTAATATTTTGATTTAATTTTTAATTAATAGGTTTTCTAGTAACCGGATAATTTGGATATCCGAGTCGATTATCCGATCCGGATAATATTTATCGGATATCCGGTCCGAAACGGACCGAATACGGATATGAGTTTTGTGAATATTTTTTATCGGATATCCGACATACCGGACCGGATCGGATATATCCGTTTGCTCACCCCTAATTAACATGATTGATAGCTTAACACTATGTACATTTCATCAAAAAAAACACTATGTACTTGCATTATTTATATGACAATAAAACTATTAATTATCTAATTAAGCACATATGATTGTTATCTGAATTGGTGCCACTTGTAATTAGGAAGCAAATACACCGATTGAGATGTTCGAATTGACATAAATCTATTATATAATACTAATTAGACTTGTCAATTGGGTCAATCAAGCCGGGTTCGGTTCGTTTATTTATGGTTCGGGTTGAGAACGGGTCAAGTCATTTCAAATAGTATGTCAAGCCGGGTCGGGCCATTACAGGTCAGCGGGCGGTTCGGGTTGATCAACGGGTCAAGAGCGTCATTTTAAAAAAAATCACTATTTAAATATTATTAAATAGTTACAAAATAAGTTAAAATGAATTAAAATAATAATATTATTATTAATTATTGTAATGTAATTGATATTAGTAGACCGAAATCATATTTTATTTTTATTTTTTATTATATTAATTTATAAATTTCTGCATTACGAAAAATTATATAAATACAACAATGTTCTTTTTTTAGGATAATTGAGCATATTACCATTATTTATATGTCATTTGTTATATATATTTTATGTTATATTTTATTAATACTCCACATTTATTCGTTAATCGGGTCGAGTTTGGGTTGGTCGTGATCGGTCTCGGTAAATTGGGGTTACCAAAAATTTTGGGCAGGTCGGGTCCAAAAGTAGGTCGGTCAAGTCGGTAAAACAGGTTCAGACACTTTTTGACAACTCAAATACTAATGCATAACTAAATGAATGTCACATGTCCCTTCCAGAATAAGTCACACATCATATATGTCACATGTTATTACATAATTTACCACGTCATTTAATATTGATAAAATAAAGTTATTATTCTTTGGTTTTTTCCAATTTCATTCACATCTATATCTTTATTTTTATACGAATAACATATTTGTTTGTTTTGATAGATATAGTAATATAATAAATAAGGAAAATCTAATATAATATATGGCTAATTGAGATAGGAAATTATGATTCGAAATTATGATCCAAATCTGATTTTGATATCAACATTATCTAATCTGGTTTTTTAAACATATAGATTAATTAATAATTATTAATATTTTCTATTCAATATATATGACGTAAAAACTCATGCATGTCACGGGAATCACCCTAGTACCATATGTATTCGAGAATGGTACACTAGCGCCCGAAGAACGTTTTAATTTTACGTCATCTATAAGGGTGGACATATGATTTTAATAGGTGCTAAAATTTTGAAAACCAAAATATAAACACTTATTGAATATCCTCATTAAAATTAGTTTATCCACTAGATATCATTAAGCTAAATGCAAAAACCGTAAAGTGATAATGTGAAAAATCAATTACCCCGCTCAACTTGAACGGAGAAAATCTATATCGCGTTGAATTTAGATAATATAAATATAAAGTGTCATTAATTTTCTATTTTTATTATAAATGGGATACTTTAATTTGTGGCTAAAAAGTTGATGTTTACACTAAGTCTACCGCAGGTCTTACACAAGCAACACCAATTTTAAACAGTAAACCCTATATTTGAACCCCACGCAATTTTGCTCAAAATTCATCCCAAAATTACACAACTTAAACAAATTTCACATTACTTACTACTTTATGTGCGTAAATTCAACAAGTTTGTATAAAAAAAATGGATTATAAAATTTTCAAACCCATAAACCCTAGATTTTCAAAAATTCTAACACAAATAAAGATAGATATAGAGAATTATCAAAAATTCCAAACCCATAAACCCTTTAGTATTTCAGGATTACGCACAACATGTCTAATTAAAAAACTATTAATTTTTAAAAACAAATTAAATAATACATAAATAATTTTGAAGAAAAAAATTGAAAAATATAGGGCCCTGTCTACCCCGAAAGTTTGTTCTTTTTTTATAAGGTAAGAATTAGACCGTTTCAAGATCTATTTGAAAACCAGCCTATAACATCCTTACGTATGAGAACCATAAGTTCTGAATTTGTCATGAGAATGACAAAGATTTGTAATAAGGACATCAACAACATTAATTTCACAAAAAATATGAATAATCGGCGTTGTCATGAAAAATTTATCTATATATACTACTACTAAAGCCGTAATTATCTCTCATACGTGTCGTTCATCTAAGTATGTCACGTCATCAAATAATTATGTACATTTACCTATTCATCCTTATTCTATTTACAATTTATTTTATCTTTTATTTATACAAATTTCCTAAATTATCATCCCAAAATATTTCTCATTGTACATGATAATTATGCACTTACCAAAAACATTTTTATCCTACTTAATTAGTGTCCATAATATCATATGTACGTTAATGGTCCGTAAACTCCATTATAAAGATATGTATATAGATAGATGGTTCGTAAATAGTTAACTTTACACGGTTTATCCACCAACATACATATAATTATGCAGTTTTATTTTTAATAATGATATAAAATTCCTAATACATATTTTCTTCTATTAATATAAATTCACACATCTACCTTCCATTTTCATATTCCAATCAAGAAATTATAATTATGATACATCGTGTTAATTTTTATATATAATTTTCTTTTATATTTTACATACTGTAAACAAATTTAAATTTATTCTTAAAATATATGGTCATAGGCTCATACCCGTGCAACGGAGACACATGTTAGTTATAATAAAAAATGGATAAAGGATATAATAATCTAATGCAAGATATAATCGAAAGTTGGTTCCGAACAGACCTGAATAAGGTGAGGCAGCAGATTTTGCTCATCATCTCTGTTCATCATTGAAGGATCAAACTTACCACTTTGCCATTCAAAACCTATACCAATAAATTCCATCACACTAATCAGTATATGTATATTATATATAGAATTGAAACTGAAATTGAAGACGAAAAAATCCGAGAGATGGAAATGCAGATACGTACCAAACATGTTTTGAAAGCTGAACCATTTGTAAGAACAGGCAACGGCATGGATTAGAAGACGGCGATTCCCGCCGACTTTGTCCTCCTCCTCCATGGCATTGGCAACGTGCAGCAGCCACAGCTGCGAAGGCAATTCAACGGAGGTGGCGGCAGAGGCGTTGCTTCCGGGGCTCCGGGGAAGCAAGTAAAGAGGAGAAGTGGGCTTGCTGGGATCCAGAGACAGTGCTGATATCATGGGGGACAACCCACAACTTGCTACCGCCAACCCTGCACGTACTCCAAACTCCAAATCATTCTACTCGTATTATATATTATTTGGATATACAATTTACCTATTTAATTTACATATATATATATATATATATACCTGGGAAGTTCAGTTTTACGCGATTACCAAATACAACATAATGTGTGGCCGTGAAACCCCAATCGTGAACCATCAACTGCTCTGACATCTTGAACTCCCGCTTGTGTATTAATTTGAAATTCTTGTCAAACTCTGAATGCATGTATATTTATAAATCAACTACGCATTCTAATACCAAACTTCAATTCATAGCCAAAAAGATGCACGTACCATAGAAAGTTATATGACTCCTAGGGAGGAGCATATCCTCTGCATTGCACGCCATGATTAGAAGTCTCTGCCTTTCAACATCAATCTTGTAATGAGACAGTATTCTCTTCTTGGGCATCTTGAACATTCCTGCACATAAATATGAACAAAAACTTCTAAAATTTAACCTCCTTACTTATATTTATCTCATTTTTTAAAGAAGAATATTAGTATCATCTGCTAAAATTAGCCGAGATAAAAAAATACAAATAAAATATGGTACGACCGTCTTCTAAAGACTCCAAAAAAATCACACGCAAATAAGGTGAAATGTGCATAAGATTTGGCATGTGTATAATTGGATATTGACATGTATGTGCATCTAAATATTATTGGATATGCATCGTTTTTTTTAGAGAAAAATGTGCATGAATTGTAAACCTTGTGTGCATAACTTTTTAAGTGAATACGTTTTGCTTATATGTGCATCTAAATGTACTGAGCGTGCATAATTTTTCTATAGTGGAATATGAACAAATTCTAAGCTGTATGTGCATAACTTTGAAAATGTATACGTTTTTGCTTACATGTGTATCTAATTTATAATAGTTAGATATATATCGTGTTTGTATTTAAATGTGCACAAGTTTTAAACTATATGTGCAAATTTTTTGAAATACATACATTTTTGCATGTATGTGTATAAATGATGACATGTATATATATATGCATCTAAAATCTATTGGATGTGCATATCATTTTTATTTTTATTGTGCATGGGTTTTAAAAATGTGTGTGTTACTCTATGATGTGCATGCAAAATGGCCTATATGTACATAAATATTGTATTGGATGTGTATAGCTTGTTTTTTGTAATGTGCCTGTTTATAAAGTTAAATAAAAAACACAAGCGCGCGCCCTCCCTTTTCCAAATATTCGCAATTTTTATTTAAAATTGGATCGTGTCAAATTATTCCATTTTTAGTTTTTTCAATCTACACCTTTGGTTGTATTTAGGGGCGTTCATCCGGTCCAGATCGGACCGGACCGGAATTTCCGATCCGGTCCGATGGATCGGATTTTTTGAAAATGGTGGACCGGAGACCGGACCGAATAGGTCCGGTCCGGTTTAAGACCGGATTGGACCGGGTTTTATTTAAAAAAAAAATTAAATTCTTATTTAAAATCTATAAAAAATATCTATAAAACATATATACTCCTAACTTAATAAATAAATAAAAATATCTATAAAAAAATACATATAAATCTCAAAAAAAACATATAAAACATATAAATTTAAAAAAAAAATTAAAAAAATCCGGTCCACCGGTCCGGACCGTTTTTTTTTCCGGGTTTGGACCGGAACCGGATTAAGGAAAAACCTTGGACCAGAATTTCACCGGTCCGGTCTTTTCCGGTCCGGTGCAGTCCGGTCTTTTCCGGTCCGGTCCGGTCCGGGCCAATTTTGAACAACCCTAGTTGTATTAGATTGTACTGCCCATATTCCTTTTAACTTAGCGCCCATTCGTACTAAATCTAGGGTTGTTCATCGGTTGATCAGACTTTAAGTTTTGGACCGAACCAAGTTGATTGGACCAAAATTAAACCAATTATATTCGGTTCAATTTTTTGTTGGCATGAAAACAAATAGCGGTTTTCGATTCGATCCGGTTTTGTTCGTCAGAACATGTTAGTTTTTTTATAAAAAAAATCCTAGATTTCTTGATAAACTAGTTAACTCTTATTTTGGTCGGTCTAGTTAACTCTCATATTCGTATACCTAAGAGGTGGATCGATTTAAATCGGCCCAGTTCGGCCTTAATTAATTTGATTCGGTCTAATTCGATTTGGTTCAATAAGACTTGTATCATTAACCTAATATGAAAATATTCGATTTATAATCGAAGCAAGTATATTGAGCTAGGTTTTCGATCTACGTCGGTTTTCGGTTCGGTTTAGTTTTAAACCGACGAAACAACCCTAGGTTAGTTGTTACCAATTTGAGTTTCCAGTTTCTAGTCAAACTTTTTCTAACATTAATTAAAAATAGATTGTTGTAAACATTTTATTGTGATTTATAATTATAGGAAAATAAAAATAAAAGTCAAAATTGAACCAAACGAGGTTCTTAAAAGGTGTTGTCATACCGTAGAGGATAGGCTTAAGAAGTGCTGCAAGCACATCCAACACATCGCCAGCACATGCTCTCTCACTCTCAACGAAATCTTCACCGTTGATCAAGTCAAATATGCCAAGAGTGTCCAATGATCCAGGCTGGACCTCATAGGGGGCCCCACCTTCCCAAAGGCAAAACAATCTCCCGCCCCATTTCAAAACCGTGGTGTTGGCCACATTCTTCATCACCTTAGTATTCCCAACGACCTTGCCACCTTTCAGCACGGAGAAGGGGCCCCTGTGGGTGAACTTCCACGACCCCGTCACTGCATCGAACTCCTCCATTTGGGCCGCTGTCTTTACATATTGGGCCGAGAACTTCACCTCCCCGTTCGGCCCATTTATCTCGAAGGCACGAAGGTACCCATGCCCGTCCAGTGGGTGGACCGTTGACCCGTGGTCATCGGTAAATACGCCCGGCCCAATAAGATAGTATGTTCCTATGGGGAAGTCCCTAGGCATCACGCCATCAACTAATGATAGTTTCACCGGTTTACATGTCTCTAAACGTTGAGACGTAAATAATGAATGATAATCGTCAAATGCCCCCCTAGACTTATTGTCTTTTGGTAAGCGAAGAATGGCGCACGAAAGTGGTGACTTCAGAGGAGGCAAGTGATTGAACATAGCTGTAGGAATGATATTGAATGGTTTAGCTTGCATTTTTGGTTTGGTTAGTTGAAGGAAGTGAAACAATTTGCAAGTGATTGAACGTTTTTATAAGGGATTACTTATAGCCTTGAGAATGTCCGTTTGCCAAAACAATTGCTATTAATTAGTACAACAGCGGTGGGGTGCAAGATGTTGGAAAAGTACATTACATAGAGCAAGTGGTGGATCCACCACTCGGTAATCGGTAATGAGCAATGGCTGAACTATGATAGTATATAGTACATAGCCATTCATGGAAGACAATGAAAGATTGGCACTCAGAAATTGCTTCTTTCTCTTTCTTTCATTAAATTGAAATTGTAGATATTTGATATGAAATAATAAATGAAATCTATTTGGATGAGATCATTTGAATTTGGGATTTAGGGTAGGTGAAACACAGAGAAAGAGAAAGGGAGATGAAATTTTGTGAATTATTTTAAGTAAACAGAAATTGTGACCTCGGAGTTACCACGCAAAATATGTTAAATTTTGATGTATCACGCGAATTAAGCAATACCTCATACGGAGTAATTATCAAGCAAAAAAACCCAAAAAAATATAGCAGAGATAATAATCTCAATCTCCTATTAGTTTCGAAAACGGTATGTGCTATATTTGTAATAGACAGAAGATAATATTGCAAATGTTAGAAATATATCCTCTATAAAAAGAGAGAGAATACACCTCTTCATATACGATCAATAAATCAATACATTCGATATTGTCCTTATTCTTTGTTATTGTAAGTTCACGATGACTTACTTTCATCTCATTATTTAGCTTCCAAATTAACCTCACAATTAGGGAATTAGGCGCTTGTGTTCAATTTGCCTAAAACAAGAATTAAACTTCAGAAAACTTGAGAAAAGTTGATTTTCAAATCAAGTCTACACTAGAATTATTATCTCAAGCTAAAGGACACTTTAACTATGCAAAATGTAATTAATAAGGTCAATGGACTGATCAATTACTTAAGGAAATCAAAATTGAAAAGAAAAGAAAAAAAAAATTAAGTCATTAAGTAATGATATTACCTATAAGCTAGCATACAAAAATTTGGCGTAAACCCTTTTGACAATTGCATAATGGAGACTGAACAATACGTTTTCCCCTGGTTTAGGACATAATCATTGCTGATTTGCCAATATATACTCGAATGAAATTGTCATATATAAACAATTAACCATAGGTACCCACTATAAACGGTGATCGGATTTTCATATATTAAGTTATGGCTAAACTATATTAATAGTGTCATAGCAGATTTTTTTACTATGAAACTAATGGAATCGGCGATAGATTTTTCAAGAATCTGACGATCAAATGACGGATCTTTTATTCCCGAAGGATCCTATGACGCTCAAGTTAAATGGCAGCACCAATTAGGTCAAGAAAGAGTCAATGGATGAAAAGAGCTAGCTTAGGAAATTAAATACCTCTCCCCTTTTAGTAATTGTTCAAGCCCATAACTCTTAATGAGCCCAATGTCTAATACCCATCAACTTTTGTAATAGAGAATAAATTTATTAATCTCATTAACAATTTTTTCCTCTTTATTTTCCGCTCGGGTCTTTTAGGTTCTTCTGGGCTTAAAGTATTCGAAACCGCTTCAAAACTCGGTCCGCCATGAGGCCCACATTGCTTGAGCCCAACTAATCGGGGGTTCGGCGTACACTCCGTTGTAAAATCAGGTGGGTCGATGTTCGAACGAAAGGTCAATAGCGGGACGTGCCCCATTACAGGAGCTAGTGTGCGGGCCATGCGAGCGGGCGCACGATCCAAGTGTTTCTCCGTACCCACTCTATTGCACGAACTATCAAAGTTTACATAGGGAATCGCACGGACCATGCAGTAAAGTGCACAGTCCGTGCATTTTTATCGTTGATTTTATAAAAGCTTGTGCACGGCCCGTGCGTTCTGATGCATCCGTGCATGACGGTTATTTTCGAAAAAACTCTTGGGAGTCTTATAGAGGATGGTGCACTTGTAACCCAAAGTAGACTCCGGATTACGACTGGACTTGGCCTTGAGGACGATCACTCAACTTAGAGGGCGGTCTTTGGGCCTTGACGAGGTCGTCAAGGGTTTAAGTGGGGATGATTGTAACACCCCGAATTTGTAATCCTTTATAAGGATTAGAGTGTTACTCATGTCAACAAGAGCTTTTCCTTTTCATGGTTCAAGTGAGGACAAAGAACTATGAAGTTAAGCGTGTTAGGACAAGAGTAGTACATGGAAAGTCGTTGAGTTGTCATGGAATGACGCTTCTAAGGCCTCGAGTCTTACAAACCAAAACTTCCATGTTCCATTCAAGGATTGCCATTGGTGTTTCATGTATTTTCCACATATGCAATTTTAGATGGGTGTCAAGGTAGAGCATTATAGGTGGAAGAATTGTAATTTAAGAATATGAACTGTCATATTTGGATTTGTTTGTTCGTGATTCAATTATGATTTGTTGAGTTTTGTGTTGTTTGGAGGGAAAAGTAATCATACATGCATTAACAACATGCATTGTTTTGTATCTTTGGTGTATGATGTGTTCTGCTTTAGATCTTATAATATAGGGTGACATGATGTTATATTGTAGGGTGATAGGATCTCATAGTGCATTTTGTGTGGCAAAGTCCTTCACCACATTGATGCTTCGATATCGTCTTGGAGACAAGATCTGGATTCCTATGTTTTCTTTTAAACAAACTTAAAATACTCAAGAACACACAAAACTTAACCCAATGATGAATAAGAACTCACAACTAGATTGAAAGTCAAAAGCAAATCACAAGAACAAGAGAGTATGGATGAGAAACACACAAGCACCTAACCAGATGCTTATGTCTGCAAATCTTATTCCTAATAAAAGATGAATGTTCTTAAATAACATCTAGGATTCCATGGGCTTAGAGAGTAAACTAACATAATTTCGTAAAATAATTAAAACATTTGATGTGTTTAAAAAATACCAAGAATGGAACCCGAGTAAATTATCGAAAAAGCATTGTGGCGCAAGGTCGTGCTTAAAAACCCCATAACCCGAACTGATTACTGAGGACATGTGCATGATCGTATGCTTTTGACGCACGCCTAGAGAAGGGGGTCATACCACCTAGGCTTGGATCGTGCATTTAGGGCTCACGACTTGATCCCATTAGTGAAAGGGAGTGCACAGTCGTGTTTGGGGATCACAATCCGACCCTTTGTCGTGCGTCTTGGGAGCACAGGCTTGGCATGTGGTCGCGTGTTTAGGACGCAAGGGCTTGGCATGTGGTTGCGTGCCTTGTCAGCGGTTGGCATGGTGGCATTGGGGCTTGAGTGAGATCCCCTTGACGACGATGTCGTGAATTAAGTGACGCGAACGAGTTGCTCATGGGCGTCATTGGGGGTCGTCGTGGAGGCCTTTTGATGTGGCTAAAACCTATTGATGTGTTCCAGTCTTCGGGTGCCGGCCAAGTTGTCGCGGCGGCGTTGGATCTAGGCCTTGATGTGAGTCGCTCGTCTCGGAAGTGAGGTTCACGTGGTGATTGAGTGAATGCGTGGGGAGTTCCACCACACGGTGAAGAATACGCGATGAGTGGAGACACGATGCGAGTGGTGGCGAGTGGCGATGGGTAGGGATCGCGGCCTCAGGACTAGGCGCGTTGGAATGATAGGACTCGATGGTTCGAGTCTGGCCGTAGCGTCGGTGGCGGGGTGAAGGAGATGAGAAGATAGATTGAAAGTTTGTGACGTCCGATCAAAGGAAGGAGGCAATTAGGGCTCTCAACTTAAGCTTTGATTAAAATAAGACGTAACCTAATACAAGTGGCCGAGATGGCCTTAAATAGTGTTTGCGGGACTCGGATGGGCCGAGTCTCGCCTAATGGGCTAACCCACGCGACACGCATGGAGCGCACACCCAAAATAGAAATAACTAAAAATAGTAACTACTAAAATTAAGAAATGCCAAAGCTGGAATGTCTCAAAATAGAAAAAGAGTTTAAGTGGCTAGGATAGGGCCGTTGACACGGTGTCGATTATGGCGAGGAGCTTAAGAGAGACCGCGTTCTCTGGCTTGCTTTGGCTAGCGACGACGCGCGCGATGAGGGATTGCGCGGCGATGGCCTTGGCACGCGATCTTGTCACGGCCCCTTCTGAGCGCAAGCTCATGGCTTCTTCTTCCTCTGTGGCCGTCATGAAGGGCAGGGTCGCATCACCTACCCGCAAGTGTATGGGATCAGTTGTAGTAGTCAAGTGTCGATCCCACAGAGACCAATGTAATATTAATTGAAACGCTACTATTGAACTAGGCCGAAAAGGTATGAAGCTGGGGAAAAATATAATTAAGCTAACTAATAAAAATAAATAAAAATGATAGAAATCAATGGGATAAACGTGTCTAAGGTTAAAGATCACCGCAACGATGCAACAGTAAATAAAATCACACTTCACCTGAATCTAGTCCAAATTATTTGAAGGTAAGATATCTAAGATAATCTAATAACTCCTTTCAGAGTATAGTAAACGTGTCTAGACTAAACTAACAATCGCTCTCGCACAGAGCTAATCTCATCCAAACCCTTTAACGCACTTAGAGTCTAAAAAAATTGAAATAACATTCGCTCTCGCACTCCGTTAATCCAACCTAAACCTAGTACATCTATGATAGCCTATTAATCCACAAGAGAAATTAAGACGCTCTCGCAATAATAAAATCTCATGTTCAACTCCTATGATTCCAATAGAAGTTATTACCTCTCGGTCTCAAACCATATTTGACTACCTATTAAAGTTATCACATTTCAATCTCAAACCCTAATAGGATTTATTTCGCATAGGCTAATATGGGCATAAAGCATCTAGGAATGAATCAAATACTATTTCAATTCAGGCAAAAAAATAATTCTAATTACATACACATCGTCGGGATCACCCCAACCTTAGAACTAGGAATTTAACCAAGCATAATTGAAGACATATTCAATAGATTAAACTAGCCAACAACATATATGAATTATTCAATAAATATGGGAGATAAAAAAAACTTAATCTTAATGTAGAAATAATCCAAGTTAACAAAGGCGAGAACAATAATACCCCAAATCTTCAAAATGCTAAAGCATAAAATTTCCAACTTGAAATTCAATGTCTTGTGCTTACGGCTGTGTTTTCAAACCAAAGAAAACAAAACAAATATATAGAATAACGGGTAGAATGTTCGCACCCGTTTTTTTTGCGGCGCACCCGTTTTTGGGCGCAACCAGGTTGCGCCCAAAAAATGGATTTTTTTTTCAAAAAAAAAACAATTCCTTGGGCGCAACCAGGTTGCGCCCAAGTGAATGAACCGGGTTGTTAAAAAACCCGATTCATGGCCGATTTAAATAAAAAAAAACGGGTGTAGTTGCGCCCATAAAAAAAACAAAAAAACTGGACTCCCAGAAAAAAAAAAAAAAACTTGGATATTTTATATCAACAAATTTATTTTTTATTTAAAATAAATTTACTACATACTCATCCAATTGTATCTATCTTGATATTTTATATGATTTGGAAATTCAAATACCTAGTAGATTATATTTGTACATTTGTGTGCATTTGACTATAGTAATAGACGTTTTCAAGTAACCAAGGTTACATGGCAATAAATTTGTTTGTATCATGAGGTTTCAATATACTTTTATTCATATAAAATTCATGTATGTTTTTCCACTAATTCGTTTGTTATTAACTGTTTATTATTATTATTCTTGAAAATCACATATAACTATGGTTATATCTAATTTGGTTATGTCTTATGGTCTTATACTACGGTTATATTATATAGTATATTATGGTATATACTATGATAAAGACCCTAAACCCTAAAAAACCTAAAACAATCCTCACACACCCTTTGGGCGCAACTAGATTGCGTCCAGAACTATGGGCGCAACCTAGTTGCGCCCAAGGGGTTTCTAGTGTTTTTTTAGGGTTTAGGGTTAGGTTTTAGGGTTTAGGATTTGTGGTTTAAGGTTTAGGATTTTTGGGCGTAACCAGGTTGCGTCCAATGGGTTTCTAGTATTTTTTAGGGTTTATGGTTAGGTTTTGGGGTTTGGGATTTTCGTGCATTCGAGTACAAACCCTAAACCCTAATACAATCCCCACACACCCTTTGGGCGCAACTAGATTGCGTCCAGAACTATGGGCGTAACCTAGTTGCGCCCAATGGTTTCTAGTGTTTTTTAGGGTTTAGGGTTATGTTTTGGGGTTTAGGGTTTGTGGTTTAAGGTTTAGGGTTTTTGGGCGCAACCAGGTTGCGTCCAAGGGATTTCTAGTGTTTTTTAGGGTTTATGGTTAGGTTTTGGGGTTTGGGGTTTTTGTCCATTCGAGTACAAACCCTAAACCCTTAAACCCCTAAACCCTAAAAAACCTTAAAACAATCCCCACACACCCTTTGGGCGCAACTATATTGCGTCCAGAACTATGGGCGCAACCTAGTTGCGTCCAAGGGATTTCTAGTGTTTTTTAGGGTTTAGGGTTAGGTTTTGGGGTTTAGGGTTTGTGGTTTAAGGCTTAGGATTTAACCCTATATTATATTCTATAGTTATATACTATGGTTATATCCGATAATTATATATTATGATTATATCTTATAGTTATATTTCATAGTTATATACTATGGTTATATTCTATATTATATCATATAGTTATATACTATGGTTATATCATATAGTTATATACTATGACTATATCTTATAGTTATATCCAATTTGGTTATATCATATCGTTATATCCTATAGTTATATACTATGATTATATCCTTCGAAAATCACATATAACTATGGTTATATCCAATTTGGTTATGTCTTATGGTCATATACTATGGTTATATTCTATAGTTATATACTATGGTTATATCTTATAATTATATACTATGATTATATCTTATGGTTATATTCCATAGTTATATACTATGATTATATCCTATATTATATCATATAGATATACTATGGTTATATCATATAGTTATATACAATGATTATATCTTATAGTTATATTATATAGTTATATACTATGGTTATATACTACGGTTATATTCTATAGTTATATACTATGGTTATATCCTATAATTATATACTATGATTATATCTTATAGTTATATTCCATAGTTATATACTATGGTTATATCCTATATTATATCATATAGTTATATACTAGGTTATATAATATAGTTATATACTATGACTATATCTTATAGTTATATCCAATTTGGTTATATCCTTATAGTTATATCCAATTTGGCTATATCCTTATGGTTATATTCTATAGTAATAACCAAATTGGATATAACTACAAGGATATAACCATAGTATATAACTATATGATATAACCATAGATATAACGAAATTGGATATAACTATAAGATATAATCATAGTATATAACTATAGGATATAACCATAAGAATAACCAAATTGGATATAACTACAAGACATCTAAGTTTTTTTTTTCTTTTTCTTACGCCCATTTTTTTTTTTAAATATTTTTTTTTCTTTCTCTGGGCACAACGTAGTTGCGTCCAAGTCAATCGGTTTAGACCCCAAAACCGGTTCAATAATCTTTAAAAAATCAATTTTTAAAATAAAAAAAACTCACCCAGACCTTGGGCGTAACCTGGTTACGCCCAAGGATTTTTTTTTGTGTGAAATAAAAAATCCATTTTTTGTGCGCAACCAGGTTGTGCCCAAGGGCGGGTGCATTGCAAAAAAAAAAACGGGTGCGAAAAAGAATCCCCTAGAATAACCTAAAAAACTAGCTAACCCCCTACTCCACGTAAAGTCCCACCTTTTATATCCTCCTTTAACTTTTTTTTTTGATAAGGTAAGAATTCGAGTTACCGACATAAAATGTCGGACATCTCGAGAGGCCGATAAATCGACAACTAGAGAAACCAGTTTAGAACAACACAGACAAGCAAATAAAAATACAACAAAGCAAATGCGAGCTATAAGACTAGAGAGAGAAGTGAGTCCAACACAAACGAACAGTGCCACCAGACGACGGGTCAAACAGGAAAACAATCGTGGAAAGTGTTGAATGGACAACCATGACGTTGCCCCCACCAAGATGAGGGATCTTCAGGAGTCTCGATCACCCTAACGTTGCCGTTTGGATCTTCAGGAGCCTGAACACAACCGCGACCACAACTGGAACAACTCGATCTCCACCCTCAATCAGCTCAACAGAAGCAAAGAAATACCACACACAAGCTTGCACACAAAACACGAAACTAAAAAAGACATAACTCTCCTTGGCTGCCGCTTCCTTTCTTTTTTAGTTCAGGACCAACTCTCCTTGAAAGTCGGCTTCAAGGGAAGGATGAAAGCCCACAAAACAACTTTTCTAGAGGGAGCGTGGTTGGTGAAGTGCAGAGTCAGGATCATCTGGTGGTTCTTCGGGGTGGTGGTGGGCTCCGCATCGTGGATCGGCACGGTGTTCTTCATCCAGAAGATGTCGGCTGGGTCACCGGCTTCATGATTCCGGCGGCAGCGATGCTGGTGGCATTGATGGTCTTCATGGCGGGTTTTACAGGAGAGAAGGCCCACCCGCCGGAAGTCCATTCACGACGGTGGCGTAGGTGTTTGTCGCGGCGGAGGATCGGGAGGAGGATCGCCCTCTTTCGCCTTGTCGTTGTCAATCGTGTAGTGGAAGCCAAGGATCGTCGGTGGTGATGTAGGTCGCAGGGGATGCGGCTTGGGAGTTCTGATGTCGGTCGCCGGCGGGTACGACTGAGTGTTCGTCGGTGGTTGGTGGTCGTTAGATCTGATGTGGTGGAGAGGTTGGTGGTTGCCATAGTAGCGGCGGGGGTGGTTGTTTCCATGGTAGCGGCAGCTCCAGAGGAGCGATTGTTTAGGGTCAGTCAGCAGCACCTCTGTTTCATTTTTGAGAGATTTCTTCTTTTCCGGTTTTCACTATCCTCCTTTAACTTTTTAAAAGCCACGTAACATATCTTCCCCCTTTATCCTAATCTATCCTCCGTCAAATTAAACATCCCCTCCTCCTAATTGGATGTCGCTCCACGATTGTAATGGGCCGACCCGGGCATATATGTGGCTTTTGCTTTTGGGCTTTGGTCCAACTTCGCTTATTTTCCGGTCCATCCAACAACGAACGAGATTATTCAACTACTTGTTTGACGTCTTCAATAATAGTCTCGTATCACCTCCAAATTTGTACCTAAAATATCTGAAACAATAAAACACGAGTGTAGACTCCGAATACAAAATAATACAAAAAAATAATTATAAAAGTACAAAATATGCATGAAAATGATCTAATCTAATATGTAACTAGACTCCTAAAATATGTATAAATTAGGTGTTATCACCTTTTAATCGTCCCTCCTTTGGATCCATCATTCTCCCCCACTTGCCTTTGAATTGTCCTCGATTCGACATTCGACTTGGATTTTGGGACTCAATGGAGTGGTGAATCCACGTTGGAACTTGTGGGCTCGACCTCTTGAAATTGTGTATGCACCTTAGTTGGACCTTGTTGAGCCTACACATTGAACACATGAGAAGGGGCTAAGGGAAAAAGTTTTACCTCGAATTTAGCACGGTTGGATGAGTAGGAATTGTGAAACCCATCAAGTGATGTCCCTTGTGCAGTTTTCGCCTTGAGCAACCGTTATGGAACCTTTAGGAGCTGGTAAGCTACTCGGTTCATCCTTTCTTGCATGCTGCAGAGAGGAAAGATCAACAGACAAGGGTAGACAGAGATTTAGAAGTGTACCTTTTGTGATTGGCATGGGCCTTCTTTCGTTGATGTTGGTTGAGAATCAACTTTGCCTTGTGTTAGTTGTGTACCATAGTGGGAAAGTCATCAATGTCTTGGATTTCGAGGGCATCTCGTTGTCCGAATTGAGACCTTCAAAGCACGCAGCTTGTAGGGCATCTAGACCATGGTAAATGCCAGGCTTGAACATCAAGTCCTCAAGCTTATTGAAGTATGTAGTGGCGAGCGGTTGTCTTGGAAACACGTAGAAACTCTCTTCTAAAAGATTTGCTTGCAGTTCGGAGGAACACATTGCTTCCTCACGAGTTCATATCAGGTCTCCAAAGGGTAGGCGACAACGATGACGATCCTCACAAGTGCATTGCCACCAAGCCCGAGCATAGCTAGTAAAGTGGATGGACATCACCTGGACTCTCTCCTCTCCGTGGTAGGCACAATGATACATAACTGATGTTGAACTCCCATTCCATGTAGGTTGCCGGATCATTTCAACCTACAAATTGCTCAACCTTAACTTTAATATCACGACGATGAGCATTACCTTGGAGACCACGTGGAAATTGGTTGTTTATGCCAATAAACGTGTCACCGGGTTCAAGGTCACCATAGTAGTCATCGAATTTGGAGCGCTATATGTAAGACCCGAGGCTTTATGATACGCTCTACTTTGTAGTGCGTAACTAGGAGCTGTTACTGGATTATTATGTGCCATTTGTGTGGGTTTAGGAGATAATTTAGGATAATGGAGTTGTAGAGAATGAGTGGTGAAGAGAAGGAGTTTAGTGGAGTATTGAAGCATTAAGGAGCAATGAAGGTCACCGAGAGAAGACCGCGGCCGCAGGCGAGAAGTAGTAGTCGCGGCAGAGCAAAACCGCGGGCGCGGGAGAAGAACCGCGGTCGCGGCACAACAACAAAGCCGCGGAGCAAGACATTCAAAACCGCGATCACGGGGATCTTGGCCGCGGTCGCGGATCCAGACGCGGAGCAAATGGGCTTTTCGGCCGAAGACTTTGTTTTATTTTATTTTATTTCTTTTATTTCCTTTTATAATTTCCGGTTATTGTTATTTTTAGGAGACTCTCTTTAGGTTAAATAGGTTAAGTTCTCTTTAGGTTTTATCAATCATTCATTCTAGATATTTTCAGAACGGCGTTTTAGAAGACTATGAAGAACTAAGTTTCCATTGTTTCGCCTGACGATTGAAGCCTTCAGTTGATTTGGTTGTAAGATTATAACTCTTGTTCTATTTCCTTTGGGTTGTATTAATTCTCTTTGAACTTATCTTTATTGAGTCTTGCTGATTTCGCTAGCATGAGCAACTAGTTGATGTTAGTAATTTTCTATTGCTAGGATTTGGTTATTTCTAGTTGAAATTCCTTATCTAGAGTAGCAACCACGATTTACAGGAACTAGTTGTGAATGTTTGTTGTAAAGAGAATTGATTGCATGTTGAATACTGACTAGTTGTTAAGTGTTGCATGTATCCTGCTTAATTCCTATGCTTACTGCTGCTGTTAAATTGAATCTTGATAGTTTCTTGATTGTTTAATAATTAGTATTTTCAAGGCTAGTTGACCTGTTAATATACATAAGATCGAAATAGGAACAACCATAGGATTGAATGAACTTGAGATAAACAATGATCAACCTATCATACTGAAGTGTGGATATCTGTTAGGTGAAGCGCTCTCACAATCATATTTACAACAATCTTAACCATTTCCTGCATTAATCCATTAGTTATAGAAAACCAAACAACAACAACCCATAGTTCCTAGTTGGTAACTTACTTTCCTACATAGAAATATATCATTTGATTCTCTTGGGTTCGACCCTTACTTGTATGCTATACTTAGTTAGGTTTTTAGGGATTCTTTGATAGGCATAACGACTTTAGCCTCATCACCATAGAAGCGTCATTTCATGCCAACACGGGGGCTTCTCAAGAGGTCACCCACCCTAGTACAACTCTCCTCCTAGCATGCTTAATTTCAGAGTTCTTTGTCCTCACTTCAACCCTTAAAAGGAAGAACTCTTGTTGCATGGATAACACTTTAATCCTTATAAAGGATTACAAATCTGGGGTGTTAGAATCACCCCCACTTAAACCCTTTATGACCTTGTCAAGGCCTAAAGACCGCCCTCTAGGTCGAGCGACCGTCCATCAGACCAAACTCACTCGTAATCCAAAGACGGCTCTGATACCATCTGTAAGTGACGAGGCTAAATTCGTTATGCCTTATCAAAGTAATCCTTAAAAACCTAACCAAGTATAGTAGGCAAGTAAGGGTCGAATCCCATAAGGAGTTAGCAATCTTTCTTAGTGCAACAAGTTGTATGCCAAAGGTAACAAGGTTTTTTTTTGGTTTTGTTTGCAAATAACAAAGTAAATCAAAGCAAATGGTGTAATCAATTGGTGAGAAAATACTTAGCCAGACAAATATCCATCATTCATTTGATTGATTGATCCTAGATTATCTTTATTCCTTCCTATGAATATTTATGTCCCTATTTTGAAATAGTTATCAGTCCAACCAGTCCTGATAATCCTAACTATCGAACGCACAAGAAACTATCAAGATTTAGAACAATAGCAACAAGAAGCATATGAATTAACCAGGATACATGCAACACTACAACCTGTATCATTTAACACAAAATCAATTCTCTTCACAATAAACTAGTCCAACCAGTCCTAGAATATCATGTTTGCTACACAAGATAAGGAATTTCAACCCGAAATATCCAAACCCTAGCAATAGACAATTACTAATATCAACTAGATGATCAGGCCAGTCAAATCAGCAAGAATCAATAGGAATAAGCACGAAGAGAAGAGATATAATCAAAGGAAAGGAAATAGAGTTATAATCTCACAATCAAATGCAAACGAAGGCTTCAATCGCCGGACTAAGCAAAAGTTGCTTAGTTCTTCATAGTCTTGGAACACAAAAACTCTAAGGGAAAAACAATACGTAAACTGAATAATGTCTGAATGATAATGAAAAGAGGCTGCTAACTAATAGGTTATAAAACCCTAGCAAAACCTAAAACTAAAGATAGGAAATAATATCTAAAAGGAAATAAAATAAACTAACGAAATAAAAGAAAAGGAAATAAAGTAAAAAGCAGATCTTCGGATGAAAATTCGCGCGCGTCTGATGAACAGATTTCCGCGACCGCGGATAAGCTCCTGTAGCTTTTCTTCAGCTCCTTCTTCGGTCTTCTCATGTGGCTTTCTTCTCCATCTTCTTAAATCTTCATTTTAGCTCTTCCAAACCACCCATTCAACACTTCTACTCCTCAACCCCATTCTCCATAATTATGCTCTAAACACATCCAAATGGTACCCAAAACTCCGGTAACAACTCCTAGTTAAACCCTACAAAGTAGCACTGATCAAATTCCCCCATGCTTAAACCTTGCTCGTCCTCGAGTAAGCTAATAGAAACCTACTCCTCCAATCAAATCCCCAAGGTCTCAGGAAGCACAGTAAAACTATCTCCACTATGAATTGCACCTAAACATGAATCTCCAAGGCACCAACACAATACAACAACATACAAGCTTTAAGGAAAGCAGATTACTTCCCTCAAGCTTAACCCGAACACCATAGAGTGAATAAAAAAATCTAATCCTAGCCTCCATCTATCTTCTTATGCCTCCCAGAGTGACCTACCCGAATCCTCCTTATATCACCTCTTCTTATGTCACCACGCCAGGAAAAATGAGGAATCCTAATAATCACTCTTCTTCTTTTCACTCATTTTGCCAAGGCGTCCTTTCGGGTTTTCACCAAGCCACTCATTTCATTTTTCAATAGATGGGCTCACAAAAACTCACATCACTCTTGACCTCATATTACCCCACCCTAATGCTGGTTCAAGCCACCTGCTTATTACCTAAGCCGCCCTTTTGGGTTTTCGACTTATCCCGGGATTTTATTTTTTTGTCTTTTTCCAAATTTTTGACTTTTTCATTTTTTTTCTTTTCTTTTTCTCCTCAGACGACTAGCAAGTATAGAACACCCCCCATGCTTAAACATTGCATTGTCCTCAATGTAATGAAAGACAAAAAGATGAAGCACAAGGAAGAGCAGAAAAGTACTCACAACCGTCGCCGAGGTGGCCTGGATGTGGATATGGGGGCTGGCGGTATATCAATAAAAGCACATGTCGCTGGTGTTGCGGCGTCTTCATAATCAAACTCTACCGTGCAACCAAATAAATCCACTATAAGGTGTAGTGGTACATCAAAGAAGCGGGGTTACACGGCCTTCAATGAACACATAAAGGGAGCCTAGATGTAATCGTGGTGTGGGCTCTGGTGTTCCTCATTGTCAGCTGTCTAATGTCGGGCCATCATCGGTGTCAACTAAAAATGTGGGGCGAATGTCTCCTCCTTGGCAGCATGATGCGCACCGATCGCGAAGTGAATGTCGGACAGCTGGACTTCGGTAAAACTTCTTCTTTTTTCGATTTTTTTTAAGGTCAGGGGACTTACAGTGGTTTTTCCGCGGTCGCGGAAAAGTTTTTGGTGCGTATTTGAACACCGTCTTCAATTTAGGCTTTGGGTCTCCTACCTGCAGGTTAGTCTAGAAACAAAAACAAAACAAAACAATAACAATAATCAACTAGAAAGGATAAAAGATAAGAAAATAACTTCATACCTCGGGTTGCCTCCCGAGCAACGCCTTAGTTATTGTCGTGGCTCAACTTGGTGTTCTCCCACTCAACTTGGGTTGCTCACATCAACCGAACACTCAGGGTTACCATCGGGAGGGTGTCTCTTTGCATCGTCTATGTTGAAACCGACCCTCACCCCGTCAAACTCCATTGTGAGCGAACCACTACTCACATCAATTTTTGTGTTCGCCATTTTCATGAACGGCCTTCCCAGCATCACAGGGGCTGCGTTTTTGTCTTGCCCCGTATCCATCACAAAGAAGTCCGCAGGGAAAATCAATTTATCAACTTCTACCAGCACATCCTGCACAACTCCCTTGGGATACACATAGGAATTGTCCGCCAATTGGATCACAATCTCCGTCTTCTATAATGGCCCAACCTTTAAAGACTCGTACAGCGAGAGAGGTAAAACATTGATAGAGGCACCCAAATCCAGCATAGCTTTATCGAACATGGTGCCACCTATCTTGCAGGGAATAGTGAACATGCCTGGGTCACTGCACTTCTTAGGCAACCGCTTTTGCAGCATAGCGGAGACGTTTTCATTGACCTGGACCTTCTTCTTTTCTTTCACCGCTTTCTTTCTTTTTATTTTGCACAGCTCCTTCAAACATTTGGCATAGCGAGGAATGCTCTTAACTAGCTTGAGCAAAGGAATGTTTACCTCGCAATTACTGAAGGTCTCAAATAGCTCCTTGTCGTTCTCCAGTTTTCTGGTGTCCTTCAGAGCCTCAGGAAATGGAGCGGGTGGCTTTAATGAACTGAGCGGAGGAAAGTTGGGGTGAACATAATCATCGTGGTCAGCTTCGAAAGGGTCTGGGGCTCTAAGGGGTTTTCCGCGATCGCGGATTTCTATCCGCGGTCATGGATTTTTGTCGAAAAATTCATCGTCCCCATGAACTTTTCCGCGATCGCGGAAAATCGCCGATTTTCGTCTCGTCTCCAGGAACAATTCCGCGGTCGCGGCCTTCTTCTCCGCGATTGCGGATTTCTTTCTGTTGGTTGTGAGCTTCATCTACTTGTGTTCCGCTTCTCAGCGTCATGGCACATATATTCTCCCTCGGGTTTACTACCATTTGAGATGGTAGTTTTCCCGAGTCCCGGGCTTCCAGCTTGCTCACTGCGATGAAGATCTGCCCCACTTGCTTCTCCAAGTTCTGAATACTTGACCGCATCTCTTGATTTTGTTGGACCATAGTGTTGGCCAACGTTGTTACATTCTGAGCTAGAGACTTCTGTTGTTGGACCACCGCTTGAATTTGTGACCCCATCGAGGTCACAATGCTAGCCAACGTCGATACGCTTTGGGTGAGAGAATTGATCATGTCATCATAGGACATAGATGAACTTGAGCTATGGCCTTGAGGTCTTGGGTCATATGGAGCTCTAAATTGTTGTTGTTGACCCCCAAGATGCTGAAATTGTTGTGTGCGCGATAGGAACTGTGGTGGCCTCTGGTGGAACTCTTGATCATCTCGGCCTTGAGGAGGGTTCTGCTGATTCCCGTATCTCAAATTGGGGTGATCTCTCCACCCTGGATTGTAAGTGTTGGAGTACGGGTCATATCTTGGTCTAGGAGGACCAAAACCTCCAATAGCATTTACTTCAGCAGTGGGTTCCTGCAGCATGGGACATGCATCAGTAGGGTGCATCGTGTCATAGCATATCCCACAAGACTTGACTTGCTGATGGCCACCCTTCATCATGTATCTCCTCATCATCTCTTTCATCTCAGCCATCTCAGAAAGTAGTGAGGATGATGGCTGAGAGTCTGCAGCCTTGACTGATTAGGCGCTCGCCCTCTTGCTGAACTGTATTGAGCCTTCAGATAGCTCAAAGAATATCTCGAATGCTGCAGCAAGCGTCTTGTTCAAAGAATTTCCTCCACATGCTGCATTCACCATCCGACGCTCGTCGTCAAGAAGGCCACCGTACAAATAAAGTACGAGGTCTTGGTCTGAATACCCATGGTAGGGACAACTAGAAATCAGCCTCTTAAACCTCTCGTAGTACTCGTACAACGTCTCAGCAGCCTGATGTTCGATATTACTGATGTTCCTCTTCAGGATGTTGAGCTTGGTCACAGGGAAATACTTCTCCAGGAAGGATTTCTTCATCTTAGCTCATGTGTCTATGCTTCCTGGGGCCAAATAATAGAACCAGTCATTGGTCGTATCCTTTAGAGAGAAAGGAAAGGCCCTCAGCTTGATCTAGTCCTCAGTAACGCCTTGTGGCTTCATGTTGGTGCAGACAGCGTGGAATTCTGAAAGGTTCTTGTTGGGGTCTTCTCCACTCATCCCATGAAAGTGGGGTAGTAAGTGAATTAACCCAGATTTCAGCTCAAAGTTTACGCCATCAGCCAATTCAGGGAACTGCATAGCAAGCGATTGCTGCTGCAGATTCGGGGCAGTCAGCTGCCTCAACGTCGGTTGTTCTTCAGCCATCTCAAGACACGGGTTATCAAAGCACAAAGATCTGTTTATCCTATGGTTCCTAGAAAAACCTAACCAAGTTAACAGTGGGGAGTCAGTAGCATGGGTGTGGACCATAAGATAGGTCCACACAAAAATTGGCGCATAAACAAACACAAAGAAAAATTAAAACTTGCCTCCCCGGCAACGTCGCCAAATTTGACGAGGCTAAAGTCGTTATGCCTTATCAAAGTAATCCTTAAAAACCTAACCAAGTATAGTAGGCAAGCAAGGGTCGAATCCCACAAGGAGGTAGCAAACTTTCTTAGTGCAACAGGTTGTATGCCAAAGGTAACAAGGGGGGTTTTTGGTTTTGTTTGCAAATAACAAAGTAAATCAAAGCAAAGGGTGTAATCAATTGGTGAGAAAATACTTAGCCAGACAAATATCCACCATTCATTTGATTGATTGATCCTAGATTATCTCTATTCCTTTCTATGAATATTCCTGTCCCTGTTCTGAAATAGTTATCAGTCCAACCAGTCCTTATAACCCTAACTATCGAACGCACAAGAAACTATCAAGATTTAGAACAATAGCAACAAGAAGCATATGAATTAACCAGGATACATGCATCACCACAACCCGTAGCATTTAACACATAATCAATTCTCTTCACAATAAACTAGTCCAATCAGTCCTAGAATATCATGTTTGCTACACAAGATAAGGAATTTCAACCCAAAATATTCAAACCCTAGCAATAGACAATTACTAATATCAACTAGATGATCAGGCCAGTCAAATCAGCAAGAATCAATAGGAATAAGCACAAAGAGAAGAGATATAATCAAAGGAAAGGAAATAGAGTTATAATCTCACAATCAAATGCAAACGAAGGCTTCAATCGTCGGACTAAGCAAAAGTTGCTTAGTTCTTCATAGTCTTGGAACACAAAAACTCTAAGGAAAAAACAATACGTAAACTGAATAATGTCTGAATGATAATGAAAAGAGGCTGCTAACTAATAGGTTATAAAACCCTAGCAAAACCTAAAACTAAAGATAGGAAATAATATTTAAAAGGAAATAAAATAAACTAACGAAATAAAAGAAATAAAAGAAAAGGAAATAAAGTAAAAAGCAGATCTTCGGATGAAAATTCACGCGCGTCTGATGAACAGATTTCCGCGACCGCGGATAAGCTCCTGTAGCTTTTCTTCAGCTCCTTCTTCGGTCTTCTCATGTGGATTTCTTCTCCATCTTCTTAAATCTTCATTTTAGCTCTTCCAAACCACCCATTCAACACTTCTACTCCTCAACCCCATTCTCCACAATTATGCTCTAAACACATCCAAATGGTACCCAAAACTCCGGTAACAACTCTTAGTTAAACCCTACAAAGTAGCACTGATCAGTAAGGCCCTACCTTAGAAGCGTCATCTCATGTCAACCCAGGGACTTCCTAGGTGGTCACCTATTCTAGTACTACTCTCTCCCCAACACGCTTAACTTCAGAGTTCTTTGTCCTCACTTGAACCCTAAAAAGGAAGAGCTCTTGTTGACATGAGTAGCCCTCTAATCCTTAGAAAGGATCACAAATCCGGGATGTTATATGGTTGGTTGGACAATAGCTTTGTCTTCTCTACTGTGCCCATCCTTTTGGCCAATGAGTTTGTCAAAGATTTGTGTCACTCTTCATAACCAACCCTTCCTCGAGGATACTCATAAAACATGTCCATATTCTCCAATAGTTTCACATGTTAAGACTTCATAAGCCTCTTCTTATCCCCTCCAAGCAATAGCCCATCGACTATCCACAAAAGTACCAACTTTAATTCGTAATTGTCAAACTCATGATAATTGCTGAATATGTTGTACACATATTGTATTGTCGTCTTAGGACCAGCATGTCCACTAGAAAATCGCTCCATGACTAGCTTGTCTCTTTTGTGTCCACCGATGGAACTTCTCCACAGTTCAAGACGGTAGTGCGACAATACTATTTTAGTGAAAACCTCAATTATTTTTCTACAACCTTATACCATGAATCCCACTTCTTCTTTGTTAGAAATTCCTAAAAAAGTACAATATGCAATGTCTGGAATGAAAATGACACATGTTGCAACATCTTTAGTATCTTCCCAAAGGGGCTATGCAAAACCCGTTGACAATCCGTAGGGGTTAGTTCGTTCTCTATCTCATGAACAAAAATTATACTTGAATTAATGTTAATTCTGCCATATAAGGGTTCCCCTCTGTAGTACGTGTACATAATCTACAAACACATGCAAACTTAGATAAAAACCCTAAATTTTCAAATGGAACCGTTATTGGAGATTGACACGATTCCAAATTTAGAGAATTTACACCCCTTTAAAGGCTATGCGTTTTTTTTACCTTCAATCCTTTATATTTTTGCTTAACTCGTTTCAATGTCGGCTTTACCTCTTTCAATTTCGACATAACCGGGCTTATGTATTTTGCCTTCCCCAATATCTTCTCACTCTCAAACTTCAATTCTTTTAACTTTGTCCTCACTTCATCTTTCTACTTATTCTTCTTATTTCGACCATGGGTGTTGTCATATTTCCTCTTCTTTTTTCCACCAACTAGTTTCCTTGGATTCAAAATGTTACTGCCTCGCAATAATGGAGTTTCGAAAGGGTCGTCAATGTTTTGGTGTATAGAGGCTTGAAAGGGACGATGATGGTTGGGAGATGAATTTCAAGAAATTTTGGAGGGAAGTTGAGGGCGGTTTGTTTGCTGAAAGATTTTTGGGATGATTTTTAATCGTTAAAATGGATTTTTCTGATATTGTAAATTGTGGGAAATTATTATAAAATAAGTAAGTTTACCTTTTTGTAAATCCAAAATATTGAAAAGAAAAGGTAAAAGAAAAAAAGAATTTACTTTTTTCTCAAAAATCAAAAATTAGGAGTTGTAGGCATTTATGCTATAGTTGCAAACATTTTTGCCCCTCAAATAGATACCCATGTCATAAAAAGTATCCATGAGTGCTAATTCCTAAGAAATGGTCATTTTTACAATACTACGAGTGATGAATAAAAATGTGAAAACAAGAGGTTAGGTGAGTATGAAGAAAATGGAATTATAGGATTCTCAATGACTTTCATTGAATCCGAAATACTATTATCCTTCAATATCAACAGTTGACAATTTTCTCGTCGTATTAATAATGAGTCAATTTTTTTTACCCACGTTTCTCAAATCTATCATGTTGGGTTATGTTGGATTGTAACCAACATGAATCGAGTCCAAATACAAGTCGGTTAGATCAACCCAACCAGTCGAGTGATGTTTTAATAACTCTACTTGCATGAGCCCATCCTAATTCATAAAAAAAAGTGTCAAATGCATAAAACCACCCTTATCTCCACTAGTTTGTATAAAACCACCCCTTATAAAAAAAATATGCATAAAAATACCTTTTATTCATAATTATTGCAAATAACCACATCGACCTTTATCTTGTTAAATAAATCAATTAAATATAGTAAAAGACCAACATATTTTTATTATTCCTTATCTATTTTAGTAACAATTTTCATATTTTTTTCTACTTTCACCTAAACAAAAAAACACACCAAAATCTAAGGATATTTCTAGTCTACATTCCTTAGTACTTTTGGACTTTGGTTCACACTTATGGTACTCAAATAAGGTTTATATGTTTTTTTATTTTACAGTTTAGACTAGTTGACGTTCCTGTGCTTCACACGGAAAAAAGAAGATTAAAAAATCTAGTATTTCTTAAAATTAGTTTTCTAGGTTTAATGTACATAAACATATGTTTTTTTATGAACATTAAGTAATATGTTTGTATATTACAAGAGTCATTCAATAGAACTACATATATCTAAGTGAGAGGGAAACCAACAATACATCCAATAATGAATAATATAGTCAAAATGACACATGAAATTGCAAACAAAATAAAATTTAAAATAAGGAACCCAACCACCATGTTTAGACCTATCACTCATCAATAGAGAAACCCTTGTAATCATGACCATCCGACACAATATAGCTTAACTTTTCATCTTGTAACATGAAGAATATTTAAAGTTTATGAAAGCCTTCAAAGAAGGAAATGAAATGTACTATTTGACCAGATTAATAATTAAGTAGCTCGCCAGTTTTGACTTCTGAGTGGGAAGAAAGGGTAACCAAGAACACTTTTATTTTGCTTGTTGCTCTCATTGACGCCTTTGATTAGAGAATGGGTTGTACAACTTGGACTTACAAAATCTCGATGTGATACTTTAACCCGACGGAAAAAATAATTGCATGATTCTCATAAATAAGATATTAAATATTTTGATACTCATCGACATCCCAATAGATCATCAACATTAGATTGGTCTTATTTGGCATGTATCATTTAGATCAAAACCAATACGGTACTTGTTAATTTTCCCCTTGGACACAAATATATGATACAAGATCTGAAAACTGAAAAGCCAAAAAGACAGGGCTATACCAATTCAAGTATTGACAATGAAAAAAATGACAGGCAAACCACCAATTGATCAATTTTCGTCTAACTTGTTAAACCTATTCTTTTGTCATTTACAGACAATTGCATAGCTGCATACAAACTGCATATTTATATTTATATTTATAAAAATGTGTACAAATGCATAACATCAAGCTAGTAAGTATTAGTAATCTTTACCAAAGAAAAGCATAATCTTCAATATCTTCATCATGTCAACTTGTCTTTATTATATATGAGGAAACTTCAAAATTCACACAATGGCAACTCTAGCACACTTGAACGGTATTTTGTGTCTGAACAAGACAACAGATATACATTAGTCTATCACCTCTCAAAACCATTCAGTTATCGTAGATTTTGAAAGGGTTACATGATAAAAATCTTACATATTAATGCATTATTTATATAAACTTACACTTTTTTAATACGGTAAGAATTAGACTGGTTTCAAGATCGACTTAAAAACCAATCTATAGCATCCTTGCAGATGAGAACTTGAAATTTTGAATTTGTCAAAATATCTTCCAATGAATGATAGTGGCGGAGTTTTTCAAAATGGTCAGCAACTTCATTGATTTCACAAAAAATATGTGTAATCCACACTGTCATGAAATATTGTAATAAGCAAACGATATCATAGATTAACATCTCGATCTCCCAAGGACATTTTCAGATCTTATTGAGAACATTAACAATTGTTAGATTGCCACTTTCGATTTCAATTTTATGAAATTTCATTTCTTTTGCTTTAACAAGTGCATTTCAAAAAGCTAAGGTCTCAGTTTTTAAGGTTGGGGATTTTCTACAGTGGTCAGCATTAATAAGTATTTGTTCCACTTTATCATTTATAAACATATATCCAAAAGTAGAGTCGTCGTTAGGTTTTGCGGATCCATCAATGTTGATTTTGATAATCTTATCTGGTGGTTTTGTCCATCTTAAATTCTTCCTTTTTCTGTTATTCTTATTTGTTTTGTTTATATCCTTATGATTAAATATACAGTCTAGTTTCCATATCTTTGTTTTATCCCAGTTATAGCAGTGCTTTTGAACAAATCTGGTTAGATTTTTGATAGGTTCATTTTGTGTATCATCGTTTGAATTTTTTTTTGATTTCTCTGATACCAGATACTCCACCAAATGACTAACAATTAAGTAAATTGGCTTTGGCTCAAATTGTTCCTAATTTCTCATATAATTTCCTGGATTGTTATGTTTATTAAAATAATATTTTGGATATAGTTTCCAGTATTGGTATTAATATTTCTAATTTTTTGCAATGTATGGTTGCAAGTGGTTAGTAGGTGAGTTGTTCCCTCAATTTGATTATTACAGAAAATGCATCCAACAAGAGTTGAGATCCCTTTTTCATGTAATCTATGTTTGGTCGGTAGTCCATTCTTGATAACTTTCCAAATGAAATTCTTAACTTTAGGGTATGTATTTCATTTCCAGATCCAAGATGAGTCATATGCATGAAAGTGTTTATTTTTAGTAATCAATTTCATCGCGGATTTTATGGAGAACCTCCCATTCTTGTTGGTTCCCAATACATCCGGTTAGATATCAAGCTAACAAGTATTGGGTTTGAAATGATTAGTGAAACTATGTCTGAGGGGAGAACTTGATTGAGTTTATTGTGGTTCCAATTTTTTATTATCTTCCATGAATTCTTCTACTCAAGCATTCGAATCTTGTATTGGTGTCATCTTCCAGACATTCGTTGAGGATCCCTTTGTCTTTCCAGATTTTAATTGTTTTCCCATCGCCTATTGGCCAAATGAGCCCTGTTTGAAATTTTAGACGAGTTTCCATCATTTTTGTCCATTGCCAAGAACAATTTGTCTTTTTTTTCATAGTCAAATAAGTGTTGTTACTTTAGGTATTTTTCAGTCGTAATCTTAACCCAATAATTGTTCGGTTCCACAAGTATTTTCCAGAGTAGTTTGTATTATAGTACCCAGTTCATGTCTTTGGATATTCGCAGACCCAGCCCATCAAGAACGATAGGTTGGCAGATTTTGTTCCATCCAATCATAGGTTTGTATGACTTGTCTTTATTCCAAAAGAAGGATCAGTTAACATTGTCAAGTATTATGTGTATTTGTAGGTAGCATAAAACTCTGCATTATGAAATTAGGTTTCGCTACCGGTTTTGCTTTGATAAGAGTAGTTCTCCCAGCCCACCAAGAAAAGTAGGTTAGCAGATTTTGTTCCACCCAATCATAGGTTTGTATGATTTGTCTTTATTCCAAGGATCGGTTAATTTTGTCAAGTTCATTATGTGTAATTGTAGGCAGCATAAAACTCTGCATTATGAAAATAGGTTTCGCTGCCAGTTTTGCTTTGATAAGAGTAGTTCTCCCAACTTGGGATAGTGAGTTTGTCTTCCATTTGGTTAATTGACTTTTGGATTTTGTAATAATATCCTCAAAGGTTCTTGCATTAACCTTTCCATTGATAATAGTGCATCCTAGGTACTTTTCAAGAGAGGTCATATTGGATATTGTTAGAGTTCCTTGAATCTTTTGTTTTCTCCTGATCGATACCTTATTTGTGAGTTGGAAAGGTGATTCATGGAAATTCACCTTTTGTCCAGATATTTCATAATAATTATCAATTATTTATTTGATTTCCTTGCAATTTTAGTCAATTGCTTTAGAAGAAATCATAATGTCATCCGCAAAGGCAAGAAAGGGTATACGGGTTCCATTCTTTGTCAATTGGAACCCCAACGAGTTTTTTTATCGTTCTGATGCATTTCGTAATTTTCTCGCAAGTACTTCCGCTCCCAAGATAAAAAGGAATGAAGACAAAGGGTCACCTTGACGTAGTCCTCTTTCAGGTAGAAAGATCTCTGTGGGCCCATTGTTTACTAAAACCGAGAAAGAAACTTTTGATATGCATTTAAAAATCTAATCAATAAACTTTTTGCTAAAACCAAATTTGTGTAGGATTTGGATTATGAAGTTCCATTCAATCCAGTCATAAGCTTTCTCCATGTCCAGTTTGATCGGAATAAAGCCTTCAACACCTTTTTCTAGATTTTAGAGAGTGGAAGATTTCATGAGGAATAAGAATGTTATCTTGTACTCTTCTATTTGCCACAAAAGCACCTTGGAGGGGGTGGATTAGTATTTCCATTGTGTCTTTTAAGTATTTTAGTAAGAATTTTTGAAATAGTTTTGTAGATTGTTGATCATAGGCTAATTGATCGATGGTGGTTTGTTGAGTTGGGGTTATCACATTTCCGTATTAGCGTAATGAAGGTATGGTTGACTTGTTTCAAGATTTTTCCAGAAAGGAAAAAAAACTTTAACATCCTGGATAACCGATGGGCCTATGATATCCCACGGTAGAATTCAGTTGTCATACCATTTGGGCTAGGTGATTTGTCATGTCCAATGGCAAAAACCGTCGCTTTGATCTTATCGTTTGTGACTTGTTTAGTGAATTAAGTCAAGATGTTCTCGTAAGATGTATTATTGATCAAGGTACTTTGGAAGCGTTTGATAAAGTCTTTCGTATTTCATTTCTAATATTTTCTTCGTCAATGATAGTGGTTCCTTTTTGAGTTCTGGTTTCCTTTATAATTTTTCTGTTACTTTTTCCTGAGGCTATTTTATGGAAATATCGTGCATTTATGTCATTAAATTTATATGTTTTGCTTTTGCTCGTTAATTCCAGAATATCTTTTGAAAATTCAAAAGTTGTTCTTTTTTTGCAAGTAGTCTGGTTTGCTTATCTGTAACAATTCTATTTGGGGCGGTGCAAGTAGTTTTTTGGATTATAGTCAGTTCTTCTTCAATTTTTTGCAGTTGGGTAAAAAGATTCCTAAATGTATGTTTGTTCCATTCCTTTGCTTGTCGTTTAAGTAATTGGTTTTTTTAAAAGATCATACATACGAGACCCATGATATCTAGTTCACCAAACCTGTTTGACAACATTTCTATAGTCTTTCCGTGTTATCCACATCTTTTCAAATCGAAAAGGTTGGTTTTTGAACAGGTTTGCGATCTTTAATCCTATTGATATGGGGCAATGATCTGTTGTTATGAAAGCATAATTTCTAGTTATGATATACGGATACCACTATAAAATATGATGTTGGACAAGTTTACGGTCTATTTTTTCGTAAACATTATCAATGTCGGTTTTGTTTTTTCTCCATGTAAATTCATTTCCTTAGGTAGATATATCTAGTAATTCACATTCATTTTTAATATATAATAGTCTATTATATCTAGTTGGGTGGAGTTGAGCGCCCCCACTTTTTCGGAAGAGTCTTCAATTTCGTTGAGATCTCCCATTAAAACACAAGGAATTGGACATTTTTTTATAAAAGATATTAAGATATCCCAAAAAGTTGTTTATGCGGATTTATTAGAGGGTGCATAAGCAAGGATTATCATAATCTTATTATTCGAGGACGTATAAGTATATTGTAGGCTGATGAATCTAGGATTGATAGTATCGATTTCAATAATTTCGTTTGTCAATTGGTGTGTTTTTCACATGACGCACAAACCCCTAGAAAAACCAGTCGCTAGAGAAAATAAAAACTGATCAAATCAAGCTTTTCTCCATAATCTTTCATGCGATTGTTTATTTGTTTTAGTTTCGAATATGGCTAATAGTTGGATTTTTCAAGCTTACATAACGATTCGAGGTTAGTTCATAGGTTCTTTCGTTTAATACCTCTGCAATTCCAAGTTGTGATATTCATAAAAATCAGTTAGGGACAATATTTATTCTAGTCTTATTTTTAGGGTTGTGCATCCGGTTCAGATCAGACCGGAATTTTTATAATCCTTGGACCGGAGACCGGACTGGGCCGGTATGATTTGTTCTGGTCCAGTTTCGGTCCGGTCCGGTAAACATATTTTTTAGTTTTATATAAATGAAAAATTAATTATTTTTTATATTTTTATAACTATTGTGTATAATATTAGACAATATATTTTGTTATTTATTTATATTTATAGTAGAAACTAATTTTTAATAGTGTTATGAGATATTAATATATAAAATAAAATTAAAAATAATAGAAAACCGGTCAATCCGGTCCGGACCGGAAATCGGCCGGATTTGGACCGGATCGAAACCGAAATTTTAAAAATATGTGGACCGGGGACCGGACCGTAATTCCCCCGGTCCGGTCCGGACATTTTTGGTCCGGTCCGATTTTCCGGTCCGGGCCGAATCTACAAAGCCCTACTTATTTTTTATTGCCCTAGGTAAACTAATATCCAAAGATTTGGTCAAGAGTTTGGGGTTAAAATGTCAATTCCAATTTTCAATATTATTATAGTTGTTGGTAATAAAACCTTGGATGCACGTATTTTTTATAGATGAGAACAATTTGTATTTGTGTTACATTGGTGCCATTTTTATCATTTTTGAATTGTCTGAATCGATTGATAAAGTGGGCAATATGGTATAATTATGTGAAATGGGGCAGTTGGTCCGGTAGTCAAGCTCCATTCATAGATTTTTTAGAGTGGATGAGATATTTCATTGTATATAGAGATGTTCATCATTTTAGAGGTCCAAATAAAAAAGAGTAATTCAGTTTAAACCAGAGACCGTTCATGAATACAATTATCTCCACAAAAGATAATGTTGTTAAGTTGTTGTTTGGATAATTAAAAAAGAACATGAAGGACATATACTTTTTCAAATTATTGGATTTGTTCAGAGAGGAGTCAAATGGATTGAGTGGTGTATTCAGATCATATCCCCATCGTGTACTCCTTTGGTTCATGAACACATTCCTAGTAATAAAAGATCACGCATCCAAAACCATATCAAATTGACAATATCAATCCAATGTGAGAGAGGTTGAGGGATCAAGAAACAAAAACCAACAAAGAGTTGCCACAAATGAAAAAATAAAAAACAAACAAAGCGGAAGATTAACCAGACTGACAAAGAAACTAAAAAACAAAACAAGAGGGAGTAAGCAAAGCAAAAGATCAGGCAAAACACAAAAAAAAAAAAAAGTCCAGCACTCCAGCAGAGACCAAGAGAACCAAACACTATCCAAGGATCAAGACAACTGTAATATCCCTCATTTTTAATTAAGAATATTTATGTAATTCCCAACTCTATTTCTAATGTTATTTATTTCATTATTCCAAAAAGGAAAATAGATTAGAGGTTCTTAACTTAAGTTGTTACAATTTCAAGTTATGGGTTATTTAAATATATTCTAATATAGTGTTAATTTTAATTTAAATAAACTTATCGATTTTTAACCTAGATTATTTGAATTAAGATTAGCAAAGTGCTAATCAAGATTTAAATATGGTTAATTTTATAAGAAGGTGTGACTTAAGCTTAACTTTAACCTAAATTAATTTTCCTACATCTTAATTTTGGGTTATAATAATTATATAACCTTAGTATAATAAAATAAATAAGTTTGGGTAATTTTTAGAGTTTTAAAAAAGTGAAATAAGGGCACTTTTGTCACAACTTTAAAAAGTTGGGAAAAATTGTGCAATTAGGCCAAAATAGTAGGTGGGTCGTGTGCAATTAATGGAAAAATGGAGGTTGTCTTCAACCTCTAGCTTCATACATGGTAAGTTTCATTCCATAGAGGATTTGGGTACCAAAATTTGTGTGTTTTTTAAGATTAACCCCTAGGCAATTTAGGTAGCACTATATCTTGCACATACACACTAGAATTGGGTAGATTCATCCCAAAACAAGATAGAATTTCACCCGGAAAGGCAACAAGATATGTCTGAACGCGTTTTTGGTTTTTGTGGAAATTGAGATCCGATTCAAGATCGTTTTGGGCCAAAATTTATATCAATATATAGGGTTTTGAGAGATCTATTGAAGCCCCATAAATACTCCTTCACCAATGGATTAGATTTATCCAATTTTGCATCCAAAGCTCCCGAACCCTAGAAGTAAACCGCGGTTGTTCAACAAGGAATTCATCAACCAAGGAGTCCTCTTCAAAACCAAGGAGTCCTCTTCAAAACCGTCTAACCTTAGCCCCGGTGGTGGTCCGACGAAGGTGAATTTCCCCGTCTTTCGGCGAGTGTTCTTGCGAGTATCCCGGTAGGGTGTTCGGCCGAATTGATTTTTTATTTTGGTTTTGTTTTTGATTAATTATATTAATTTGGACTAGTTAAAAAATATGTTAGGGTAAATTAATTTTATTTGTATTATAATAAAATTAATTATAATTTTTGGGGTATTATCTTGTATTATGAATTGTTAGATTATAACACTTCGTCTAGATAATATGTTGGGTGAGAAATTATTACGGTTATAAATAAATTATGGAATCAATTTATTTATGATATGATTATATAGAATATATGACTAATTGAATTTTACTATCGTATAAATAATCGTTATGTCGAAAAGCCTTGAAATTGTATTATTTAGAGTTAAATAAATTCAACTTAAAATCGAGACTTGTACCATTCAAATATCATTATTGAATAAACTATCTAATTACAATCATTTATTTTGTGTGATTTGAGTACATCTCGGAATCGCTTTTGGACGGAAATAAAGCAGGGAGCCAATTTGGTTTTCGAAAGCAACCATCTCTGTTACGCCGTTCAAGCTCTTCGTAATTCAAGGCAGGTGACGGTTCGCTCTTGCAATTTATTCCATATTCATCTTAATTTACAATGAATCGTCTGTGCTATTAAGTTGGGATAAATATTCTTAATTTTTATTTGTGAACTTGTGTGTTAAATTGGTGTGCAAATAAACCTTATTTATTAGGTTGTATATTTGCTAGCAACGACCCTCATATTTATATATATTATTATTGTAGGGTGCTACATAAATTGGTGTGCAAATTGAACATTTGTTTTGACAATGAGGTTAAGGTCCTGTTTTTTGAAGTTTTGATATTTTATAAGTCTTACGTTGTTACTTTTGATGCATTATTAAGTTTCCATATTTAGCAACGTCGCTTGTAAGACAATTTTGGTTTTATTTATAATGATTCATATTATTTTATATTTTCACGATCAATATTATAAGCCTTGGGTGATTTCAGATATGTGTTTCGAGGTCACTAGCGGTAATATTCCTAAGGTAATTTAAGGGTGTTACAACAAGGGTGACAAGGGCAAATGAGGGGAACAAAAAGTTACAAATAAGAAAAATATGAGTCCAATCAAATAAAATGTAAGTGTATAGGTTCAAAAGGTAAAGATTCACACTAATAACAAGGTTCAGACTTGATTCGAGGTACAAGTAATAGAGGTAAGCAGAGACATTAATGACCAAGCAATGTACACAAAGCCATAAATTCCTACAAGAATAATAGGTGGGTGTCCAGTCACTATCATGTATGCAATGTAAGTTAATAGTTATAACATATGGATGACTACAAAGAGTGATATTCGATAAGAGGAAACATAAAACCGGAAGAGAAGAAAGATCAGGGAAAACAAGGAAAAACAGGGAGGGAAAGAAACAACAAAGTGAGAGGGGAGGAAAGAAAAAAACATGGTAAACACAACAAGGGGAAACAAAACACCATCCATGGGGAGCAAGGACTCCAACAAATGCAAACCCAGGAAGAAAAGGCTAAGATGGAAGCATGCCAAAGGAGACACCCAACACATATTCACAAACCAAAGAAAAGAAGGGTAGCAAACAGAGCTAGAGAGGAAAAGAAAAAACACAAAATCATAGACAATAAAAGAAAGAAAGAAATTCCAAAAGATGTGATGTAGGTGACGAATGTTCAGAGGATCAAAATTGAGATTCAGATTGTAGTATGTTATGATAGTATTATTCCCATAATTATTAACGGAACAATTGTTAATAGCAAAAGGATAAAGATTCATAGTTAAATGAATAAGCATCATGGAATAACACATAAACTTCAAATATTCATTAGCATTTTCAGAGGTTACATTCCAAATCATCATCATACTAGGAGACCAATAACGGGAAAAGGGAAATAAACAAGAGAAATGAAGCAAAGTAAACATCATGGGGAGCTTACAAGGGTCATATTCAAATTGCAAAAGTTTATAGTGGGGTTCAGGGAATCCATATTGCATAACTGCTCCAAAATGGCAGGCTTCCGTGATATTTTGGTGTACACATCATTACACTTTCATCTTTTTGATACCCTTTAGCTTAGGGAAGGCGGTATCATATTCACGCTACATATCCTTGCGCTTGCTTGACTCAGATTCGATGGTTGGGGGTTTATGTCATCAATTTTGTTAACAAAAATCATAAAAGAGTTGTTTGTGTGAACTAACTTGAAGGAGTCAGTTTCCCCAAGATTTTCACCCATGCCAATGTCATCTTCAACTTCATCCTCATTATCCTTCTAGAATGAGTCATCCTCATCATCATTTGATTCTTCATTTTAACTATCCACATTGTCACCTTCTTCATCAAGAAGGTCATCATTCTCAAACAAATCGTGTTTGGTATCCCTAGCCATCACAACTCTCCCATCATTGTCTTGTGTCGGGGTATGGAGAGTGGGCGCCACCAGGCTCTCCTCCAATGACTCATCATTAGGGTGGGGGAGCACAAAGGGAGGACTAAGGTCATTTATGATAGTTAGGGTAAGAGCATTCAAGATATCTTGGTGTTTAGGTTCAGGCGGAGGGTTCTCAGTGGTAGTAATGGGCTCAGAGGAAAGCCCATCAATTTTGTAAAAAACTAATATACCATTATTTCTAGGTTTGGCGTTAACAAAAGGGTGACAAGAGGAGTTTGGTTAATTTTTTTCCCTTTTCTTGTGATGGAAAATAAATTCCCATTGTTTAGAGTTAGGGTTTTTTTGTTCAGAGGTAGAATTGATATTAATGTCTACAAATAGCTTTAGGAATGTAAACTGGATAGATTGAGGCTTAAGGTTTCTTAAAGGAAAGAAATCAAAAACATGATCAAGTGCCCCACAATTCCCACAACCAACTGCGCATTCCTCAAACCAAATTCTAAATTCCTTGGCTATCCCAATTTTCATCAGGTACAACAACAATTTTCTGGTCAAGAGTGCTCAAATCATCATTAATACAGATGCTAGCATATGTAACTCTTTGTTTCTTCTCAGTGAAAGGATCAAGTTTGATCAATTCACCAAGATTGTTCACTTCAACAATGGTTTTTACTACATCAAAACTGATGTATTCAATTGCTAATTGTGGAATTCTAATCCACATGGCAAGTATGGTAATGGGTTCAAAGATGGGGTCAAAGCTAGAAACCCAATGTTTTAATAGAAGAAGTTTTCCAAAAATGTGGTAAGGTCGCCCTTCCCAAACCCTTTTTCTGGTCATTAGGGTTTGCAAAACAAAGTTCAAACCAAAGATTAGGTTTTTCAAAAAGTTCAAAGCCACCTTTTACAAATTTCTAGTCATTATGAAGTTTGTTATTGAGTCTAGAAAACTCAGTGGGATCACCTATGATATATCCCAAAAGGGATGTTTCTTAAAGTTTGTTGATATTTTCTCTAACTCCATACACTCAGGAGAGGTAATCTGCCATGCCAATGACAAGTTTCCCTTTGGAAGAGCTAGAGGTAGGGATTTTTCCAGTATTTTTCCAAGGTTTTGGTTCTTACGATTCCCGGGGTTGGGTTTTCAAAGGAGCATTCTTAGCAACAAAAGTGGGTTTAGGATCGAAACAGAGAGCTTCCTTCATTGTTTGCTTCCCTTTATCCATAGTATAAGATAAGAGGAGCAAACACAAATTAGTAGAAAAAACACAAAAAATTTACAGTGCACTGATAGTCGACTTCAATAGACAAGTAGTACAAGAATGATAAAGGGGAGAAGTTGTGTTGGGTAGTTGATGTGTCCTTGTCTCCTGTGACAAGCCGAATTGCCAAATGTGGCGCCTTGGATCTAGTCTTGGTTGGGAAGTCACGTCTGAACGTCTCAGTTGGTGAAGATGATGTTGTACGCGTTGAAGAACGCGATATTGAACATGGTGGTGATCACGGTGGTGACGATTGATGGAAATATGATGGCGGTGGCGGAAGCGATTGAATGGAGGAATAGACGACTTGATGGAACAAGTCGTTGGTGTCGTAGCGTCGACTGCGGGTGTCGTAGCATCGACTGCGGATGTCATAGCGTCGACTGCAGAGGGGATAAGCTCGATGGAGATCGCGTGGTTGCCGTAGCGTCGGCGGCGGAGTGAATGGGGATGAGAAGGATAAGGGTGATGTCCGATCAAGGAAAGGAGGGATTAACACTCGACTTTAAACCTTGAACTTTAACTTGACGTGAGAAATAACAAGAACATATGAGGCTTTAAATAGCCAAGGTATCTCGACCAAGACCTAATGGGATTGGGCCGAAACGAACCTAAGGGCTAGCCCATGCAAGCATGCAAAAGGCACAAATTCTAAAAGATAGAATGACTGAAAGGAAACTATCTAAAATGTTGTAAATAAGGAAACTATCTAAAACAAGCTGGAAATACCAAATATAGATAATTTCTTAAAAAGAACGCGTTAAGAGTATTGAATGCGAGAATCTTCTGAAAGAACGCGTGAAATGATGAAGGTGGTTGAGTCGCTTGAAGGACGACGCATTGAGGCACACGATCTTTGGACTTGGATGAAGACGCTTGCTGAACGTCGCGGTCTTCATATATGACTCTTCTAAGCTCACGGTCATCGCGTTCTTCCTCGTCTTGAACCAAGGTGGTCTCCAAGGTCTTGGACGCGTGAGTCTCGCATGAGCCCGGCTTGGGTCGATGTAGGGTCGCATCAGTAGTTTAGGATTCACAAGTTCAAGATGCAATAAATAAGCACAAATGTAAGGTACAATAGTCCACCAAGTCAGAGAATAGATGAGCGATGAGATAAAAAATACACATGTAAGTGTAGTCAACGAGCAAAATCTTGCCGAATCCATATGTTTCCATCGTGTCCTTGTTAGTGTGTGTCCTAGTAGGAGAAATCGTTTGGATAGTGTCATCGACTTTTATCAGAGATTGCCGAAAATGCTCACCAACCTTTGTTTCCAATCCTTGGGAGTACATAGTCCTAACCACTGGAAAGTAAAAAAGCCACCATTAATCTTGGAAGCAAGGGTATACCACAAAGGGGAGCCATGCATGGAATAGGGTTTCATCTTCACAGAAAGGGAAAATATTATTTTAAAGAAAATATGCCTCATACAGAGAGTTGGTAGGAGGAGAAGAGAGGGGATAGATCTTGAGATCCACCACCTCCACCAAAGCCACCAAGTCCAGATTTGTAGGGTCGCCCATGAGAGGTACAGTCGGGACTCTGATTCCCATATTTTGTTTTGTGCTAGAGTTTTGTCACTATTTCTTTCCGATTTTCTGTGATTCAAGATTTGGGTTTGTGAGATACAATAGGGGATGTGAGATGATTTCAAAGATGGGTGATAGACAAAGGATGTCGATGCCTGGAAACTATCATGTGTCTGAAGGGATTTTTGTCATAGATCGACTTTTGTTTGATTGGATCTATCTTAGTCGAGATCATGGGGAGAAGAAGGTGAAGATTAAGGAGAAATTGTGATAGGTTTTCAACCCATACCCAGATTTTGTGAGATAAGCTTGAAGACTGAGAAGTTGGGGAGATTGTAGTAGCGAGGTGGAGTGGCGGCGTCGGGAGCGTATTCGTTGTCTAGGGTTCCATAGAAATTTACATTTGAATAAGCATATCTAGAACTACCAATATTCACATATTAATGGAGTGCTTAAATTTCCTAAATTATCATAGGGGCGTGAAAAAAGAGAGAAACCATACTTGACATCCAACTTTGAAAATTAAGTTAATAGGAATAAATTACAACATGTGTAGAGCATAGCACTTAGTGTACTTTGAAAGCTTTCAATAAAAGGAAATGAATTAGAAAAAATACAAAGATTAGATATCCAAATTTTGACATCCATGCGAGCTTGTAGTTTAATTCAAATGCAAAAAACTCCTTTCTCAAGTAGACATAGCATAAGAAATTGTAATGAATGCCAAGAAAGTAGATTGGAAGAACAAGAAAAATTAGAGATTTAGAGAACTTAAAGTACACAAAATTGTATAACAAAATATACAAAGTGGTAATTGGACATGATCACATTCCTCTTGATTTAATTTTTAAACAATTGAAAACTTCAAGAAATGGGCTTAGGATGCTAAAGCATGACTCTTAAGTTCTTCTGCAACATTTAGAAGCTCTGGAATGTGACTTAACAACTTGCTTTAGTTGTCATACTAAATTGCTATTATCTCGGTAGAAAACCTATGATACACATACCGGAAAAATTATTCGCACGCCGCTTTGCTTTTTTACCTTGTCCATTATCTCGTGGCGGACAAAAAAATTGAAAAAGAAAATCCATTTTAGCGGACAAACTAGAGTTTTGTTTTGTATAGTGGTTGTGTCCACATTTTTGTCCTCTACTTTGTTGTCGACAAAATACTACTTTCTTGTTTTTGTCCACTACTCGGTGGTTGACAAAATGAATTGGGATATTTTATCCGCTGCGTGTTGACATACAAAATCGGATTTTTTTTGGGATTTTTGTCCGCTACATGATAGAGAACAAGGTAAATGCGTCACGCGAATACATTTCTCTTGGTGCGCGGAACAAGATTACGATAGAAACTTTCAGGATTCAATAGTGGTTTCTCTAGATCTGTTGTCGTGGTTTATCATGCAACTAAGAGAACATCATATGACCAAACACCAACAATACCAAATGGCCAGCACATCAGATAGAATAAGTGAGCAACAAACTTGGGTGATTCATGCACTTGTTCCAATTTATGTAATTTAAAAATTAGAAAAAAAATTGGATATACCTTGGACTCGATGAGGAGTGAGCAAAACTAAGTATGGAAGAATAAACCGGCGAAGCAGGGAGCAATGCCGGTCCTAACATTTTCAAGGTCCGGGGCAAAATTTAATTAGGGGCCCTTATATAAACTCTTATTTAAAAAAAAATAAGACAAAGATGCAAAATTCTGGAATCGAACCCATGACCTATTGGAGAAAGGTGTGCTCTAAGATCACTAGACTATGCTGGCTTTTTGTTACCCATATTTAACACATATATACATACATAAAAAAAAAATTGAGGCCCCAAAAATTTGGGGGCCCTGGACGGTCGCCCATGCTGCCCCCCCCCCCCTCCTCTAGGCCGGCCCTGGCAGGGAGCAATGACAATAAAGTAAACAAATTAAGCTGTTGATTCCCTTGGCTACACCATAAGAATTTCAATAGCTCTCGGGGAGACTGAAACTAAAGAGAATTCATTAGTTATACAAAAACTACTACATGAGATCAAAACCTTGAACCATCGAGGTCCTTTGGGATACTTTTACCAAGATATTGAGAAGGCAATAGCTTGAATTGCGTCACATTATGATACCAACCATCGATTTGAGAAGACCGGGAGATTCTTTGAAGATATGAGGACAAATTTTATATTGTGCAACAACTGCATACTTAAATCTAGCTTTCATGATGATGAGTTAACACTTCAAGGAGAATCATGAGATTTGGCAAGGAAACAAAAACGTTAGAGAAGTTAGTCAAGGAGGATTTGACATGAAGTTATATATAACATACTTTAATAGAAGTTATTTCCTTAATCACAATGAGGAAAGTTGCACTTCCTTCTCTTAGAGTTCACATTCTTGAAATTGTATTTGGATCCTATAATTGACTTATTGATTTTTTTTTCTCAATATAATTGGGTTCATTTGAATTCTCATGGATAATGTATTAAATTACATTTTCTTGCATTAAATTAAATTAAATTTTAATTTTAATGTAAGATAATGCAAACTAATGTTATATTTGGAAAATCCAAACAAACCTTTGATTTCTTAATTAGTTGCTATGAAAAACAATACCATTGTACAGAAATCGGTTCAATTTTGACCTTCATTCAAACTCTACGAACCAAAAAAAATTATATTTCATTCAATTTTTACAAATTAACTCTACCTAATTCAGATTTCAGTCAGATTCAATTTATATTTCAGTCAAAACCAGAAACCCTCGGATTCCATTTCACTTTCACAACGAGGAAGTAAATGTAGGAACACTATTCCTGAATCGAACAGAATAAATAAATCGCAGAATTAAAATGCACAACAACAGTAAAATAAACAGTGAAGAACTACCGAACGGTAACCGGATTGAATCTGGTTGCAGAGGCGAGACAGATCTCTATCCTTAATTCTGAAATCGCTCCGTATTGCGACGGTTCTTTAGCGATCCGAATCCCAGGATACAACTGCGATTGATCTTCTGTGTTGCACAATCAAACCTCGAAAGCCTTACGAACTTGTTTCTGTGTGTACTCTCAGACTCGATAAAACTGAGTAGGAGAAATAAGAGATGTGGAGGATGATTTCTGATGCTGATGAATGAGCGCATAATGCTCTCTTTATAGAGCCTCTATTGGAGCCACTAATGAAGTGGAGAAGGTGGAGGAGTCTGTTGCGCTTCAACAGAGTGGAGGAGAAAAAGAAGGATGACCGAGTCTGTAGCGCAACTGCCCCGGATTCTCTCACGGAATGGGTCAAAGCATCAACAGATGGGGACTTCTGGATCGGCCCAAAAAGATAGCGTTGGCTGGCCAGCCCAAGCTACGTATTGGGCCTTCCGATCCAACCCAAGCTCAGCTCGCCCGCCGGTCCGACCCGACCCGACGCGATGCAACTCCGCTCGGCGCGCGTGTGGTCTTGATGAGCTAGGTCCTCTCTCCATTACACATGGGTGGTGACCCAAGGCCACAACCTTGGATCCATTTTCCTAGTATATATACTAGTGATTTTATCTCTAAACTTTCAATGTGGGACAAAATTTTATCCCAACATTTTCCCAAGTTATGCATTGTATGCAACCAAATTTGGGCCTCCATTTCTCATTCAAACGGAATTCATTTTTATCGTATGAGTACATTACGAGAATGTGCTCGCGTAGATGAAGCCAATGCTTCCATTTTCCGGTGTTGTCATTGGTCGGAGCCCACCGAAATTGTGCCCGGAAAAGTTATCGGCGCCACATTAAAAATGAGTTCCAACAATCCCCCACATGAATAGAAATTATTCTAAACATATGTTAAAAGACAGAAAGACTTTTGAGAGTACAGTTAAAAAATTACTGCATTTGGGCTGGTAGCGTTTTTCAGCCTTGAACCACCCATAGTGAGTAGCTATCGGATTTACTCGACCAGGTAGTGAACATGATGTCTTGAACCACCTGGGCTTTGATGTAAACCGAAACAACAACTATCACACAATTTCATCTTCTCACAGAACTAGGTTCTCTTGTTGTGTTCATTTTGGCCTTGAACATCCCTGGTTATTCATGAGTGAACTTGGAGAATTTAACCTCTCTTCATTCTCCTAGAAACGACCCTATTTCACACTCATAAGGTGATTGATCATAAAGAGTATCCTGTCATACCCCACTTTTATTTCAAAGCTATGGAATCATTAAAAGTCAAGCTTAACCTTAACTCATATATGTAGCATTGTTCATCATCCTAGGAACTGGGAGGAAAACTGAGTCTCCCAGTGCTCATTTGGATTCAGCTTGATTTAGTTTTCCCTTTGAACCTACATCTTGGGATCTCCAGTCACGTAGGTGGGGTTTTCCATCAAGCATCCTCTTTGGTCATAGGCATTAAACCCATTCCTCTTGATGATTTGACAACTTGATCTCGTGACAGACCTTTAGTAAATGGATCCGCTAGGTTGTCATTCGATTTGATATAATCTATTGAGATTACACCATTCGAGAGTAGTTGTCTAATGGTTTTTTGTCGTCTTCTTATATGACGTGACTTACCATTGTACAAACGACTCAGTGCCCGTGCTATAGCCGATTGACTATCACAGTGTACACATAATGCTGGCACTGGTTTATCCCACATTGGGATATCTTCCAAAAAATTCCGAAGCCATTCAGCTTCCTCTGCTGCTTTGTCTAAAGCAATGAACTCAGACTCCATAGTGGATCTAGCCAATAGTGTTTGTTTGGAAGATTTCCATGATATTGTTGCACCACCAAGTGTAAATACATATCCACTTGTGGATTTTGAGTTTCTGGAATCTGATATCCAGTTTGCATCACTGTATCCTTCCAGAACTACTGGGATATTTTCCATAGTGTAGCCCATAACTTTGAGTATATCACAAGTAGTTCAATACTCTAGTTATTCATTTCCAGTGTTTGTGTCATGGATTACTTGTGTAGCGACTTAGTACATTTACTGAGTGCGCCAAGTCAGGTCTTGTGCAATTGGTCAAGTACATCAGACTTCCAATCACACGTGCATACTGCAATTGTGACACTACATCCCCCGAGTTCTTAGTCAAGTGGAGATGAGGGTCCACGGGACTCTTTGCAGTCCCACTTGAGTAGTTCTTGAATCTCTCAAGTACTTTTTCAGCATAGTGAGCTTGAGATAGGATAATTCCTTCAGAATGTCTAGTGATTTTGATCCCTAGTATGACATCTGCTAATCCCAAGTCTTTCATGTCAAACTTCCCACTAAGCATGTTCTTAGTTCGATTGATCATGTCTTTATTGCTTCCAATAATAAGCATGTCATCTACGTACAAACACAACAAAATATATCCATTTGGAGTGTTTTTGAAGTAGATGCATTTGTCACATTCATTGATGCTGAAGCCATTTGACATCATTACATTGTCAAATTTTGCATGCCACTGTTTTGGAGCTTGTTTGAGTCCATATAGAGACTTGACAAGTCTGCACACCTTGTGTTCCTGTCCAGGGACAACATAACCCTCAGGTTGTTTCATATATATTTCATCTTCTAATTCTCTGTTTAGAAAGGCAGTTTTCACATCCATTTGATGGATTTCGAGGTTTCGTAATGCTGCTATTGCTATTAGCATTCTTATTGAAGTTATTCTCGTAACCGGAGAATAAGTGTCAAAGAAATCCAACCCCTCTTTTTGCCGGAATCTTTGCACCACAAGCCTAGCCTTGTGCTTCTCTATTGAGCCATCGGTTTTCAATTTTGTTTTGAAAATCCATTTGCACCCAAGTGCTTTACACCCTTGTGGCAAATCGACTAACTCCCATGTATGGTTTTGCATAATGGAGTCTATTTCGCTTTTGACTGCTTCCTTCCATGAAGGTGCATCAGGTGTAGACATGGCTTCTTTGAATGTTCTAGGCTCATTCTCTAAAAGAAAAGCCGTTATGAACTCATGCCCAAAGGATTTCTCCTTTCGAGCTCTTTTGCTTCGTCTAGGTTCATCTTCTGTTTCATTTACAGAATTGCTTGCTTCTCTTTGTTCACGAGTTCGTTTTGGATGTTCTTTATCCTTGCACGGAAACACATGTTCAAAGAAGGACATATTCCTTGATTCCATTATTGTATTTGCATGTATGTCTGGTATGTCAGATTTATATACCAGAAACCGATAAGTACTACTTTTGTGTGCATATCATATGAAAATACAATCAACGGTCTTAGGTCCGATTGTGACCTTTTTAGGAGGTGGTACTATCACTTTTGCTAGGCACCCCCACACTTTGAGGTATTTGTACGATGGTACGTTACCTTTCCAAAGTTTGTATGGCGTCTTGCCAGTAACCTTATGCGGTATCTTGTTGAGGATATAATTGGTGATAAGCAATGCTTCCCCCCACATGTTATGGGGTAACCCAGATTCCTACAACATTACATTCATCATCTCTTTCAGAGTACGATTCTTTCGTTCCGCAACTCCGTTAGATTTTGGTGAGTAGGGAGCAGTTGTTTGATGAATAATCCCGTGTTCTCTACAGAATGCGTTGAAAGGTTCATCATACTCGCCTCCTCTATCACTTCGGATAATTTTTATGGTTTTGCTAAGTTGGTTTTCAACTTCCAACTTGTATTCCTTGAATTTTTCCAAGGCCTCATCCTTGCTTCTTAGCAAGTATACATAACAGTATTTTGTGCAATCATTGATAAAGGTCACGAAATACTTTTTACCGCCTCTAGTTTGCACAAATTTTAAATCACACAGATCTGTGTGTATTAAACCTAGAGGTTCGGTTGTTCTCTCTAAATGTGGGAATGGCATTTTTTGTGAGTTTGGCCTGTACGCATACTTCACATTTGTCTTTACTTGATTTGCATTTTGGAATCAGGTTCATGTTAGTTAGTCTTTGTATAGACTTGTAATTCACATGCCCTAATCGTTCATGCCAAATATTAAAAGACTCAACAACATAAGCAATAAGATTATTCTTATTCATTGAAACATCAGATACAATAGATTTTGGGATGACTGTCATTACATTCAATTTGACCAGTCCATCCTTTACATATCCCTTTCCCAAATAAACCCCATTCTTAGAGAGAATTAGCTTGTCAGACACGAACTTCACCGCCAAGCCGTTCTTGCTCAGCAAAGTGCCGAAGATCAGATTCTTCCTTATTTCTAGCACATGCATGACATTGTTGAGAGTCAGCTCCTTCTCGGAAGTCAGCTTCAACACCACTTTGCCATGACCTTCAACCTTGTATGTGGACGAGTTCCCCATAAATAAATGCTCGTCGCTCTTGCTCTGCTGATAAGTGGTGAACATTCCCCTGTCAGAGTAGATATGTCTGGTAGCACCTGTATTGTACCACCATTCCCTTGGGTTGCTTCCAACCATGTTGACTTCAGACACAACAACACACAGATCTGCATCCGAGAGCCTGCCTTCAGTCATGTTGACTTGGGATTTCCCCTTGTCCTTGCGTGGATCAGCCTTGCTTCGACATTCGTTAGCCTTGTGACCCATTTTACCATACTTGTGGCATTTCCCACTGAACTTCTTAGCTGGTTGCTTCTTGAAGTTGTTGGAGCTTTGGGGTTGGAACTTTCGTTTCTTCCCTTTGTCCCTGTGTTCAGCCAAGTTAGCCTTTTGTTCAACAAGCTGAACACCATCTGCTTTGCGGTTGGTTGACTCAATCTACAGCCTGACAATCAAGTCCTCGACGGTCATCGCCTTTCGCTTGTGCTTTAGATAGCTCTTGAAATCCTTCCAACCTGGAGGGACTTTCTCAATGAACGCAGCCACCTGGAACGTCTCATAGATTGACATTCCTTCAACAATGATCTCGTGCGTAAGAAGCCACAGCTCTTCGACTTGCTCCATGATGGGCTTAGAGTCCACCATTTTGAAGTCCAGAAACTTCGCCACTGCGAACTTCTTGGAGCCTGCATCCTCAGACTTGTATTTCCTCTCCAAGGCAATCCAGAGTTCCTTGGAGGTCTTGATCTTGTTGTACACATTGTACAATGGATCTATCAGGCGGCTTTGAACCCAACCTTTGCACAGAAAATCCCCATGAGTCCATGCCTCAATGCTGGCTAGGGCGTATGGATCTGTATTCTGAGGCAAAAGCACAGGCTTATCCTCTTTCAGATACTTCTCTAGCTTCAGTGTGGTCAGAAAGAAGAACATCTTCTGCTGCCATGTCTTGAAGCCAGTTCCATCGGACTTTTTTGGCATCAAGCATGCGTTTACAGCACCGGACATATGGATTGTCGGTTGGACAGTCTGATAAGCAGTCGGTCGGACAATCTGATTAGCATCAGTTCCGACCCTTGCGGCTTAAAGATTTGCCGCTGACAGATTTACTGCTGGCAAATTTGCCACTGGCAAATTCACTACAGGCAGACCACTCCCAAACTAAATTTGGGATGTCGACTCAGCAGGATTTCCATTACCGGCTCCAGCAATATCAACAACAGATTTCTCAGTCATGTCAGCCATACTATCATAATCTATTTACAGACAAGTAAATCAAAATTAGTATGATGACCGAAAATACGAAGCAATTTAAATACGAATTAAATTGCAGAATCGAATGTAATAATTTATTTATTTTTTTGATTTTTCTGTACACCAATATAGATGGCCGAATGGATTTTAGATACAGATTCGAATTGAATTCGAATTAAATTCCAGAAGCAATTTATCATGCGACAACAGGTTAGAAACCACAAATACATAAATTCCCTGCGTTGTGTATAAACTCATAAACAAAATTTTTGTTAGTGCGTAAAGTAGTTTATGCGAAAAGTCAGAATTAGGACTGTAGGAACACTATTCCTGAATCGAACAGAATAAATAAACTGCAGAATTAAAACGCATAACAACAGTAAAATAAACAGCGAAGAACTACCGAACGATAACCGGATTGAATCTGGTTGCAGAGGCGAGACGGATCTCTATCCTTAATTCTGAAATCGCTCCGTATTGCAACGGTTCTATAGTGATCCGAATCCCAGGATACAACTGCGATTGCTCTTCTGTGTTGCACAATCAAACCTCAGAAGCCTTGCGAACTTGTTTCTGTGTGTACTCTCAGACTCGATAAAACCGAGTAGGAGAAAAGAGAGATGTGGAGGATGATTTTTGATGCTGATGAATGAGCGCATATTGCTCTCTTTATAGAGCCTCTGTTGGAGCCACTAACGAAGTGGAGAAGGTGGAGGAGTCTGTTGCGCTTCAACAGAGTGGAGGAGAAAAAGAAGGATGACCGAGTTTGTAGCGCAACTGCCCCAGATTCTCTCGTGGAATGGGTCAAAGCAGCAACAACTGGGGACTTCTAGATCGGCCCAAAAAGATAGCATTGGCTGGCCATCCCAAACTACGTATTGGGCCCAAGGCCCAATCCGATCCAACCCAACCCGGCCCAAGCCTAGCTCAGCCCGCTCGCCCGCCGGTCCGACGCGAGTGTGGTCTTGATGAGCTAGGTCCTCTCTCCATTACACATGGGTGGTGACCCAAGGCCACAACCTTGGATCCATTTTCCTAGTATATATACTAGTGATTTTATCTCTAAACTTTCAATGTGGGACAAAATTTTATCCCAACATTTTCCCAAGTTATGCATTGCATGCAACCAACTTTGGGCCTCCATTTCTCATTCAAACGGAATTCATTTTTATCGTATGAGTACATTACGAGAATGTGCTCGCGTAGATGAAGCCAATGCTTCTATTTTCCGGTGTTGTCATTGGCAGGAGCCCACCAGAATTATGCCCGGAAAAGTTACCGACGCCACATTAAAAATGAGTTTCAATAGTAAAATCCCCAAAAGTAATCGAAAAACCCTAAAATTTATTTTTATTAACATCCTAAAATTACATCTACCCAATTTCACAATCTACATACCAAAAACATGTGCATATTATTTCGATTTTGAATCATAGAACTGAAAACTCTGCATGTGAAAGGCACAACCAATATGTACCTGAACCTGAAATGCATATGTTGTCCCGGCTTCCTCGCCCCCGTTGCAACAATGTCACCCCGTTGGAGTTTTGGAATCCTCATTTTTTCGTCCTAGAATGACGTGTCTCTTCTTCCTCCTCCATATAGCACCAATTGTCCTAAAGCATATATGTGACGTCCTTGAATTGACGGAGATAAAGTAGGCAATGCGCCTTGAGCTCAAGAGCGAGTTCGTAGAACAAGAGAGACTCAGTGCTGAGTCGAGTGGGATCAAAGCTGAGTTAATATTCGTCGAGTCACGAGTTGAGATAAGGCATTTGGCTTCTTTGACATACTTGTCCACAATATAATAAACATCAAAAAGTTATGAACTATTACAATATGTTTGGTTGAAAGGTTTTGAGGGGATTATAAGGAAGGGAAATGGGAGGAGATATATATATATATATATTTGTGTGGTTAATATGAATGAGGGGAATTGAAATGATTTTAGATAAAAATAAGAGAGGAAAGAGAGGGGGAATGAATTCTAACATATTGTTGGAATTTGGGTGGGAAGAAAAACACAAGTATTTGAAATGAAAAGAGATTAACTATGATATGCTTAATTTTCTATCTACTTTTCCTCTTAAAATCTCTCTTATCTCTTCCTTTTGTTTCCACTTGTTAGTCTTTCCCATTTTTCTCCCTTTCATTTTCCCTCATTACCCAACATCCAAATAACCTGTAAACAAAGAACAATATTTAGCAAGAAGGGAACATATAGATTATAAACCTTTTTGGTATTGAGACACCAACACTTGTTCTCAGATGACAAGAACAATGGAGAAGTTGCCATGGCTAATAATGAACCAAGCAACTTCCTCTGTTTTCTAGTTCTTCTCTCTGTTTGAAAAGGCTTTATTTTCTCCGAGGATGAGAAGGGAATTTGGAAAGAGATATTAGAAGTGAAAAGTTTGAGAGGAAGAAGAGAGAATAAAAGGGAAGAAGTATCATAGTGACATTTGAGACATCATAGAGAGCATCATCCTAAAAAATTGCACTGTAAATGTCGATATATCCCCCAAACAAGATTAACCGAACTTTTTCACCCTCAATAAGTGCACCAAACAATTAGGAAGTAGTGGCAAGGCAACGACTACACCGTTAACCATCGAATAGAATCACCGTTTTTTTTTGTCGAGCCAAATAATTAGAAAGTGGTGGCAAAGCAACATAAGCACTATTGATTCATTTGGAGAATAGACACTCGCAAAAGTTATTAATATCGTCTATGTGAATGGAACCAATTGGAGTACTAACCCTTTCATCCTTCAACATCACTCGCTGGAAGTGAGATTTTCCAACGTTCTACATATGCTGGAACTTTTTAACCACTTGTACACGAACAAAATGGAGATTTGAGTTGGAAGAAAGATCCGAAAAGAAACCCTTTGAGTAGCCATTGACTAAAGTGAGAACATGGAATAAATTTTATAAGGGACCCGATAATTATCCCTTCATCAAGCCTAATAGCCTAACAAAACGAAGAAGAATAATTCAAGAGTTGTATATTAATAATGTTCAATTACACGACCATTCAAACTTTTCTGCCCAAAAGATAAATAAAAAACACACAGAATAAAATATAACACCATATGATTGAATGGAAAATTAATTAGCAGAAGAGCTCTGGTAAAGCATCCACCACTCAACAACCATAAATAAAATCCTAGATAACGCAATAGACGAGCACACCGAAAGGCACAAAACCACAATCAACCATGTAATCGACACCAGAAATCAATATAAGCACATAAGGTTGCATATCGCTTTTTCATCAATCCACCAATGCAAGACCGCAACAGGGAATCCACAATCAAGGAAGCAAGAACATATCTCCATATAATGCTACAACTCAATCTAACAAAAGTTGGTTCAATCAATGAACATGCATACACAACCACACATGCAGTCCCCAATCAACTAAATCAGAGAACAAACAAAGATAGATTCAGAGAAATCACCCATCTGACTGCAAATGTGACCTGAGCTCGTTTGTAGTTGACCATGCCTTGAGGCGACAATGCTTTTATAAGCAAACAAGTTGAACTCGATGACGACACATTGTAATCATGCAATTCAACAGACTTGAACACAACGTGGACAAGTGGCACGCATGTCCTCCAACAATTGTGAAATGCTACAAGGCAATGCCGACAAGTGACACATATGCCCTTCACCTTACATGACACAAATGAATTAAACAAAAAAAACCACAAAGTCAACCAACCCACAAAGCAATGACACGTACACCATGAGTAACACATGGAATTGAAAGAAAGCGTACACGACAACAAAATGGAAAACATAGATGTACACCGTGAGTTTTCAAGATTTGAGGTATTGTTTTTTGTTCGGGTGAAAGTAGAAGAAAGACATTGAACTATATATGTTAAAAAAGGATAGGGGTATTGGTCTTGTACTACATAAATGGATTATTTTATAGAAAATGCTTTAGCAATTGTAAGAAATTGTGAATATGGGTGATTTTGTGCAAATCCCTTCTTTAAGGATGACTTTATGCAAATCCCTTTCCAAAGGGTGATTTTATGCAAATCCCTTTTACAAATGTGATATTATGCAAACCAAAAGAATTGAAGAAGTACGTTCCTTTCACGCGCGGCTTCGCTCCTCCCTCCAACTTCCTGATGTACTTGTCGTGTGTGCAGTTTCCATTTTCTGTACTGGCTATAGAGAGAGAGAGGGAGGGTGATGATATAGAAGTCACGTTTATTATGGGAGCTTATGAAACGGATAGCGCGTAATTGAATCAGCTGATATCTTCTTCGGTTGCCTTGTGTTTTCATTTTAGAACTCAAACATCGGAGTTTCTGCGTTGCTGTCACAAATTGGGGCTATTGTAAAAAGTCATTTGTATATTTGTCAAATTAGGGCTTCGGGTTCATACCATATTTTTGTGTGGTGTTCTGGCGATGCTTGCCATGTGAGTCTTACTGTTTCAGAATCAGGGTTTGAGTTCTCTGGTGTTCTCCATGGGGAGTACCGGTGAACCAGACGGAAAGCGGCGTCATCTCACCTCTATCTCCCCGCTTTCCGTTCCTGTGATGGAAGCTTCATTATCGCCCATCTCCGACGACAAAAAGGTTCCGTCTTATTGTTTTATTTTCCCGCTTACTGTTGTTGGTTGAATGAGCTCTTAATCAAGTATCCAGGTTGGTAATTGTGCATGGCAAATGAGGATGTCTTGTTGATTGCTAGTTGCTTTTTGTGTTTGATATGTATCTTTCGATGCTTGCTTATGTTAATCTATGTGTCTTCATCCTCTAGCTGTATAGGCCATCGCTTTTTAGTTTTTAGGTCTGCGTTTGTAGGGACTATATGTTTAGCTTACTTTAGAAACTCTAGAAAGATGAGATTACTGCTTCTGTTTTTCTGTCTTTTGGGTGATGATGTACTAGAAATAGCGGTATACAATTTGCGCAATATTTCGACTTACACAAATATGGTGGTGAGCTCATTAATTCCGCATTGTTTTTTTTTCTTCCGGTTGTTAGTGATGACATATAGCAGTTTACGTCTTGTTCTACTGACTGTGGAGTATGAATTTGGACTACCCTAAGTGTTTTAACAATTTGGTTTCAAAGTAAGGTGGTTGAGATTCACACCTTTTGTCAGTTTTTGTTGATCATCCTGTCTATGCAATAAATTCCTAGTCATCAAATTTCCATCTCTTTCTGATCCTGTCTTCATATTTGCGCTCCTTTCTGGCTATCTGTACTGCTTCTCTTCTCTGCCATTGTCCCTTTTTGTTAAACAGATATTACAGTAGCTTCTTTCAAAAGGTTCTAGTTAGCCACAATATCATGTGCGAAAGAAAATGAATATTTCTCCATTTTATGCCTGAATCAAGGTGTGTAATTCCTAGAAGTTTTGGTTACCAATAAATTCCTAGCTATTTAAGCTTTAGCTAGGATCTTCTATCACAATAAGTTTGGGTGTTTTAAAATATTTATGCATATTATTCATTAGTTAGTGGAAGCTAGATAATGTTCGTGGGATATGTATGTTGTATCCTATTTAAAAGAGGTAGTAAAAGTTGGGAACATTGATTTGATGATATTGTTTCTTTATCTGAAAATGGTGATGTGATCTAATTAGCTGTACGTATAACTAATCTTATGCTAGATTTTGGTGTTGACTTAGGTTTTAGGGATGACATGTATGTGGTTTAGACTGCGGTTTTCTTGTATATTCTTATTTTATAAACGTAACTTGCAAAAATTGGCTAACTCAAATTGTTGTTTCCGTGTGCTGTAGCTTGACACTACTGTACTTCAGTTTCAAAATCAGAAGCTAAATCAAAAGCTAGAAGCTCACAAGATTGAGATTTCAACCCTTGGGAATAAACTGTCCCGAGAAGAAGCAAAGGAATGTTTACACGACAAAAAAATAGCTTTTGTTAAGAAGTCCTGGGAGAGGGTAGTGCTATACTTATATACTTGTTGGTCATTTACTTTTGGAGTTTTATATATTTTTATCTCATTTATCTCTTTGCGTGACTACATTTTAAATTTGATTTATAGGATCTTGATTTTGTTTTTCTAAATAGCTTGTGGATGGATTGGAAACAACTTCTCTTGACATTAGAGGAGTGTGCACTAGTAGCGGGCGAGATATTCCTTATTCATCCCCCTCACAAGGTTAGATTTCAGTCTTAAATTCTGCATTACTACATCATCTTAGTAAATGTTTTCAAGCAGAAGTGGCTTTATAATGATTCACTATTCTTACATTATTGTCTAGTGTGAAACATAGGAGAATGTTTTCTTTTATTGTCTAATATATGAACTGTTTTCTGGTAGTAAATCACAAGTTTGAAACAGGTGCAACATTTCGAATTTTGCTAAATATAATCACTAATTTGTTGCACAGATGGTGCTTCATCAACTACAAACATTACTTTTGTTAGGCGTCTTATGCAAACAGATGCAACTGAATGTTGTTCTGCAAAGGACTATGCGAGTCGGGTGATTGAGGGCGAGAAAGCTTGTGAAAAGATTAAAAACATTTTGGGCAATTCAGTTGTAGCAGCAGATGACATGTGGGGCTTGAAGGATAAACTCTGTTCTGCATTATCTATGGCTGTTCAGAGCAGTGGTTAGTTATATCTTCTATTTATTTATATAATAGCTTTCTAGATAGTTCGTTGTGTATGTTTCTGTTTCTACTCAGATTTGATGCCTTTTTTACTCATGTAGATTCATGCAGGCAGAGGACATCAAATGACTTGGGTTCAGAAGTTAAAAACATGAGAGTCGCTCTAGTTGATCTTCATTTGAAGCATAAATCATTGGCCAGGGATATGCGGTATCACCAAGACATCAGTATAAAGAATAAAGCTGAGCTCAAACACTTGAGAGGTAACTTCTCCATCCAGTTAAAAATTGACATGTCACTTGCCAGTTCCATATTTGGTGACATTATCAGACTAAAGTAAGAAAACGGCATGAGTTAACAGTACAGAATATTGGTTTGAACTAGGTCAACTGCTAATACTAATATTGATCCTTTTGAGTGGATGAAGATCTTATAGCTCCCATGTTTGAAGTATATTTACTAATTGGCTGTTGCCAGTGACTTGAACACTTACTGTATCTATTTCGCTCATTTTGTTAGTTTAGATTAAGGCAGAGGGTTGGCTTTTCTGTTCTTTGGAGCCATTTCTGTTATCTCGATGGGATACATTACTCTTAAAGAGTGCTAATCTTGGAAGAGTGATGGTGTGATATTGAAAGATTATTTATTCTATCATGAGTTTCCCTGTGTGTGTGTGTGGTTCTCAGACCTTATTTTGGCTGTTGATGTTCTCATTACTTGCTGCATATAAGTTATGTTAGCAAATGCATAATCAGGTGGAAAGATGCTTTTTATTTCCTAGCTATGATGCAAGGTGGCCTGCTACGTGAAAATAGAATGATTTGAAAAGTTGAATTCTGATCATAATATCATTCAATCATGCTTCTCTGTTCTTACCATAGATGATGCTTATATATAAGATTTACTTTCATATCGATAGAATGTATTTTTTGTTAGGAAGTACCTGTAACATGTTTATTTTAATATCGAGGAAACTTTATTCTTGCAAGTAAATACCTGCGGCGTATTTACTTCCCATTATATCTTTTAGTATAAAACATTTACATCATGTGTAAACGTTTTCAAAAAGCATTAGGGATAGAATAACGATTTTTTTCTTCATGTTTAGAAAATTATTGAAGTTATTCGGTTGCTCTTGAAAAGCATTAGAAGGTGTACTCATGAATTTGGAGCAAATGAACTTAGGTTTGGTCAGGTCTTACTTCTGGCAGTGTTGATTCCATGATGGCTTTGCAGCTCTGGCGCGATGGACACAAGAAAGCGCATGTAGTTGGAGCCTAGGACTTAAAGAAATAAAATTATTGGTGTGGTCCCTAACCTTTTTGGTTAGTTCTATGTTTCTCCCTAACCTTCTTAAGGTTCCAAATTAGTCTCCAACATATTGCTAAATGTTTAAAAATTGGACCTTTCCGTTTCATCTCCATCCAAGGACCATTGAAAAGCTGACCAGGCAGCTGAACTGGATATTATATAGATGATTTGGCAAATTAGTTTAGGTCCCATGCCACGCAAGCGTATATCTTTATGATTAATTAATAACAAAACTGTGTATTGTAGTATGTTTAGATTATTTTCTAATCTTTTTCTTCAAGACTGAAGATTAAGTTGTTTTATACAAATATAATTTTCATAATTATGTAAAAGTAATTTTGTCATGTCTTAATTAAAATAAATCTATGTGTAATATTGTTTTTATGTATATAAATGCAGACTATAGTACTTAGGCAATCATGGAATAGAAAGGAAGAAGATATGGAATCACATGATATAAGCAATTTAAGGAAATTATGTTCATGAAATGAGAAAAGAAAATATGGAAAACTCTTAGCGATATTAAGATGCTTATTTGGCTATTATGTGGTGTATTATGTGATACATACCAATATGAAGACAATAGTTGAGTAGAGAGGAAGAAGATATGGAATGTAAATGTAGAACATAGTACTTACCAATATGAAGACTATTTGAATAGGAGGAAGAAGATATGGAATCACATGTTTTAAAGGAAAATATGTTTACGAAATGATAAAGGAACACATGGAAAAACTCTTACCGATATTGGCTCATTATGTTGTATAATCGAACAAAATGGCTTCATCTTATTGCCTAAATTTATTTGGCAGGAAAATACTGTGGCGTATTATATCGTATGGTTGAGAAACATGTGACAATAAGGATTCTGTTTTAGTATCTTAGAATATAATAGATTTATGAAATAGTTCCAAAAGAATAGAAATCAAAAAACAAACAAAAGGTATCAGGGAAAAGAGCAGTAAGAGAACAACTTCCTCACTGCAGTAATTATCCCCATGAATATCCACCAGCTCGAGTTTGACGTCAATCTCACTCACAACATCAATGTTGCCATGAACTTCTATCACTTTGAGTCTTATATCACCATACCCAAAATACCACCTTTGGCAACAACTTCCTCAGTGCCGGGACTACTCTCTCAGTCTCACCCTGTCCCTCAATCACCTCCTGAACGCCAGGTGGCCATGGGGTGCTGCTGGAGGAAAGGAGGAGGATGAGGGGGGAGATCCGGAGGTGCCAATTATGCTGCTGCTGAGCCTGGAGACGGCTTGCCTCTAGGAACTTGCACAAGTTCATCAGAGTCATCACAACCTAATTAGTTACAATTATGTTTAAGAGCTTGGATTATAAGTCATCTTGTGAGTCTTTGTTAATATTGAAATTTGTTCTTAGGGCCTGTTTGGCCTAATGTTTATAAACTCTTTATAAACAAAACCCACTTTTTTCCCTCCCTTCACATTTTCCTGTAACACCCAAAATTCAAATTTCAAATACTACTTTTTAAAAAAAAAACTGTTTATAAACAAAAAACTCTTTATAAACACCCCTATCAAACAAACCCTTAAATGACACTCAAATGCTCATTTTTATTAAGTTGAACAGATATTTGCATGTTTTAAGTTGTAGAAATTCCTCTTGAATTTTCTGAAACCATAATTATTCGTAGAAGTTTCCACTCACATGCACTCAACAACCCTAAGCTCAGTTACCTGCATTCCCGCAACCCTTAATCTCTCGCAATTCCACCAGATGCTCAGAAATCCACCTTCTAATGTTTCCCATCCCACCATTTGCCACAACCCCTAATTATTTTCTCCCGTTGAATGATTTCCCCTTTGTCGACTTTTTCTTTTTTATGGAACTAAGCTTCCATATTTTCGCTAAAGATGGAAAGATTCTTCCAATTCATCTATATAATATCCAGTTAAGCGACAGGTAAGCTTAGGTACTAATTTGTAACAAATAAAAAGGTTGGGTACCCACATAGAAAAAACCAAATAGGTTAGTGAAACCAGTAATTTATCCATACATTGATTTTTTTTTTTGAGCAATTGGTTTCATAATGCATACATACTCAATTTATTGTACTGCCATTTGTACTGTTATTCAATTTATTGTACTGCCATTGTATAAAACTGAGGAAAAACCAGCGGAGTTCAATCAATGGTGTCAAATGGCTGAAAAAAAAACGCTAGTTCGGTGTTATCGCGCCTGTGCAGTCAGTGTTTTTATGTTCTTTTTTCATGTATCAAAATGTCTCTGTTGTGCAGCTGTAGCATTTTTATATTGCATTTTGTGTGGATCTATGCTACTTCTCCAGTTTCTGTACTTTTCAGTTGCAAACCCTAGGGTTTAGTTCAGTGGTTCATTGATCATTCTGACCAAATTCAACAAACATAATTAGGTTATAGGTTGATCAGATCGTCTATTCCAACAAACATAATTAGGTTATACGTTGGTATGGTTGTGTGGTGCTTTGTTTCAACCTAAATCTTGTAACCTATGTAGATTCTGCTGCTTTTATGTGATTTGTGGATTACGTATGATAAATTTCAAAGATTAGGAGTTCGGTCTTTCTACTTATGAGAACATGAATATAACTGGTTATGATTTGTGCATAGAAGTGATATTGTGCAATTAAGGTTGGTACAGTTTTGCGGTGCTTTGTTTCAACCTAAATTTTGTAAACTTTGTGGATTCTGTTGCTTTTACGTGATCTATTAATTACATGTGATAAATTCAAAGATTAGGAATTCGGTCTTTCTATCTATGAGCACATGAATATAACTGGTTATGATTTATGCAATTAAGTGATATTGAGTATAGTATCTGTAGTCCACCATTCATTGTTCGACATCTAGCTTTTTGGCATGATATTCTATTGGATTGTGATAAGATCTGCTCAATGATTATGTAGGCTTGCTCTTATTTACTGCGTTTCCCTCTTTTGGTTTCTTGCTTGCATTTTCCTTGATATATTACTTTGGCCTCCTCTTTTCGGAATATGTTTCTTTGGGATTTCAATTGGCAACTATTTATGGTATGTTGTCTAGATGCTGCATCTTTGCGTACTGTAGCTTTTCCAGTTGGGACTATTTGATATTACTGTATATTGGTAGGCTTTTGAATTTGGTGTTATGAAGTAGATTAAATGGGGTATTGTTGGACAGATGGCGCATGTACAAGTTTTTGTGATCTGTATCCCTAAAGGCCTTTGATATAAGGGATGGCCTTTATGTATGTCACTTAGTTTATTGGGAGTTAAATGAATAGCAATTTCTGATGACAATTTTTTGTCTTATGAAGCCGACTTGGAAAGTACCCTTCAAGATTTGGAAGAAAATAATCACCAATTGGTGGTTCTGAAAGCAGAGAAAGATACAACAAAGGGCTTATTTTTTCCTGTCTTAAGCATTGCCAATAAGCATACAGCTGGGGACGGGTCAACAAATAAGCAAAAAGATATACAAAATATGGAACTTGATCTGGAGAAAGTTATGGTAAATCCTTGGTGTTTTCAACACCATGGTTGAAGCTGTTGAGTGTACTGAAGTGCTAATCAACAATTTGTTCTGTAGGATCAGTCTTCTTCTCGTCTGGAAGAACTCAAACATTTGCACGAGGAAAGGATTGTAATTTTGAAGAAGTTATCAGAGGTTCAGGCAAGTTGTACTGCTGCTTTGTGAATTCTCTATTTTTTGTTCTTTCTCAGCAGTCTCTCTTTAGAATATTTTTGTATTTCGATAATTTCTCAGAGTTTGTAGAGTGAATAAGTTATTTGATTGGCAGAGCACACTGAAAAATCTGAAGATCATATGCTCTTCCCATGCTTTTGAGTTGGTAAGCAAACAGCTTGAGAAGTCGAAAGCTGAGCTGGTACAATATCAGGCATTATATGAGAAACTTCAGGTTGTAACTGGTTGGTAATTTATGTGACTCATTGTTTGTTTGTGCTATCGTGGATTCGTGCCTGACACTGGAACTTACGCTTTTGCAAGGCTGAGAGAGATACTCTAGCTTGGCATGAAAGGCAAACAAACATCAATAATGATTTAGCTGATGTCCTCCGACGATCTTGTACTGTTGCTGATTCAAGAATATATGATCTTGGAGTAGAGATACAAAAACATATTGATGGAAGGAAGCAGATAGAAGCTATGCTAGAAAAATATTCTAATGAATCGGGTATGAATTGGATTTTCATTATCAAATTTTCATAAGCAAAATATCTTATCCAATTGTTTGCCAAAATGCTGTCTAGAGTCTACAGCGTAGGGTCCTAGGTTTAGCCAGGGTTATAGGGTTTATTGCTTTTGCTATTTTCCTTGCCTACCTTTTGTGTGTGTTTCATTAACTGTTGAATTATTATCTGTCCTCTATGACTTTGCTTTCCTTGGGTCTCTAGGAAACATCCTCTTGACTTGCTTGGGAAGGGTGTACATCTGGACCCAGAGCCCGCATGTGTGGGATAGACTGGGGTGGATGTTGTTGTTGTTTGCCAGAATGCCAAGCATATTTTTGAAGTAGAAGAACTGCATTTATCTTGTGAACTTAATTTGCCTTTCAGGAAGAGAAGAAGTCATCTCAAACTTTAAGGCATTGATTTCCTCGTTCCCCGAGGATATGAATATCATGCAGAGCCAACTGAGCAAGCACAAGGAACAGGCTGCTGATGTTCATTCTCTTCGAGCAGATGTGCAGTGTCTTAAAAATGTTCTGGGCAGGAAGGTAAGTCTTTTTTTTCTTTCTAGAAATTATTATTGTTTCACTATTGTTCATTTGTTAAATTTTTGTCATCTAATAGGAAAAAGAGTTGGAGACGTTATCTGTAAGATCTGCCAGCCAGCAAGAAAAAATACAAGGGCTTCAAGCGGCGGTACGGTTTATATGAATTAGCCATTTCTTCTTTTACTTAATTAGGGGCAAATCTTAATGCTGTTTCTTTTAAAGAAGTGAAGAAAACTGAACCTCGAAAACATTGGTATTATTGCAGGTTCGAGATTTAAAGCAGATTGAGAAAGAGTTCAGTCTATTTGTGGAAATGTATAAACGAGAGGATGCCCTTACCAGGTTAGATAATTTGTGGATGTAAGCATTTTTTTGTATTGATCATAAAGATGCATCTCATTTTTGTATTCATCTTCTCCAAGGAAGCATAAAGTATTGAGCCAATTAATCAAAGTGTACAATGAATCTGTCGGCATGGAACATAGAACTACTTGATCAATGCCTTGTTATTCTAAGTACATTCTCCATATATCAATATACATGTTTACAAATGTATGAATGAAGTAGGCAACCTCTATTCAGATAGCACTTACCATTTTTTGCACAGTTCTGCTTAGGATCCACTTGCATTGTTTTGGTTAAAAACTGGACTTTGTGCTTCAAGATTAATGACAGGAATATATGATATTACAACTACAGTGATGTCTCTGATGCAAGAGATTCGGAATTTACGGCATGGGCTCATGTGCAAGGCCTGAAATCTTCACTCGATGAGCGGAATTTGGAATTCCGTGTGAAGCAAGCTATTGAAGCAGAGGCAATCTCCCAACAAACGCTAGCTGCTGCTGAATCTGAAATTGCTGATCTTAGAGAGAAGTGGGAAGTTTCAGAAAGGTTTGTTCTTTCTTCATACAATTTCTTGCTTGTTAACTTGCATAGTATATAGTTGAGGTTGTAATCTACTTGAGTAGAAGCAACTGATCCATCCATTCTACATTGTACTTGAGTTAAATTTGATGCATCCCTAAGGCCTTGTTCGGTGCCCCTTTCATCAAACATTATAATAGCTTATAATGGGATTTTTTTGGAAAAGAGATTTTGGGTTTTGTGCTGGGTGAAATCTAAAAAGGTGGATTTGGGGTTTTGTGTGAGGAGAGTAGGATAGAAAAGGAATGTTTTGGTAAATGTGCCGAACACTTCTTTTTGATTATAATAAATTAAAATTTATTATAATGATTAATGTGGTGAAGGCCGAACAAACCCTAAATGTGATTTATACTGAGTGATTACTTCTCATGATGGAACTTTGTTTAATAGAACTTCACAGTTTCAATGACAAAATCAGATGATTTTGGTACACCTGATTGGAATAGTTTTGATTTGTATAATTGAGTATTGATAATGTTGTCCCACTTGTTTGGCTTGGGCATCAACAAGATAAATTGACATTAGACATTATCATTTCCCCTTGAAGTCTAGCACTATATTGTCGCCATTCATATGATACATTTGTACAAGTATTTTCATCTCTAAGTATATTGTTTCTTTGATTGATCTTTTTTATACTAGTTTTGTGGAATTATCATATAGTGTTATGATTCACCTATATCTTGTTTTTGTTGTCTAAATTGTTGTTTATATTCTATTTTTTCTGTTCAATATGTTCGAGTGATTCTTAATTTCTTGTGCTTGCAGGGAATTGACAAGCCTTTCTGATGTACTGAAATCTAAGAGTGGAGAAAATGAGGCATACATATCCGAGATAGAGGTATGATTGTTCTTAGGGTTCGGCAGAAAATTGAGCTCTTTCAGCATGTGTAAGATTGTTCTCTCGTTTACAGACTATTGGACAGGCGTATGATGATCTGCAAAACCAAAATAAACAATTGCTGCAGCAAATTACAGAGAGAGATGACTACAACATCAAGGTGAGTTGCAATTCCAATTTCTTGGGTATGCGGACTGATAAAGGTGCAAATCACTTTGAGATTGTTTGCTTCTGCTGACTCAGAAAATTCGGAAAAAAATTGAAGTTTTGGTTCGGTTACTTGTGCAAAATTTGAAGCTAGTGGCTGCAGGGGGGGATAGGATATTTTTGTTTGTGCATAAATATGTCATTTACTCCCTCTGTTTACTTTTAGTTGTCCTAGCCTTCAAATTTTGTTCACAAATATTTGTCCTTCAAAGATTTCAAGACAGTTTATCACATACAGTATAAATCATAAATTTGTATTGGAATTTGGTTATGTTTTTTTTTTCTCTCCATCTATTGGTTGTAAAGGGTGGTGAATGATTAAATTGAGAAAAAGTTTGGATTTTCATAACACATTCAGTGACTTCCTTAATATGTGTGAAAAATTCTAGAAAGAAAAGTAAAAGTGAACAGAGGGAGTATAATGTATGCATTACAACTTATTGATGTATGTAAAAATGTAATGATGTTGAGGAAGAAGGAAAAGTTTATAGTAGGTGACATGATATGATTTGTGCTCTGCAAGCATCTTAAGAGTCAATCCATTGAATTACACGAGTCAATCCATTGCCAGCTTGCTAGGTGCCAGATTTTGAGCAGTAGAGAGCATCCACATGGGACAGTGCTTACCTTGCTAATCCCAATCATTGAGTGGTTGACTTTGGGGATATAATATACGTTTTGTTTATCAGGTGCACTAGCTTGACTACAATAACTTGAAAAAGAATGATGCTTCCCTGTCTTCATCTGCAAGTTGTGAGGTTTATAGGGATAATCTAGCTGAACGGAGGTTTGTCTGGTAACTTCTGAGTTGATCTATGTTTCTTGAAATTTGTATAACAGCTGGTTTTGGAGGGTGTAAAGGCTCGCCAAATACATGATGCACTCGTCATGGAAAAAGCGGGCTTAGAAAAGAAGATCCAGCATGCCAATTTGACATCAGATTTTTATGAGATGAAAGCTGCTAGAATAGAGAATCAGGTACTATATACATTTAGCTTAACCCAATATTTTGCTTGCCTCATAACTTGTAAAATGCCATGCTTTACAGGTGAAGTCGTGTTCTGACCTGGTAAACAGACACAAGGAAGATAGACGACAAAACTCAGTTACACTTGAAGCGATCCACAGGAGATCACACGATGCTAAAAGGTGGTGTGAGCATGGAAGGGAGTCCCTGGAAGCTCTTCAATCTAAAGTTAACAATAGTCGAGCACACTTTGCAAATGCTCGGATTGAAAGGGAGAGGGAAACGTATGCACACGTTTACAGTTTTCATTCGCCTCCTCCCTTTGCTAACTATGTATGGCCCTGGCCCCGCTAAGTTAAGTTTTGTATCGACAGGTTTGAGAAGAAAAGGTTGCAAGAGAAGTTAGAAGCTCTGAAAAGAAAGGCTTCGGAGCTTGCAGGTCAGCTGGAGGGTACGTCAACAGTGGGAAAGCTTCGTCAGGAGCTGCGAGAGTACAAGGAAATTCTCAACTGCAATTTATGTCTTCAGAGGGCTAAAGAGGTAATAAATAACTCATGTAGGATGTTTGATCTATCTATGTTAATTAATGCTTTGGTTGCTGACGTGTGCTTCTCTTCTCCAGGTGGTCATAACAAAATGCTACCATCTGCTGTGCGAGCCTTGTGTTAGGAAAATTTTAGAGAGTCGCCAGCGCAAGTGCCCTGTATGTGCAACGAGCTTCGGCCCCAATGACGTTAAACCGGTTTATATCTGATTGTGAACACCTCATTCAAACCTGCCGCTCTTGGGGAACAAGATGATGCTATAAACCCTAACCTAGTGGTTTTAAGCTGACAGTTTGCATGCAGTAGATGTTTTAATATCTGGTTTAGCATCTTCCGAGACCTTGTCTTTTGCTTCTTTCTGAAAGGTGATTAGAAATACAGTTTATTTTCAAAGGGTCAAGTACGGAGCTTTGTACGTCTAGAAAGATTCCAGTTAAAATCTTAAAGCAAAAGCAAGATTTCAGAGGGGAGAGCCATCATCTTCAACCTTTGGATTTCCACAAACGTCTCCAAACCCCCTCTTCACCTTTAAGCAGAACGTTGCCCTCTCTCAAACCACTCCCACCTTCGCTTCTGTTACTCTCGGTGTTCAACATATATAGGCTTATGTTCAACATATATTTTGGATATTGGCTTTCGTACTTAGATTTGGGTTCCCCTACAACAATCTCTTACAATGCGAAGTGATTTTAGCTGTCGATTTTTTTTTTTTTGGTCAACAATGTTATTTTTTTTGTTTTCGTCCCCTGATCATTATGGAATAACCTATATAGAAGGTTCACTAATAAGTTTTTACCGTTTATTTATTTGTGCATTGAAGTTTACAAATAAGCTCTAAATGTGCAAAGACATGTGTTTGAACATGAATATGTTATATGTGAACTTGACGGCATATAATAATGAACATTTAGTACTTATATTTGAACGTCAATAATTGTCTATTCTAGAACGATCAGAGACGAAAAGTAATAAAAAAAAGCTTTTAACGTCCCCTGATCATTATGGAATAACCTATATAGAAAGTTTACAAATAAGCACTACATGTGCAAAGACATGTGTTTGAACATGAACATGTTATATGTGAACCTTACGGTATAGAAAAATGAACATGTAGTACTTATATGTGAACGTTTACTTAATTGTCTATTTCAAAACGATCAGAGACGAAAAATATATTAAAAAAAAGTTGTTGGCCGAAAAAAGAAGAAGAAAAGTTTATCGTATTTACGATTATGCCATCATGTTATTATTCACTCTTTTTCACCCCTTTTAATCTCAGCCCTTTATCTCCTTAATGCAATGACCCATAATATTTCGCATGTTGTACAATAAGGATCAAATGTATGTGAAACTCACTCTTCGTACTTATTCGATTTAATCTACTGCTGGAATTTAGTCAACTAAATCTACTCCTCTCATTCTTTAACAAATTATTCAATCTACTCCTTGGGTGTTCATGTTTATTTCTTGAAATTAATTAACAAATGTGATGAGCTTTTGAGTACAACCAGAAAGCTTCATAACTAGACTAGCCACCAAGGAGGTTTTGGAGATAAGAAAGTGCAAAGTATAGAAGAGAAATGCTCATTCTTTCTATGGTGTTTTCATTCTCAAATTTGATTAGTGGTGATTTGTGATTAACAAAATTCATGAAATAGGTCGATATGGTGGACAATGTGATAGAGCTTTTCGTCTTGGATTGTTAGTATTTCTGTCATCAAAGCTGTCTTAAGTAGGTCGGATTTTCGTCCAAATCAATTTCTACACCAGATTCGTATTTCATCCTCCACAAGTCGCCCTTGCTATTGCAGCGGTGGATCTCTTTCTTGGTTTTGTAGTTCTTCACAGAAAAGCCAAATGGGTCAAATTCAACAGAACAGTCATTATCAATAGTAAAACGACGAACATAAATAAGATTTTTGATGAGTTTAGGGGTTACGAGAACATATTGAAGGTTGAGGGGGTGGGCTACAATTTGCAGATTATGATGGTCGAGGTTCTGTATAGGTAATTTAGATCCATTTCCCACAGTGACATGTTGAGACGAATTAATGCTATGATTAAGAACAGTTTGAAGAATACCTGAGTTCGAGGCCATGTGCGAGGAGCCCCTAGAGTCCATGTACCATCCATTGTCCGAGGGTTGACGGGGGCTCATTTGATCCATGGCGTTAATAAACGCCTGTTGGTCCCATTGCGGATATCCTGGCGGATTGAAGTGATTCTGTTGACCCGCATAGAAGGAGTGAGCGGGGTTTTGGGGTTGTTGGGGTCGTGGATCGAGAACTCTGGGTCCATGAGTGTTCTGCCAGGGATTGCTCCATGGCTGCTACCATTGGTTCGCCCAAGGAGCGAGGGGTACCAGCCGCGTCCACCGCTACGACCCCGACCGTGACCACGTCTATTTCCACGACCACCACCACACGGACAGAAGAGGGGTGTTGTTGTTGTTGTTGGTTGCCACTGGGTCTGGACGACTGAGTAGAGGGAGGGACAATCGGCTGCTCAACAGGGGGAGTGGTGGTGCCGACAAGGGCCGTTTCAGTTGTGGCCTTGTTATGCCGACAGCAGGATCGAGCGGACCTGTTGAAAGGAGGGAAAAGGCTGTTGAAGCGGGATGATCACAACTAAGGTGGCGTAATCATCACTTAGGCTGCAGATGGTTTGGAGGACGAGCGTCTCATCGCTGATCGATTGATCAACATCGACAAGGCCGTCAGCAAGGGACTTCAGTTTGTGACAATAATCTGTGACATGAGAGGAACCCTGAGAGACGTTTCTGAACTGCGCTTCAAGATGAATGGCGCTAGTTTTCTTGTTATCACGGAACAAGTTTTCAATGGCTTTCCAGATTGTGTAAGCTGAGGCATCTGGCTTCATTACAATTTCAAATATGTTTTCCTTGATGGACCCATAGATCCAGGAGAGAACGATGGAGTCGAGGTGTTGCCATTCTTTATCGTCGGGAGGAGGGACGAGGATCGAGCCATCAATGTGATCCTTGAGAGCGAACTTCCCAACAGTTACGAGGAATAATTCTCGCCATTTGCTGTAGTTGGGGGTGGTGAGTTGCAATTCAATCGGGACATGAGTTTCCGATGCAACGTGAAAAGCATGGTGGGTATGAGGCACTAATACAAAAAGGGACATAGACCTCGCTATTTTTACCCCGATTTTATTAAACCGGGGTAACAAAGATATCCGATCCCCGGTTATTAATAAAATTGGGGTAACAAACTTATCGGACCGCGGTTTATAACAAATAATCACAGTCCGTATATATATATATATAGGTTTTTAATATCCCGGACCGTGGTTTGGTGGGCAACCGGGGTATTGTGAATATCTCGGACTCCGATTGATGAGAAATAACCGTGGTCCGGGTGGAATTTATTTTTAAAATAAAATTAATATCTCGAACTTCGGTTGTTGAGAAATAACGTGGTCCGGAGTAATTTTTTTTGTTTTAAAAAGCCGGACCCCGGTTTGTTCGAATAACCGGGGTCCTGTTATATGCAAAACAAACACCAGTCTCGCCGCGCGCCCTCCTCCATCTTCCTCTCGATCTCTTAGCCCTAGCCTAGCTTCGCGGTTCCGCCCTCGCAGTCTCGCCTCCCTCCTCCATCTTCTCTTGCCGTTAGCGGTTCCGCCCTCGCAGTCTCGCCTCCCACCTCCATCTCCTTCGCGGTTCCGCCCTAGCCTTCGCGCCGCCCCTCGCAGAGCCGCTCCGTTCCGCTTCTTGGCCAACTCGCCGGAGCTCCAACTGGTCAGTCCTCTTCAACTTTTGCATTTCGTTTATTTTGGTTTGTTCAGTATGTCGGAAGGTTTGTGTAGTATGTCGGTACCCCATAATTGGTTCTGGGTTTAAGGAGGCCAAGGCCGGGTTTAGTTTGTGAAATCAGTGTTACAGTGAAGGCAAGGTGCCCTCTGAAAGTGTTGTGTAGGTAGGTATATCAGTGTTACAGTGAAGGCAAAGTGCTGCTTCGAGATTGTGAGTTGTTCCGAGAGATTGATTTCCCCCTTGAAAAATTCAGAAATTTGACAGTTCTTGAAATCTATGGTTTAAGCCATGTGACCACCACTATTCTCCTATTACATAAAATTTCTGAATTGGCTCAACTTCAATGCCTTAATTTATATGATCTTCTTATTGAAGAATTACCTAATGATTTTTTTTCCATGCTGGGGGAACTTCAATGGGTCATTCTTAGAGGGAGATTGTCTGACTATCAGATTACTCGATTATCATTTTATTTAGGAAGGTCTTAGTGCACCCCCAACCTTATCATATTCCTTCTCAACTTGAGATTGCAGTAAATAGGCACACAAAAGATATATGAGAAGATTTAGAAATATGAAATTCTCAGAAACCAAAATCAAAGAATCAAACATGTCAAACTGAGATGAAAAGAATTGAGGGTGAGGAGACGCGCAATGGTGGTTGACGTCCGGAGATGGCAGAAGCATCGGTGATTGCTGTTGTCACCGGTATAGGAGATGCCAGTGATTTGCCTGATTGAGGTACTGGAAATTAAAAGGGGAAACGCAGAGGGAAGGAGGGGAATGGGAGTGGTAGTTGGGTAAATATGAGTTTTTCAGATTGTGTATTTTTGTTCCAGAGGGGTGTAAAATGAAAAAGTTGGAGGTGTATGAGATGTTTTGGCATATCTTGATTGATATGAAATCTGATTCTGATTTCTATTCCTTCTTAAAAATGTGATGCGATGTTCTGATGTTTGAAATTGAATCAGTAAGGATTTAGATTGTCCGAAATGTGGTAATGTTGTTCTGTGCTTGTCATTCTTGACTAATTTGCCTGCATGATTGCTGCTACATGTGAATATTGTTTGACTCCAGATTTCCTATTGGAAGGAAATCTGCTTTGACATCGATTTCCATCTCAGAATCACAATTGACTTTGTACCACAAGAGAATACCTCAACTTCTAACAGCAGTCATTAGTTCTTCTAATCTTCAAACTGCATGGTCTTGTGATATTGTGTAAATAGTCATTATCCATTGTGTCATGAGCATCTGCTGCTGCTGTCTTTTGTTGATGTTTTGATACCTTGCTATTGCAAATTCTGTATGGACGTGTTGCTTGTGCGGATGTTATATTCTATTATATTGCTAAGTGCTATGCAGTTGCTGATATAATGACCTTTGTTATGGTTTTTAATATTGACGAGGCTATTCTATATAGAATGAAAGAAATAATGGGCCATAGAGGAATTATTGGTGTTTTTCTGATTTCTGTAAATTTATCATCCACGAAGGGTGAAATTTACCGAGATTGTGACCAGGTGCGTTTGTATTTTGGTATGGGAAATAAGATCAATAGTCTAGCTCAACTAATTGTCTTCTCTAGCTTCAGTTTTTCTGTTATTTTGGTTAGTTGAGGTTGTTTTCTTAGCTTTGATTTTCTCCTCTGTTTTTTATCTTTATTTCTTTTGTAATTTCACTAACCCTTTTTTCTGGCTTCTTGCTTTGCATAGGTGCTGTATTTTCTTCTTTATTGATATCTTTAGATGCTTCATTGCTTGTTGTCTTAGAAGCCTTTTGCTACATAGCAAATATGACCAGTAATTTATATCGATCAAGTAGCACTTAATTAAAGACTAGTATAGCGGAGTAGATATATATTAAGTTGGTTATATTTATGGAACAGAGAAGAAGAAAGACATAAGCTACCTAACAAACCTAGCCGGGGCAGAAGAGCTAAGCTACCTGTGTCAGAGATAGCTACAACTATCAACGAGCTACCTGTATCAGATAGCTACAACTATCAACGAGTTACTTTGCAGTCACCTCTCTGAGCTTGCTGAGGTACTACTTCTCTCTTAGTCTTATACTAGATGAGTTACTTTACAATCTTTTTTAGTGGAAAGAGAGGTTCCAAATGAGCTTAAGCAAGCTATTTTTGAATCCATTGCGGTAATATTCGAGACTAGATGCCTTTATATTTTTGTTCAACTTAATTTCAGTATGTTATTTAATTTTGTTAAAGAATCATATATAGAAAGTCTATTTTTGTTCAACTTAATTTCAGCATGTTATTTTTATTTTTTTCAGCAAGCTTTTGAGATTCCTGATAATGTTGATTAGGGATATATCCTTAAGAGCGCCGGTGAAAAGTGGAAAGATTTCAAAAAAGTACTTACTAGAGAAGCCAAAAAGCATAACAAAGAGCCTCCTGCACAGTACGATTTTATCGATCAGGCCACATGGGATGAGTTTTTACGACAACGATGCACTAAGGATTTCCAGGTTAAATATATACTTTACTACACGTTTTTTTTCATATTTACATTACGTGATTTTTTATGGCTTTCTATAGTATGTTCTACATGATCGAGAGGTAAAATATTGTTTGATATAGGGAGATGTTCATTGTTGTCTTTAAGTGATTTTCTGTTTGCAGCGATAATCGTTTAACTTGTTTTTATATAGCCTTTTTAATTTTACCCTACTTATTTTTCTGGATAACGTGTCCAATAACATACTTCAGAGTTGTCGTCTTCTTTTCTATGCCTTGATTTCAGCCAAGAAAGCCTAGAGTTTTCCATAGTTGAAAGCAACAGTAGACTCTCTGAACTAATACATTGATGCCCTACTGCTTCTATCTATAATGTATAATGCAAGGGAAACATGAGGTGACATAAAAAAGAGTTGTGCTTTGATTGTTATAAATTTTGGGGGGAAATTTGCTTGCTGTGTGATTTAGACGCTCATGAGTGAATGCAAGTTGAGTTACATTTGAATAAGGGTTGATGATGTTTACTAAGATAAAATTGATAACACGGTTGTTTCAAATATAAATATAAGGATAGAAAACAATTTTAAAAAGCATTATAATAATATATGATATGTTTGAAAGATAACATTGCCTTTGCAGGAAGGACTTCCTATATATTTTTGTTTACCTAGATATTTTTGCCCAATAATATTGTTTGATTATTTTACGTCTCTCCATGGCTTTCTATAGTTTGATTATATTTATTTAACATATATTAAATGCAGGAATTAAGTGCAAAAATAGTGATAATGCAAAGAAAGTTGAATATCATTACAGGCTTTCAAGAAAGGGTTATCGTCGTAAAGCTCGAGACATGGTAATGACTATTGGATTATGATTTGATAATTTTAAATGTCCCATTTTTGGTTGGTCGTTATGTTAATTTTTATTTTTTTAGATCATAGAGAAAGGGGAAAATCCTGCAACTTCTTTGATTCCTAGAGTTGAATTATGGTTGGCTGCAAGACAAATGGCGAATGGGACTCTCGATCCTGGAGTTAAAAGAGTAGCTTCAAAAATTGTAAGTGATCACTATATTGTATGTATTCTACAATCTCTCCTTTAATAATTAGCTGCTTATGTATCCATATCTTTTTTATTTTATGTGCTTAAGGTTGATCTCAAAGACCAAGAGTCTCAAGGGCTCATAAAACCCACAGGGAGAGATGATTTACTTGCTAAAGCACTAGGTAAGGATGAGCACCCTAGTCGGGTGAGGGGTGTAGGTTTTGGTAGCCCCGGTCTTGACATTTTAGAGGCCCCAGGGCGAAAAAATATTTTGGGCCCTAATTATTAATAACTCAACCCATATACTACATAAAATTTCATATAATTAATATCGAAATAATGCATAGTTACATATTACACTAGAAAATAATGAATAATCTGCGAGAAGAGCAAAAATAGAGTTGTAAGAACGATCCTCACAAGGGAATGACCAACTCCAAGGCTATGTCTTGGCACTGTGGGACTCAAGCACCAATTCAAATAATCCTTACAAGTTGTAATTCAAAAAAATAAGCAATTTCATATAATATATATCATATATGCACAATTCAAAAAATCCTCACAAGTTACACTAAAAGAACTGCAATTCCTTTCGCACTCAAGCATCAAATTTACACAATGGAAAATTCCATTACTAAGGTTGGAAGAAATTACAAACTAAAAGTAAGAAATTTACACAATTCTTTCAAAATAACCTTGATTTGCCACCATAAAAGTCCATTTTTAAAGATTTATTATGATCTAATTATGAGTTTAGGAGATAAATAAAAATGATGAAATTAAGGGATAAAGTTAGGGACTAAATAGAAATGAAAGAAAAAAGAGTAAGAATGGGAAAGTGTGAATATACGACTTTTTTGTTCAATGGAAATGCATTATTGTAGGCTGGGCCTTTTGATCGAATTAAGTTGACGGGCCCATTTTTGGGAAAGCCAGAAAAAAAAAAAAACGTTACTACAAAGATTTGAACCTGTGCACACATGGTTGGGTGTGGTAGTGCAAACCGCTGAGCTAGGTCATGATTCAAATCTATAAATAATAGTAATAATATACATAGTTATACAAATTTATTGGGCCCCTAAAAACTTTGGGCCCTAGGCCTGCGCCCTTGCTGCCCCTGCTTCTGGGCCGGGCTTGGGTTTTGGTGTAACTTCAAAGCAATACTTTGGTGAAAACAAGCGTAGACGTGCTGGTGCATCCCAACAAGTTGTTATTAGACTAGAGAATCAAGTGTCACACATGCAAAATCAAATACAAGACATGGCAAAAGTGATAATACAAATGCAAGCAGAGAAAGAATCTCAAGGCGAGCATATTAATCGTAGTAGACACGATAGTTGCTCATTGAAGGAATCACGTTCTTTTGCATAACTTAATAAGGTATAACAAGTTGTTACTATACTGTATTTAATTTATCAATTAGGTCTTATTTTATATGCATAACATTTTTTGTTTTTTGAAGGGAGAATGGAGGAAATGTAAGTTGTATTGGCCCGACCTAACAGTTCTGATTGCTAAAGGGCGAGCATTTATCCCATAAGTCGGGTCATATACATTGCTCCATGGCAAAGAATTGGATTCAATGCTTCAGTTGAAGGTCACAGTTAACACGGTTGTACATGGCCATGAGCATACAAAATTGCCATACTCGAGCGGAGATCAGGATGTCACCTGTATAGAAGATGCGATTGGAGGTTTTATCGCCTGGCCGAAGGACATGGTCATCTTTGTATCGGTATAGTAATTAATTTAAAATTCTTCATATCAATCATTATGTGAATTTATTTAAGGCCAATACTAAATTTTTTATACATTTACTATATGATGTCTTAGGATAATGATACATCAAAGGGTACAAAGATCTCAACAAGTAGTAAGCAATGCAAGAACAAAGGCTTAGAAAGTGCAAAATCAAAACAATGCTCGGTGATGTCAAGAGTTTCATCAATGTCAGTATCCATTGATAAGTTGGATATTACCATTGACATGCCCGAGAATATTCTACATCACGAGCATTTCTTGCACTTTGGAAAGAGAGAGTTAGATATATGGCTAGATGGCAAAGAACTTGAAACAATGCATGTTGCGATATATATGAGGTGAGTAATAACCTATAAAGATCATACTTGACTTTAATTTTATATTCACTTTGCATCATTATGCGCTCACTTATTTGTTTAATTACATGTGTTTTTATGAAAATCACAATTCGAGCAACTATGCTTTTCTTTGTTCAGAACGTTTGACTTTGCTTGTGAGTAATGATAACAACCTCAAAAAAAGAGCACAATATATGGTTCGATCTATGCTTAATTCTGATTTGAGAGGGCGTTTGTGGTTTGCTCCTTATAATGAAGGGTAAGTTAATTTTTATTATATTATGACATATATACTAGCAATTAATTATGCAAATAATCACATATTGTGAAAATTTTCTTACTTTTTCTTTGTAGTTTACATTGGATGCTAGCAGTGATTGATCCATTACAAAGCATCGTTTATTGGCTAGATCCACTCGGTAATGATGTTAGAATTGATTTTAAAAATTTAGCTACAAAATAAGACATTTTCCCCTAAACTTTTATTTTCTGTTGCATTTATTGATGTATATAGTTGTTGGTGGTGAATAACATCATTTATATGTGTAGGGCATTACACAAGTTCTACACTAAAGTGTTTAGAGACAAAAATGAAGATATCAGGAAAAGTAAGACGAAAAAGCGAGAAGTTGTAATACCCCTTATTTATTTGGTAAGAAAATTTTTGGTATTTTTGAGCTTTACTCATATGAGTTATTATTGCAAAATAATTGTATGAGATATTGTTGCAAAATAATTATATAAGATATTGTTGTAAAATATTTATATAAGATATTCGTGTAGGATAATTGTGGACTCAGGCGGGCACCAGTACCGGCACCGGCATCATGTAAGATGGGTGGGTGGCTTGGTAGCTGTGTTAGCTTGGCCTGGAGTGTCACAAATATATGCAGGATAATTATATAAAGTATTTGTGCAAGATATTTATATAAGATATTTGTGCACGGTATTTATATAAGATATTTGTGCACGGTAATTGTGCGAGGTAATTGCTTGAGATGTTTGTGCTAGATGGTGTACGAATATATTTAACCCGGGTTTAAGGAAATTAACCCAAGTTGAATTCGGATAAGAAGCACGATTTTTGGCCGTGACCGCACCCGGCGCCAGGCGCCACCGCACCCGCAGCAAGGCTAGAAAACAGAGGCGGTCGTCTTCCTCGCGCAAGTGGCTCGGATGGGATATTTTTGGGGCAGCCAAGTGGGCTTCCAAGTGACTTTGGCCTTGTCCCCTTGTCCCCGTCTTGTCCCCTCAGATGGAGTTCGGATTTGGGCTATAAAAGGGGTGAAACCGAACCCTTTCTTTCTCACTTCATCTTCTCCTTTTCTCCTCTGTTTTTCCTCCATTTTCGCTCGGTTTTGGGCTTGAATCGAGAGGCTTCATGGGTTGGAGAAGGTTGCCAAGGTGTTAGGTGAAGCTTAGAGGTGCTTTGTGATCAATTCGAATGCAAGACGAAGCTTGAATCGAGGTGGGTATTTTTCTCCCGCCATGGCTGTGTTCTTGGAGCTGGCCACTGTTCGACCACCGCACCCGGCGCCAGGCCTCCACCGCACCCGCGGAAAGGCTGTCCGAGAAGGGTTGTTTTGGAGTTTTGGCTTGAGGGATTTTTACTCCAGATCTGTCCCCGTTTTGGACTCAGGGACCCGTTCTTAAGCTTTGTTTGAGCTCGTCTTTCCAGGCAAGTGGTTGTGAATTAATTTGAAATAATTAAAATTTGATATTATATTAGGTTGTATATTCTGCTAGAATCAACGCTAATATAAGAGATATGCTGTAATCATGTGACTTGAGATTTTGATGTGATTTGTGATATGTGGAACTGCTTGTGATGTGTTTGTGTGAATTATTGGTGAAGCCCTTGCTTAGTCTATTCATTAGACTAACTCTTGTATTTTTATATTTCTGTAACGTCATAGGGGTGTCGTCCGTCCGTTTCGGCACATGCAGATCCGAGAAGGCTAGAAGCGACTATGAAGATGAACAGTGTTTTCGACAAGTTGTTTTGTCGCCTTGTTTAAAAGATTTCCGCTGTGCTATTTTGTATTTTGTTAAAGACTTTCGTTGTTGTATTTCTGATTATTGGATCGTTTTTGGAATCGTGTAATTCCGCGATCATGTGGTTTAATAAAAGTTATGATTTTAGTATTGTAACTATGTTTTAAGTCAGTTATGACGTCGGAAAAGCCTGGGGTGACTTCGGGGTTTACGTCCGGGGTCATCGACAGTAACGCTTTCAAATGGGTTAAAATTTGGGGGTGTTACAGATTTGGTATCAGAGCTAAAATGTTTTCCAAGAGCTCTGAATTTTTCAAATAAAAAGCCGTTCATAGTCGTGCCTCTTCTCTTCAGTCTGTTAAGGTGAATCTCTAGTTAGACTTGAGTTCCTAGTTTCCTTGTTATGCTTTGAGGTTATAGGACATTTGGTTAAAGTTTTTGAGGTTAAGGATGGTAAGGTTGTTATTGAGGTAGGTTTCTCATTGGCTTAGTGCAAGTTTCGGGGTCGAAACTTAAATTAAGGGGGTGGTAATGTAATACCCCTCATTTATTTGGTAAGGAAATTTTTGGTATTTTTGAGCTTTACTCGTATGAGTTATTGTTGCAAAATAATTGTATGAGATATTGTTGTAAAATAATTATATAAGATATTGTTGTAAAATATTTATATAAGATATTCGTGTAGGATAATTGTGGACTCAGGAGGGCACCAGTACCGGCACCGGCATCATGTAAGATGGGTGGGTGGCTTGGTAGCTGTGTTAGCTTGGCCTGGAGTGTCACAAATATATGCAGGATAATTATATAAAGTATTTGTGCAAGATATTTATATAAGATATTTGTGCACGGTATTTATATAAGATATTTGTGCACGGTAATTGTGCGAGGTAATTGCTTGAGATGTTTGTGCTAGATGGTGTACGAATATATTTAACCCGGGTTTAAGGAAATTAACCCAAGTTGAGTTCGGATAAGAAGCACGATTTTTGGCCGTGACCGCACCCGGCGCCAGGCGCCACCGCACCCGCGGCAAGGCCAGAAAACAGAGGCGGTCGTCTTCCTCGCGCAAGTGGCTCGGATGGGATATTTTTGGGGCAGCCAAGTGGGCTTCCAAGTGACTTTGGCCTTGTCCCCTTGTCCCCGTCTTGTCCCCGTCTTGTCCCCTCAGATGGAGCTCGGATTTGGGCTATAAAAGGGGTGAAACCGAACCCTTTCTTTCTCACTTCATCTTCTCCTTTGTTTTTCCTCCATTTTCGCTCGATTTTGGGCTTGAATCGAGAGGCTTCGTGGGTTGGAGAAGGTTGCTAAGGTGTTAGGTGAAGCTTAGAGGTGCTTTGTGATCAATTCGAATGCAAGACGAAGCTTGAATCGAGGTGGGTATTTTTCTCCCGCCATGGCTGTGTTCTTGGAGCTGGCCACTGTTCGACCACCGCTCCCGGCGCCAGGCCTCCACCGCACCCGCGGCAAGGCTGTCCGAGAAGGGTTGTTTTGGAGTTTTGGCTTGAGGGATTTTTACTCCAGATCTGTCCCCGTTTTGGACTCAGGGACCCGTTCTTAAGCTTTGTTTGAGCTCGTCTTTCCAGGCAAGTGGTTGTGAATTAATTTGAAATAATTAAAATCTGATATTATATTAGGTTGTATATTCTGCTAGAATCAACGCTAATATAAGAGATATGCTGTAATCATGTGACTTGAGATTTTGATGTGATTTGTGATATGTGGAACTGCTTGTGATGTGTTTGTGTGAATTATTGGTGAAGCCCTTGCTTAGTCTATTCATTAGACTAACTCTTGTATTTTTATATTTCTGTAACGTCATGGGGGTGTCGTCCGTCCGTTTCGGCACATACAGATCCGAGAAGGCTAGAAGCGACTATGAAGATGAACGGTGTTTTCGACAAGTTGTTTTGTCGCCTTGTTTAAAAGATTTCCGTTGTGCTATTTTGTATTTTGTTAAAGACTTTCGATGTTGTATTTCTGATTATTGGGTCGTTTTTGGAATCGTGTAATTCCGCGACCATGTGGTTTAATAAAAGTTATGATTTTAGTATTGTAACTATGTTTTAAGTCAATTATGTCGTCGGAAAAGCCTGGGGTGACTTCAGGGTTTACGTCCGGGGTCATCGGCAGTAACGCTTTCAAATGGGTTAAAATTTGGGGGTGTTACAGAAGTACGATGGAAGCTTATCCAGGTTAGTTATCAAGAGAGTTGTTTTCTTATGCACAATTGAGCAACTTGTACAATGTTGTTTTAGTTGATTAGTTTGCTTGCTTCTTAAACAATTTTTTTTTGATTTGAAGTGTCCTAAACAATTGAACAACTACCAATGTGGATACTATATATGTCGGTACATGCGAGAAATTATTGAAAGAGGTGTTAACAGAATCCCAGAGAAGGTATACATGTGTACTTAGATAATAATTTCAAGAGATCAAAACATGATATTTATATACTTATCATATATTTACTGTTGTAGTATTTTGAAGGCTCTCCAACAACCTATGGAGATGAGCATATTTATGACATACATACAGAGTGGCTTGAGTTTGTGGAACCTCTAATCAAGGATGAAATCAATCAACATTAGCTTCATGGAATGGTTAGTGCATATTTTTCTTCTCTTTATAAAAAAATTATAATCATAAAAACTTTTACTTAATGTCTTTGTCTTGAAATAATCAAAATAAACTATTGTAGGTTTTCAAGACATGTATGCTCGTCCATGACCGGAGCTATGCGCGCAGAAACAAAATATCATTGTGTTCTTTTGATTATTTTGGTACATTACTTAGAAATTATTGAATACGATAGTAGGCAATATACTTTTGTGTACTAAATTATGACATATTATAATTTATGAAAAATTCTTTTTATGCATATGAGTTTGTACATGTTGTATATAGTCAATTTGTGCTACCAATTTTTTTTTTTTTTTTTTTGATAAGGTAAGAATTTAAAATTGTGTTAAAAACACAACTTTGAGAGGCCGAATACAACAACTGTCGGAAAAACCGACAAAGAACAAACACAACAAACAACACAAGATACAAACTAGAGGAAGAAAAAGCAAAAGAACCTAGAGACAAGGTGAGTAAAGCACAAAACAAACTTGTACCGCCGGAAGGATCGTCAAACATCTTTGATAAGTCCGAAACTACAACTCGATTTACCGCCTAGGAAAGCTTCATCATCCATCAGAGTGCATCAAAAGGCTAAAAAAAAGGGGGGGGGGGTCGGAGCATCTCGCTTGGGAAAGGTTGCTCCTTTCTAAGGGAGAGGCTGAAAATGTTTCTGCTTCTGATGCTCGAGCTCCGGCTACAGCTGGCGGTGCTGGAGCACTGGAAACCGGATCCGGTAACGGGGGCTCGGTTGCCGACGGTGGCGTCGGCCAAATCTTTGCAGTCGATCTGCAGCTGATGGTGGCCGTGGTGGCGGCGGTGGTCGGAATCTGGATCGGAGAGGAGGCGAATGAGATGTTCCATGGATTTGAGGCCAGAGGTGGCCAGTTCCTGGATGGTCAGCCGCTCGTCTTCCTCCGGCGTGCTCTTGGAGTACCTGCCGGAAAACTGAGTCTCCAAGCAACTGAAGAGCCGGTAGAAAGTGCGAGAGGTGGGGGTAGTTCGGAACGGGGCTCGGTCGGAGCAGTGGGGGTTGGGCTCGGTCGGAGGGGGCTCGGTCGGAGCAAGGGTTCAACACAGCCCCAAAGCTAGGGCCGGCTGCTCCCAAGGGGAGCGTTTCAAAAATGTCTTTTTTAAGTCCCAATATTTGTGCTACCAATTTGATTTCATGTGAAACATTATAATATAGACGATGGTTATATGCAGGAAAAAAAATTAATACAAAATTAAAACTTAAAAAAATCCAAAATCCTTTTACCCCGGTAAGTTATATATATCGTGGTCCGAACTTTTTGATAATTGAAAATATTACCCCGGTTCAATATAGAATTGGGGTCTCAGTTTTTATACCCGGACCCCGGTTTTTCATAAAAATCGCGGTCCAGTGTTTATACCCAGACCCCGGTTTTTCTAAATAACCGAGGTCCAGGTTTTATTAAAAAAAAATAGTTTACCTCGGTTTTTAAAAAAAAACCGGAGTCCGGAATCCGGTTACAAAAAACCGGGGTCCGACACCCGGACCTCACCGAGAACAACCACGGTTTCAGAACTGCGGTCCGGAGAATAAAATTACCACGGTCCGGGTGCCAGTTCTGTACTAGTGAGGAGTAGGGGAAGTGGTGGTGTTTGAGGGGGTGGGAGATCTGGTGCCATCAGTGCCAGTGCCAAATGTGTTTGGATCATTTGACATTTTGAGGGAGAAGAGAAAGTGTTGATTTTGAGGGTTTAGGTTAGGCTGCTGATACCATGTGAGAATGAAAATAATCTCATTTGGGTTGCCTTTGTATTAGGAAGTAATATATATATATATAGTTACAAGGAGAATCTGGAAGATATTAATAGACTCCAGATATTGAGCTAAATACATAACAAATAACCAATTTACAAAATATGCTAACATTCGAGAGAAAACTGCAAATCTCCAACCACACGGGCGGCGAGAGGAACTGACCTTTCTCGGCGGTGGCTTCACCTATTTGGACTACTGGTGGCGGTGACTCTTGTTCCTCTCTCAAGGTGGAACCCGGTGGCAGGGTGATGCGAACAACCCCTGAAGTGTTGTCTGCAACGCAGGATCTTTGATTCCTCAAGTTTGAATTCGATTCCTTCTCTTCCGTAGCCAAAGTGATGGCTTTCCTAGGGCTAAAGAGATAACCCTCAAACGCGTTCAAAGTGATGAACGAAAGGATCAAAGAGATGATCACAAACACCGAAGAGACGATGATCAATTGCTCGAAGCGACGAGCTACGGGATAGACGATTCGTGGGATCGAAGAGTTGACGTTGGAACTCAAGGGAAGGAGCGTACTCAACTTTACTACTCAAATTCAACGTAACATTAAAACTAGGGTTTCTGGGTTTAAATAGCGACAAAAGAAATAATAAAAATATAATAATAAATTGTTCAGCAAAACGACGAAATTGAGAGCGCGGACGCGGTCAGGAACTCGGGCAGGAACTCGGTCGAGTTCTTGGCCGAGTTCCGATCTGGGCCCAGAACTCGGTCCAGAACTCGGTCGAGTTTTGGATCGAGTTCTTGTCTGGAGGCATAACTCGGTCCAGAACTCGGTCGAAATCTGGGTCGAGTTCTTGGCTGCTTTGCTCTGCTTCCGCGATCTCGTTGTCTTCATCCTTTGCCGTCATCGAGGGGGTCATGGAGCTATCAATCTCCCCTTCTTGGCTTCGAAGCGTCCCCGCTTCGTCCTCGTCGTCAAAAGCAGGAGGCGTAGAAGGAAGAAGATTAGCGACGTTGAACGTAGGATGCGCACCATAGTCATCGGGTAAATGCAAGCGGTAGGCGTCGACACCAAGGCTTTGTAGCACCTGAAATGGACCATCACCTCTAGCATCCATCTTGTGGCATCACTTGAATGGAAAGAGATCGCGACGCAAGTGCAGCCATACCAAGCCTCCGGGCCCAAACTCCACGGTACACCGGCTTGCATTGCGTTCCTGCAAAAGAGTAGACACCGTAGGGGGTAAATCAACCAAAGCCTTAACATGTAAGAAACACACGAAAGGATCAAGTAAAAAGCAAGGAAGACGTCCCTGAATTATTGGAGAGACATCCCGAGACCGGGCTAAGGGCAGCCGGTTCTCGCAGTTGTCTTGAATGTCGGTTTGTGGAGGCGTCTCAAACGTGAAGTACTGGATCACCTTTGTATTGATGATGTTGCGGTAACTCCCACCATCTTCGTTGGCGGTAATAACGCTGCGTGGAACCAAGCCAATAGGCACGTTGTCTTGCTCGTCCATAGAGATGCATATGTATTCGTCCATCTCCTCCTCCTTCTCCTCACCGTCGTAGGTGTCAAATACCGGGCCGGCTTCGTAGGTGTCCTTGTCAATAGACTCGTAGCCAGAGGTGTTCGAGAAGAGGACATTGAGAAGAGGACCCTTGCGGTCCATTGGCCGGATGGTTGTGGCCGAATGGTTCAACATTGGGTCAGCCGTGGGCAACCTCATGTCACTCAAGGTCCGACGAAGGTGGGCAAGCTCGGTAGCCTGTGCGGCGAGGAGGCGGTCTTTCTCTTCGATCGAAGCTTGAAGTGTGTCATTTGCTGCATGAAGGTGGTCAAGTTGCTCATAGGCGGAGTCCATGTGTCCGGGGCTGCGGTGGCCCATAGAAGGAGAGGCACTCGATGTAGGGACATCCATAGTACCTATACGAAGCATGCAACACTAGTAGTAAGTTAGACCAAGCAAAAGAACAAGTCCAAGCTAAGTCCTTGTCTCAAAAGTGAACCAAGAAATTTTCCGCTGGGCGTACTAGTTTTGGTTGCTCGTGAGGAGGGAGGGGCTTGAACGGAAGGCAACAAAGCAAAAACTAGAAAATCACACAAAATTTCCAAGGTCAAGTAGATCAAGTCAAGTTTCTAAGAATTAATCGCAAGAAAGTTGAAATTATTGCCCTTTTGAATGAGTGTTGCGTAGAGACATGAAAGGAGTGAAGATGGAGTATGACCGTATGGTGCGTTCTCTGCCTTTTCTTTTGTTTCTTTTTGTTTTTGAGGCTTTCGTCTTCCCAAACCTTTTGTTTTGTTTGATGGAAGGTGAGAATAGTATGTATGTTTCTGTTTATACGGTCACACTATCTGTTTTTTTTTTTGATATGATGGTGAATCAAGCAAGAAAGAACCACACAAGCAAGTGTAGGAGAAGAAAGAAAAGATAAAGCAACTATGAGGGAATTAAATCGAACAACTAATCTAGCAATTAATCCAAAGATAAAGCAAGACTTAAGCAACAAGAAAATCAAATATGCAATTAAGGAAACAAGAGAGTGCTAGAAGGATAGATGTGAGGGTTGTTGGAAAGTAACCAAAACCTAAGGAAATTAGGGTTGCAGCCGTGAGAGAGAAGTTGCGGAAGGGGGTGGTGGCGGCAGACGGTGGTGGTCACAGCTAGGGTTCCGGAGAATGATGGTGGTGAGAAAAAAAAATCTGGGTTTTGCAAGCGGAAAATTACAAGGAATCACAATACGAGAGAATAACAAACTTATTGGATAGGCTCTGATGCCAGTTGATGGAAACAACCCCTGAAGTGTTGTCTACAACGCATGAGCTTTGATTCCTCAAGCTTGAATTCGATTCCTTCTCTTCCGTAGCCAAAGTGATGGCTTTCCTAGGGATAAAGAGATAACCCTCAAACGCGTTCAAAGTGATGAACGAAAGGATCAAAGAGATGATCACAAACACCGAAGAGACGATGATCAATTGCTCGAAGCGACAAGCTACGGGATAGACGATCCGTGGGATCGAAGAGTTGACGTTGGAACTCAAGGGAAGGAGCGTACTCAACTTTACTACTCAAATTCAACGTAACATTAAAACTAGGGTTTCTGGGTTTAAATAGCGACAAAAGAAATAATAAAAATATAATAATAAATTGTTCAGCAAAACGACGAAATTGAGAGCGCGGACGCGGTCAGGAACTCGGGCAGGAACTCGGCCGAGTTCTTGGCCGAGTTTCGATCTGGGTCCAGAACTCGGTCCAGAACTCGGTCCAGTTCTGGGTCGAGTTCTTGTCTGGAGGCATAACTCGGTCCAGAACTCGGTCGAAATCTGGGTCGAGTTCTTGGCTGCTTTGCTCTGCTTCCGCGATCTCGTCGTCTTCGTCCTTCGCCGTCATCGAGGGGGTCATGGAGCTATCAATCTCCCCTTCTTGGCTTCGAAGCGTCCCCGCTTCGTCCTCTTCGTCAAAAGCAGGAGGCGTAGAAGGAGGAAGATTAGCGACGTTGAACGTAGGATGCGCACCATAGTCATCGGGTAAATACAAGCGGTAGGCGTCGACACCAAGGCTTTGTAGCACCTGAAATGGACCATCACCTCTAGCATCCATCTTGTGGCGTCGCTTGAATGGAAAGAGATCGCGACGCAAGTGCAGCCATACCAAGCCTCCGGGCCCAAACTCCACGGTACGCCGGCTTGCATTGCGTTCCTGCAAAAGAGTAGACATCGTAGGGGGTAAATCAACCAAAGCCTTAACATGTAAGAAACACGCGAAATGATCAAGTAAAAAGCAAGGAAGACGTCCCTGAATTATTGGAGAGACATCCCGAGACCGGGCTAAGGGCAGCCGGTTCTCGCAGTTGCCGTGAATGTCGGTTTGTGGAGGCGTCTCAAACGTGAAGTACTAGATCACCTTTGTATTGATGATGTTGCGGTAACTCCCACCATCTTCGTTGGCGGTAATAACGCTGCGTGGAACCAAGCCAATAGGCACGTTGTCTTGCTCGTCCATAGAGATGCATATGTATTCATCCATCTCCTCCTCCTTCTCCTCACCGTCGTAGGTGTCAAATACCGGGCCGGCTTCGTAGGTGTCCTTGTCAAAAGACTCGTAGCCAGAGGTGTTCGAGAAGAGGACATTGAGAAGAGGACCCTTGCGGTCCATTGGCCGGCTGGTTACGGCCGAATGGTTCAACATTGGGTCAGCCGTGGGCAACCTCATGTCACTCAAGGTCCGACGAAGGTGGGCAAGCTCGGCAGCCTGCGCGGCGAGGAGGCGGTCTTTCTCTTCGATCGAAGCTTGAAGTGTGTCATTTGCTGTATGAAGGTGGTCAAGTTGCTCATAGGCGGAGTCCATGTGTCCGGGGCTGCGGTGGCCCATAGAAGGAGAGGCGCTCGATGTAGAGACATCCATAGTACCTATACGAAGCATGCAACACTAGTAGTAAGTTGCACCAAGCAAAAGAACAAGTCCAAGCCAAGTCCTTGTCTCAAAAGTGAACCAAGAAATTTTCCGCTGGGCGTACTAATTTTGGTTGCTCGTGAGGAGAGAGAGGCTTGAACGGAAGGCAACAAAGCAAAAACTAGCAAATCACGTCCCAAACAACACACAAAATTTCCAAGGTCAAGTAGATCAAGTCAAGTTTCTAAGAATTAATCGCAAGAAAGTTGAAATTATTGCCCTTTTGAATGAGTGTTGCGTAGAGACATGAAAGGGGTGAAGATGGAGTATGACCGTATGGCGTTCTTTGCCTTTTATTTTGTTTCTTTTTGTTTTTGAGGCTTCCGTCTTCCCAAACCTTTTGTTTTGTTTGATGGAAGGTGAGAATAGTATGTATGTTTTTGTTTATACGGTCACACTGTCTATTTTTTTTTTGACATGATGGTGAATCAAGCAAGAAAGAACCACACAAGCAAGTGTAGGAGAAGAAAGAAGAGACAAAGCAACTATGAGGGAATTAAATCGAACAACTAATCTAGCAATTAATCCAAAGATAAAGCAAGACTTAAGCAACAAGAAACAAGGAAATCAAGTATGCAATTAAGGAAACAAGAGAGTGCTAGAAGGATAGAGGTGAGGGTTGTTGGAAAGTAACCAAAACCTAAGGAAATTAGGGTTGCAGCCGTGAGAGAGAAGTGGTGGAAGGGGGTGGTGGCGGCGGACGGTGGTGGTGGTGTGGTGGTCACAGCTAGGGTTTCGGCGAATGATGGTGGTGAGAAAAAAAAATATGGGTTTTGCAAGCGGAAAATTACAAGGAATCACAATAAGAGAGAATACCAAACTTAGCTTGGATAGGCTCTGATGCCAGTTGATGGAAACAACCCCTGAAGTATTGTCTGCAACGCAGGATCTTTGATTCCTCAAGCTTGAATTCGATTCTTTCTCTTCCGTAGCCAAAGTGATGGCTTTCCTAGGGCTAAAGAGATAACCCTCAAACGCGTTCAAAGTGATGAACGAAAGGATCAAAGAGATGATCACAAACACCGAAGAGACGATGATCAATTGCTCGAAGCGACGAGCTACGGGATAGACGATCCGTGGGATCGAAGAGTTGACGTTGGAACTCAAGGGAATGAGCGTACTCAACTTTACTACTCAAACTCAACGTAACATTAAAACTAGGGTTTATGGGTTTAAATAGCGACAAAAGAAATAATAAAAATATAATAATAAATTGTTCAGCAAAACGACGAAATTGAGAGCGCGGACGCGGTCAGGAACTCGGTCGAGTTCTTGGCCGAGTTCCGATCTGGGCCCATAACTCGGTCCAGAACTCGGTCGAGTTCTTGTCTGGAGGCATAACTCGGTCCAGAACTCGGTTGAGTTCTGGGTCGAGTTCTTGGCTGCTTTGCTTTGCTTCTGCGATCTCGTCGTCTTTGTCTTCGTCGTCTTCGTCCTCTTTGTCCTTCGCCGTCATCGAGGGGGTCATGGAGCTATCACATGGGGCTCGACTAGTGGTGGCAGGGTGCTAGTCTAGTGGTGGTGGCAAACAATTGATAGGATAGGACACTAAAAACCCTAAAAAATTGTTGAAAAGGAAAGAAGTAGAAGTTTTTGAGTTTCTTTTATTATTCTTTTGTCATTCAAATTTTGAATTTGAGCTCAAATTTAAAATTTTATAAATTCTAGATTTTACTTTTAAGAATATATTTTTTTACTCAACATAATAATTACTAACTTTAGTTACTGATAAGAGAGTACATGAATGTGTTTTTACACTAAGTGTAAATGTACATTTGTCCGTGATCGTAAAGTATCGAATATGTACCTGTTGAATAGGCTATGTTGCAATTTATGTTGTAGGGATGCCTGTCTGCGTAAAGAGGTGAGTAGGCATCAATTGTTTCACCATCCAATTACACATACAATTAGATCAAATAATACGACCAAGACCACCTAGAAAAAGGATTAGGAAAAAAGACAAGATCACCAAGGAAGAGGATTAAGACAGATTTTCATAAATCCCATGATTTCATTAAAATATAGACCCGTGATTCCATTAAAATGTAGACAATATTTAGTAAAATAGTCACAATTTTGTTGTAGTATTTATCTAAGGGTGTGTTTAGATCGCCATCTTCGATGTATTACATTGTATTAAATGATGACATTTAATGCAATGCAATGCATTATGTGAGGTGATTTAAACACACCTTAATTCGCATTTAAGATCAGTTAAAAAGTTAATAGAAAGATTGGCAATTTCTTACATTACATTGTGCCAAAATTTCAACGAGAAGAAGGCCAAAAATATCATTTCTGGGAGTTGTATAATATTACAAAATTAGTTTACTTTTCCTTAATTTGCTTATTTTTTAGTTTACTTCAGTACTTAATATTGTTATGTAGGTTTGCATTCTAATAGGATTAGGTTTACATTATATTTCCATATTTAAGAAAAATATTCAGATTAATAAATTTTAGTTTTGAAATTTAGAACCAAGTTAACATATTCACGATTTAGTTGAATGTGATCCAAAGTGTTTGAAAGAGAGATACAAACACTTTGAAAGAGTTTGTGAACTCAATAATCATTTTGATCCATGATCTTAGATCGAGGGAAAAAACTCAGATTTTTAAGAAATTAAATTCTTTGAAAATAAAGATATAAGAGTTCTTGCCCAAAGATATGGATGAAAAACAAACGTGACTTAGGGAGACTGAGTCACATGTCAAATGATATGACATTCCTAGCATTGAAAGGTAAGAACTTGTTTTGCCTTTCAAGTTATTTGCATTATTTTTCAACAAGTAATAGTTTAATTTCTGTTAGTTTTACTTTAGTTTCAGTAACAGTATCTCAAAAAGCCATAAAAACACAAAATTGGTTTGAATTCTTTCCATATTTTGTCCAGACTAAAGTTGTTCTTTTATGCAAATTTATTTCACATTTAGAATATTTCAATATAAGTTTGTCCTTATAAACTTCGTTGAAAATGAACATCATTTGATCCCTAAAAAACCCTAAAAACTTATTTTTGTGTGATTTGCATGCCATCGACCACCACATCTGCCACCTGACACCACCGCCTCTTGCCCTCACCACTAGTAGTTATATATCAAAAACTCAACAATTTCAGCACACCCTAGCCCTATGAAACACATTGCCCTAGTTTGGATCACTTTACCTTTCACAATCTCCAACTATGTTTCTTGTTTTTAGGATGTTTGCCCGCCTTTAGAGTAATCTTTTGGTCATTTCAATTGCTAGAATTTGACTTAAATACTCGTCGACAAGGGCTTTTTTGACATTGCATTTGTTACCTTGATGGTGTACTTGATATCTTTGAGTTTCTTTTGTTGATTTCAGGGTCACCATATATTCAATTTTTTTGGAATATATCAGTGGCAAATGACCTAAAACTCCAAGAGTCACTAGACCTCATATCAGTCATTACAACGAACATTACTATGTCCCAACAAACTTCTTCGATGTCGTTACTATGAAGACCGAGGTCTTTATTATGAGGAGCCATGTCACCACCTTCGAGGTATCCGACTTCTTACTATGGATAACCACACCCACCAGAAAGTATCATTACGTACTATGACGATGAGCGACGACCACCCCAAGATATGTTGATCAACAATACAGGGAACCACCTCAACCATTTCCAAGGAACCCGAAACGATACGTCCAAGTAGAGTTTGAGCGGAATCCTATTAAAACTTAATGAAATGACCTCGTCAAAGGGACTACACTTTTCTACTATGAGTTGAAAGACCATGGAAAAAAGAGTAAGAATTGGAAGCATGTAAGAATCTTTACGCACATGAAGAAGAAGATAAGTGGATGACATAATGAAAAACTCTCTAAGAAGATTTACGCTAAAGACGTCTTGAAGCTCATGAAACAGGTAGAACAAGGAAAAAATTTAGTTCGAAGCCAATGAATATAACTTTCCATCTCCCTTGAGATCAAGTGCATATTCTAGCAAGATGATGCACGGAAAATGAGATTTTACTTGCTGAAGAAAAAAATTTAGATTCACCACTGGATGTTCCATCTCATGCTCCAATTCTAGATCCTCGATCTTACTTGGCCCCCATTATCTTCACCTAAGGTAAGGTTAGCCTAGAACCAACTAAAACAACCTGAAATTGGGTCATTATCACACATAAAGAGGTTTCAAAGCATCCACACATGTTGACAAGGTAAGTCAACCACTAATGCTCCAACCTTTCCTAAGTTTGATCAACACATGTGCTTTATGTCCTAATCCGGTTCACATGCTCGATTTGAAGACAAATTAGAGATAAGAGAGGGAGAATGATGAGAAGCGATTTGTAGTCCTTTTACGAAGAACATCTAGACCACCAAAAAAAGATCAACACAAAGATTTTTGGAAATACAATCAATTTGTCAAAATGTGGATAATTATAAGTAAAATGGTCATAACTTTGGCTAGAATCTATTACATATCTACTAAAATAAACCTCACTATGTCACATGGCACCTCCATACTAATCATGTCACTTGTTTTTTTTCCTCCAATTGTCACTTTTTAAAAATAAATTTATTTTTATAACAAAGACTTTTATCCCAAACTTAGCACTCATCTTTTCCTAATTGAAATACAAATCAATCACAAAGATTACAAATCAATTACAAAGATTACAAATCAATCATAAAATATTACAAATTCAAAACTTCCACAACACTCATCAACTCAGAATTGGATTGACCTCCTCTCGCCAAAAAAATAAAAGAATTAGATTGATCTCCATGTAAGTTTTCTTCAAAAGGACTATCCAGAACACATGACTCGTAGTTGCCCCTGCATTCGCCTCTTTCAAAGTTCATCCACCATCAATATGCCATCACCGGTGAGCGTCGAACTGTTTTCCCTCCATGGCCGATCTCCCTTTACCGCCATCGCCACACCATCACCAGTGAGCGCCAATCTGCATATCCCCTGCCACATCACCATCTTGGAATCCCTGGTTCATCGCGACATTTGTCTCAATAAAGGTTTTGGACCTTTTAATTGAAAAAAATCCCTTATAGTAGCCATTAGTCGGAATACAATAATTGAAGTACTTCTGCATTTTCAAAGTGAGACTAATTAAAGGTCATATACTGGAAAATCTTAACAACAAAGATCAATGGTCAATTAAAAGTTAAATAGCAGTTATAAAAATCAAGGTAAGCATCGATGTAACTAATTGCTACATATTTGTGGATATAGAGTTGTAAAGTTATAGATCATGAGTTTTGGTTATAACTATTTTCTTTAGAAAAAAATTCAAAGATATTCGATGTGAGATATCTAAAACTAATTTAGGATATCATATTTATGATTGATTTTTTCTTTCAATTTCGTAATTCTCTATTTTAGCTTAAGGTTCTTAATTAACCCGAATAATTTTTTACACTACTTTTTTATTTTTTATTTTACCTAATCGGTATGATATGTCAAAAGTTTTGTTATAACGACTTTTTGTAGAAAGAAGAGTAAATAAAACATATTCGATAAAATCAAAGATTAAGAATAATGATATCTATAGAGAATACTTTCCAAATAAATTAAAACCCATATTAAAATCCATGCATTTTTTTTAAATTAATATATATTTGTCAACACAGTATCCAAATCAAAAATAATTTTTGTTATTTCAATTTTTTTTCTAGTTTTAAAATTCATTCTAATCATAAATATGTCATCTAAATGATATTATATATATTAAAGGATAGGCCTTTTAGCAAAAATATCCATTTGGAAGTAGGATTTAACAAATTTAGGCTTGTTGCTTTTGGTTTTGCAAGCATGTCCAATTTGGGCATTTGAAATTTCAATTTTACCTTTTTTTTAATTATAAAAAGTTAGAAAAAGTTTTTATTTCCCAAAACATAAAGGTAAAAGAAAATAATAAAAGGTAAAATTGAGAAAGAAGTACAATGGAAAGATAAATTAAAAGCCAAAATAAAATGGAGCAAAAAGAATAATAAATCAGAAAGATGTACAATGGAAAGGTAAAAGAAGTACAACCTTAGAAATGTAAGTTTCTATCAATCACATCCATCAGTCCAATTTTCCCTCCAAAAAAATTCTCACCCCATATCGTTGCATCTATCCCACTACAAGTCATTTTCATGATTCCTCAAGATTGATCCTTCTACAATCCACATCTTGTTCTTGACAGACAAGGCCTTCATCAATGATTTCCTCCACCTCCGATAATTTTGTCCAACTATTTGAATTGTTGAGAGAATCATGCCGGAATTGTCGGATGGATGGACGGATAACGGATTCATCAAATCATTCACTGTGATTTGATATCCTCTTCTCTGATATGATCCAATAGAGGCTGAGATTGCAGGTGATCCAGTAGCCATGACAGAAACAAGATTGACAACAGAATTCAACTTTGTTGCCCGATCTTTAGTGAATAGAGCTTAGATCAACTTGTGAGAGAGAAATTTGAACGATCTTACACACACTCTGTGATACCCCGTAATTTTGTAAGGCTATTTTGGGAATTATGGATTTTTCCCGAACGTCCGTTTGGTACGTCGGATTTAATTCTGAGAGCTTAAGACATTCTGTAATGTGCTCTGTATTTGTAATATTTTTCTCAGTGAAGAATTATACAGTCGAGGTGTGTTGGGAGTTTATACTCGTTCGTGTACGACTTTTGTTAACGCGGATTAAGATTGGTACAAGTTTATTGCCCAAGAGTTGTTATCTAATGGGCAATAGTACAAGATTCTTTATCTAAAGGTTTTTGTCCAAGAGCCATTGTCCAAGGGGCAAAAGGGTTTGGATATTGTCCAAGAGGCAAGGACCCTAATTTCTTCTATAAATAGAGGTGTTGGGTGAGGGTGGAAGAGGGTGCGAAAGACGCGGAAGCGCTCTCAGATTCTCGACTCTCAAAAACGCTCTCAAAGAAAACGCTCTCTCTCGAGAAGGCTCTAAGTGGATCGTCGGAGCTCGTTTAGTGTCGTTCTCGGTGGCCAAGGGGAAGCTTGGGAGGCCCTTAGAAGCCTAGAAACCAAGCAAGGCGAAAGACGAGCCAAATCAATCGTCGAGGGTGAGTTTTCTCCTCTCGTATTTCTGTTTTCGTTCGCGACGGCGACCGCCGCGAGGATCACGGCGACCGCCGGCTCGAAGGCGGCGACCGCCGGCATGAGACGGCGTCCGCCGTGAGGAACACGGCGACCGCCGGCATGAGACGGCGCCCGCCGTGGTGAACGGCGACCGCCGTGATGAATGAGGCCAGCCGCCGTGGTTGAGCGGCGCCCGCCGTGGTTGAGACGGCGCCCGTCGTGAATTGGGCGGCGCCCGCCGTGATTGTTGTGGCGCCCGCCGGCGAGTTGTTGTTGGCCGGGTTGTTGGTGTTGGCTTCCGTAGCCTTCGTTCGGGTTTCATTTCCTTCGATTCCTTTCGTTCTTTCGTAGATCGGTATTGTTGTTTGTCGAATCTAACTTAGGGTTTCTGTATGGGTCGATCCGAAGGTACCGGAGTTGGCAGATTCGTCTCTGTGTCGAGCCCGGAATCCCGTCGTTAGACTTCGTTCAAACTCTGCAGATTAAGGCAAGTGGCGGTTCGCTCTTGCTCATTCGTTCCATATTTACATTAATTATCAGTAGTTTATCTGAGTAATTAATTTGGAATGAATATTCTGTTTGTCTGGAAACGGTTTTGATAAACCGTTTTGAAAATCATATAATAGGTTGTATATCTGTTAGAACAACGCTATTATCTGTGATCGCCTTTCATGCCTTTATGTGGATTTATCCAGTAACGGTTGTTGTGCTGTACTGTTTAGTTAGCACTAGTGGCTAGGAACGCAATGTACCTTGAGGGGGTTTAGCTGTTTCTTTATAACTGGTACTTGGTGGTTCATCCCCAGTACTTTCTCTTTGGTCATGACCATACCCTTTCACAGGGTAGGCGCACTTTGCTAGTGCCAAATCTTTCAGGGTTCATCCCTTCGATATCTCTTGTGAGGAGATCTGATATCTCTTGTGAGGAGATCCGATATCTCTTGTGAGGAGATCTGATATCTCTTGTGTGGAGATGTAAAAGCTTATAACGTAATGCTCGTTTTGGAATTAAATAAGATAAGTGCCCGAGTGCACATGATTAATATACCTTGGGCGAGTAGTGCAGCTAAGTTCAGTACAGCTAGGAAAACTCGTCTTGACTTGAATGTAGTACGTTCTCTTTCCAATCTGGATTTGCTGTAGGCGATGAGGTTGGTCGTGAACCGAAGCATCTCAGTCAGTTTTAAATCATTGTTGTATGATCCTGTAATCATTCCAGATTTGTCATTTTTCCTTAAAGACTCAATCTCTTGGAGTCTCTTTTCGAGTCGATTTCTGTGAAGATGAAGTCTTCCAGAATCTTCTCTCATGCATACCTCTTGTTGTTATTCCGTGAAAGTGTCGGGTTATGTATCGTCCCTTCGGTTATTATTCGAGGGACAATGATAGTAAACGGTTACGATCACTCGAACCATTCTGCTTTTTACCCTTGCTAGTCTATTCAAGTAGACTAACCCACGAACTTTGTTCTCCGCATGTGGGCTGGTGTCATCCGTTCGATTCGGCACATTAGATAGAGTGAAGATTTGAGGAGACTAGATTGACTATGAAGACGACGGTTGTTTTTGGATGTTTTAATAATTGCTTTTAATCAGGTTGAGATCCTTGGGCAGGTGATCATCACGATCACAACCCCGTTTGTAAAATCTTTTATTTGTCTTCCGCTGTACTTTGTTTGAACTCTGTGTTTGGCCTATTCGGGATTGGGTTGTAATCCCGTAACTCTTGTTTCCTCAACAATGTTATGTTTTGGAATTTATTGCTTGATCTTTGTGTATCAATTGCATTTCATAAATTGTATTTATTTGGTAAAGCCTTGGGTGATCTCGGTAAGGAACACTGGGGTCACTGACGGTAATACCTTTCCAAAAGGGTTAAGTTTTGGGGGTGTTGCAGTTGTGGTATCAGAGCCAAAGGTTTTAAAACGGGTTTGTGATTTTATAAATCATTTATCCGTTTTTGAAAATGCTTCAAAAGGACTCTGAATTTTCAAAGTAAAAAGAATTTCAAAACACCGTTCATAGTCATGTCTTCTGTACAGTCTGATATAGTAAGCTTGCTTCTATGTCTAGAAAGACTAATTCCTTTCCCGTTGCCCCGTTTGATACGGGTGCATTCTGTTCCCTTCAGAGGAACCCGGGAGAAGCCGAGGTGGTTTCACCATCTCTAGCTAGGCTTGATTCCCAGTTCGCTCGTTGTGAGTTGAGGTTGTAGAACCTAGTAACTCGATTCGAGTCCATCAATAGAAATTACCAAGTTGATCTATTCTAAGTTGATTTTATTACAATAATTATATCAAAATGATACTAAAGTGATAAAATCCTTGGAATTTGATCGGTAAACAGATGGTGAACACGAGGAACACTATCCGTACTGGTGCTGGGCCAAGCATTGACCCCAGACTAAATCCGAGGAATGTTGCAAACCCATCAGAAGAGCGTGAGTCTGTCTTCCATAATAATCCTGGAGGCAACGACCCAGCTAGGGACAACGCTCCAAGGATATTTGATAAAGCAGCTGTTGTAGAAATTCGGGGAATCGTCATGCAAGCGATTGCCGACGCGTTACGCCCGAATGTGCATCAGGCACAAGGAGTGCCAGTATCTCGAGAAGTTCCGAGGTTTGAGGAACAAGAGAACCATGTGCTGTAGGGAGGGGTGATCAGGAATAGAGGGGAGTATGGCCGAGCCCTGAAGGCTGTTAACTCCATGAGGCCTGACAGCTTCGATGGGAAAGGAGAGCCAGTCAAGGTGGCTCATTGGTTTTCCCACATGGAGCGGCTTTTCCGTAATGTTGAGTGCACTGAAGCGGAGAGAGTACATATAGCCTCTCTTCAGTTAAAGGAAGAAGCCAGTGAATGGTGGGAGAGTACCGGCTTAGCTGATAGCCCGGTTTTGACCTGGTCTATGTTTAAGACCAAGATGACTGATCGTTTCTTCTCTCGTGCTATGAGGGAGGAGAAACACAAGGAGTTTCTGTATCCGCAAACGGATGGATTGAAGGTGACCGAGCTTGCAACCAAATTCAATCATCTAATGCAGTACGCTGGACCTGAGATATCCAGTGAGGCACAGAAGATCTGGTATTTCCACGAATGGATGAGTCCAGACATCAAGCCGATGATGGTGCACCACACATGCTCTACTCTGGAGCAGTATGTGGATACAGCCTACAAGCTGGAGGTGACTCTGGAGGAGTCGACCAAGAAGCGTAACAACCAGAGGCAAGTGCAGTACCAGCCTCAGGCAAGTGGGTTCAAACGCCCCGCGCCACCGTCAGATTTTGCCAAATCTGGCCGAGCAAGAACGAATATGACTCAGGATGGGTCTACGCAACGTTCGGGTCAGGGCAATAGCCTGATCCAGTGCTACAACTGCGGTACGCACGGGCACAAGAGCAATGAATGTCTGAAGGACAAAAAGACATGCTTTGACTGCAGAAAGGAGGGTCATATGCAGGCGTTCTGTCAGCGGAGGAATGTGAAAGGAGCTGAGTCACGGCAAGGGTCTGTTAATCAGAACAACCGACCCAAGTTCAGTCCGGTGGAAGCTCCTAGCCCTTCAATGCAGACGACTGCGCAGAACAAAGGGAAATCCCCGATGGCTTCAGGAAGCCAAGGTCAACGCCTGTACGTGATACGTGAGGTGGATGAACCCTATGCTCCTAATGCTTAGAGTACTTTGTATCTGCATTACACTTTTGTTAATGTGTTGTTGATGTGGGTGCTACCCAGACTTTCATTTTGGATGGTTGTAGTTAAGTTGCGTGTGCAACGAGGTTGTGAACCTTTTGTTGTAACTCTTCTTATATACGAACCTTTGGTTTATACCAAGTTATGTTTCGTTGCTTGTTGATGGGGTAAGGTCTCGTGTTCGAGACTCACCAACAACCTCTGAGGAGATGGCTGCCTATTAATTAGGTGGAGCTACCAAGGATGGGTTGAGATGTATGGACAGCGGCTCATAACAACAGAGGACGCTGGTAATGGCTGGGCCTGGACTCGGAGCCACTAGTGAGTCGTCTGTGAACCATGTAGTGGGCTGGTCCAAGATGGTGACCATTTAGTGGGAACCAATCGTTTGTCGAATTGTCAATTACCATCAAGGGTAAGAAATTCAAAGCGATTTGACCTAAATAACCATGGTCCCATACGATAATTATTCTCGGTATGGATTGACGGAAGCGTCATAAGGCAGTGATCGACTTCAGTTTTTGATATTCATGTGGTTAGAGGATTTACGGGTGTCTTTCCAGAAGATATTCTTGGATACCCCGAATCGTGTTATGGAGTTTGCAATTGATCTCGAGCCGTGTACCACGCCGATCTCTGAGGCACCGTACCGGATGGCTCCTGTTGAGATGCAAGAGTTGAAGAAGCAACTCAAGGATCTTCTTGACAAAAGTTATATAAAGTTGAGTGCATCACCTTAAGTAGGAGTGCCCTAGTTTATTTGTCAAAATAAAAGATGGACCGTTTCGACTTTGTTTTGACTTTCGAGAGTTGAATAAAGTCACGATCAAGAGCAAGTATCTGTTGCCAAGGAGTGATGATCTGTTGGATCAACTAAATGGAGCAAAAGTTTTCTCCAAGATCGACCTGAGATATGGTTTTCATCAGCTCAGGATTCGTGAGGATGATATTCCGAGGATTGCGTTTCGGACAAGAGATGGTTACTACGAGTTTGTAGTCATGCCATCTGAGCTTACGAATGCTCTAGGAGTTTTCATGAACCTAGTGCATCGATGTTTTAGACCAGTACTTGAATAAGTTCATAGTGGTCTTCATCAATGGCATTTTGATTTTTCCCGAGCAAGGAAGCTCACAGGGAACGTCTGTGGATTGCTTTATCGGTCCTTAGACCAAGTCGGTTGTACGCAAAGTGGGCTAAGTGTGATTGTTGGATCTAGAAGTGGCTTTCTTAGGCCATGTGATCAATAAGAATGAGGTTATGGTTATTCCCCAGAAGAGTGAATCAATAGTTGTTTGGAAGCGGCCTCAGGGTGTGAGCGAGGTGCGCAGTTTCCCAGAGCTTGCAGGACATTATAGACGGTTCATGAAAGGATTTTTTCTAAGATCTCTCCACCTATGACCAGTTTGTCCACAAGGTCAACCAGAAGTTGTCTGGGATGACAAGTGCAAGACCAATTTTCAAGAAGTTGAAACAGTGTCTGACTTTTACACCAGTTTTGACATTGTCAGAAAGAATGTTGGCTATATGGTCTATAGTTAATGCTTCGAGAAATGGGTTGGGATGTGTCTTTGATGCAGAAAGGCAAGGATATTGCATACGCATCTAGACAATTGAAAACCTATGAAGCAAACTAACCAACACATGACCTAGAACTAGCAGCAATAGTGTTTGCATTGGAAACTGAGGTTACTTGGGTAACTCAGAGGTCAGCAGAAGTTTCCACCAGGAGATTGTCCGTTACATGGCATTCCTAAGACCATTGTATCGGATCGAGATGGCTGATTTATGTCAAGTTTATAGCAAGAACTTCACAAGGCCATGGGAACTGAATTGAGATTCAACAGCGTTTCATCCTCAGACAGATGGTCAGTCTGAAAGACCATCTAGACCCTGGAGGATATGCTAAGAAGTATACGTACTCGATCATCCGACTAGCTGGGAAAACAGCCTAAGTCTGATTGAGCTCACGTACGATAATAGTTGGCATGCTACAATCAAGATGGCTCCGTTTGAAGCTTTGTATGGGCACAGATGTAGATCTCAGATTTGTTGAGGTTGAGTACGCCGACAAGATTCTACTTGGACCAGAGTTGGTCGAAAGGACAACTTCGAACATTGCTCTGAGTAGACAGAGGTTGTTGACCGCTCAGAGTCGACAAAAGTTTTACGCAGATCGGAAGTGTTAAAGTGTTGAGTTCAAGGTTGGTGTCAAGGTACTTGTCACAGTATCGCCACCCAAGGATGTTTTCAGGTTTGGTAAGCGTGGGAAGCTTAACCCTCGCTATATGGGACCATTCAAAATTCTGGATAGAGTAAGATCTCTAACGTACCGTTTGGCATTGTCGTCATCGGCATACCCAGTGTATAATGTGTTCCACGTATCATTGCTAAGGATATTCGTGCCAAGATGAGTCTCGTAGGCTGAGCTATAAGGACGTCGAGATTCAGGCAAATGGTACTTGAGAGGAGATGCCAGTGTGCATTCTCAAACGCCGTGTGAAGCAATTGTGCAACGAGATCGTACTGTTGGTACGAGTTATGTGGTCCAGGTCTGGGACTGAGGAAGTTACTTGGGAAACCGAGGCAGAGATGCTCAGACACTTTCCCGAGTTGTTTTTCGGCCAAGTTTCGGGGTCGAAACTTCTTTTAAGGGGGAGGTGATGTGATACCCCGTAACTTTGTAAGGCTATTTTGGGAATTATGGACTTTTCCCGAACGTCCGTTTGGTACGTCGGATTTAATTCTGAGAGCTTAAGACATTCTGTAATGTGCTCTGTATTTGTAATATTTTTCTCAGTGAAGAATTATACAGTCGAGGTGTGTTGGGAGTTTATACTCGTTCGTGTACGACTTTCATTAACGCGGATTAAGATTGATACAAGTTTATTGCCCAAGAGTTGTTATCTAATGGGCAATAGTATAAGATTCTGTATCCAAAGGTTTTTGTCCAAGAGCCATTGTCCAAGGGGCAAAAGGGTTTGGATATTGTCCAAGAGGCAAGGACCCTAATTTCTTCTATAAATAGAGGTGTTGGGTGAGGGTGGAAGAGGGTGCGAAAGACGCGGAAGCGCTCTCAGATTCTCGACTCTCAAAAACGCTCTCAAAGAAAACGCTCTCTCTCGAGAAGGCTCTAAGTGGATCGTCGGAGCTCGTTTAGTGTCGTTCTCGGTGGCCAAGGGGAAGCTTGGGAGGACCTTAGAAGCCTAGAAACCAAGCAAGGCGAAAGACGAGCCAAATCGATCGTCGAGGGTGAGTTTTCTCCTCTCGTATTTCTGTTTTCGTTCGCGACGGCAACCGCCGCGAGGATCACGGCGACCGCCGGCTCGAAGGCGGCGACCGCCGGCATGAGACGGCGCCCGCCGTGAGGAACACGGCGACCGCCGACATGAGACGGCGCCCGCCGTGGTGAACGGCGACCGCCGTGATGAAGGAGGCCAGCCGCCGTGGTTGAGCGGCGCCCGCCGTGGTTGAGACGACGCCCGCCGTGAATTGGGCGGCGCCCGCCGTGATTGTTGTGGCGCCCGCCGGCGAGTTGTTGTTGGCCGGGTTGTTGGTGTTGGCTTCCGTAGCCTTCATTCGGGTTTCGTTTCCTTCGATTCCTTTCGTTCTTTCGTAGATCGGTATTGTTGTTTGTCGAATCTAACTTAGGGTTTCTGTATGGGTCGATCCGAAGGTACCAGAGTTGGCAGATTCGTCTCTCTGTCGAGCCCGGAATCCCGTCGTTAGACTTCGTTCAAACTCTGCGGATTAAGGCAAGTGGCGGTTCACTCTTGCTCATTCGTTCCATATTTACATTAATTATCAGTAGTTTATCTGAGTAATTAATTTGGAATGAATATTCTGTTTGTCTGGAAACGGTTTTGATAAACTGTTTTGAAAATCATATAATAGGTTGTATATCTGTTAGAACAACGTTATTATCTATGATCGCCTTTCGGGCCTTTATGTGGATTTATCCAGTAACGGTTGTTGTGCTGTACTGTTTAGTTAGCACTAGTGGCTAGGAACGCTATGTACCTTGAGGGGGTTTAGCTGTTTCTTTATAACTGGTACTTGGTGGTTCATCCCCAATACTTTCTCTTTGGTCATGACCATACCCTTTCACAGGGTAGGCGCACTTCGCTAGTGCCAAATCTTCTAGGGTTCATCCCTTCGATATCTCTTGTGAGGAGATCCGATATCTCTTGTGAGGAGATCCGATATCTCTTGTGTGGAGATGTAAAAGCTTATAACGTAATGCTCGTTTTAGAATTAAATAAGATAAGTGCCCGAGTGCACATGATTAATATACCTTGGGCGAGTAGTGCAGCTAAGTTCAGTGCAGCTAGGAAAACTCGTCTTGACTTGAATGTAGTACGTTCTCTTTCCAATCTGGATTCGCTGTAGGCGATGAGGTTGGTCGTGAACCGAAGCATCTCAGTCAGTTTTAAATCATTGTTGTATGATCCTGTAATCATTCCAGATTTGTCATTTTTCCTTAAAGACTCAATCTCTTGGAGTCTCTTTTCGAGTCGATTTCTGTGAAGATGAAGTCTTCCAGAATCTTCTCTCATGCATACCTCTTGTTGTTATTCCGTGAAAGTGTCGGGTTATGTATCGTCCCTTCGGTTATTATTCGAGGGACAATGATAGTAAACGGTTACGATCACTCGAACCATTCTGCTTTTTACCCTTGCTAGTCTATTCAAGTAGACTAACCCACGAACTTTGTTCTCCGCATGTGGGCTGGTGTCATCCGTTCGATTCGGCACATTAGATAGAGTGAAGATTTGAGGAGACTAGATTGACTATGAAGACGACGGTTGTTTTTGGATGTTTTAATAATTGCTTTTAATCAGGTTGAGATCCTTGGGCAGGTGATCATCACGATCACAACCCCGTTTGTAAAATCTTTTATTTGTCTTCCGCTGTACTTTGTTTGAACTCTGTGTTTGGCCTATTCGGGATTGGGTTGTAATCCCGTAACTCTTGTTTCCTCAACAATGTTATGTTTTGGAATTTATTGCTTGATCTTTGTGTATCAATTGCATTTTATAAATTGTATTTATTTGGTAAAGCCTTGGGTGATCTCGGTAAGGAACACTGGGGTCACTGACGGTAATACCTTTCCAAAAGGGTTAAGTTTTGGGGGTGTTACACACTCTGATACCATATTGAGCATGAACATTTCATAGTTCACACATGATGCAAAGAGAAAATGAAGAAGAGAGAGAACAGAGGAGAGGTGAATTGAGAGAGAGGTGAACTTTTATTAATGATCAACTTGATCTCACTAGGATTACAAAAGAGTTATTTATACATGAAAGATCGGATGATTAGGCTTCACTTAGCCATTTTGTTACATTGATCTAACATAATACAAATGATGACGTCAGTGGAGTCATCAACAGAATTGCAATTGACTTCATCAGTTTTCGACTATTGTTATTAGTGTAGCCGAATAGAAGAAAGCCACCAGAATTGTGCAATGTCTGTTGCACTATTATTGTCCTCATAAAACAAGAACATAATCGTTTAAGAAGTTGATTGGTAAACCTTTCAAAAAAAAGTTGATTGGTAAGCTTGTTTCTTATAATGGTGTTAGAAAACAACGGTTCCGAAAGAGACAACTGAAAAAACAAGGAATTCTATTAAAAAGTGCCTAAAGCCTTGAAGTAAGTAAAGAAGCCGCGAAGTATGGCGAAGATAATGTTAGGAACAGAGCCTCTTGAGGGAACTGTCGATGTAGGAACTGGCTTCTCCAGGAAACGATCAATCCAGATCAGATTTGAATCGCTTGTTAGCTTTTCGAAATCAATATTTCGTCCTTATGAAGCCTTACGGAATCCACGAAATTTTAAGTGAGATAAGACAAACCAACCAGTTTAAATTAAATCAAGGTTAATGATGAGAATTGAACTTTAGAGCATGTGTTTTTGGACTTATAGCTTCGTAAGAAAGATCAATTCGACTAACCCAACACTAATACCCTGGAACCCTTGAATATAAGATTTAGGGAACCTACAGATCAACTTACAAGAAGTTACATGAAAGTTACGACGGTTACTAAGCGGTTACAACTGCTCCAGAGGTAGTTACCCTCTTAGAAAACTGATCCCAACAATTACCGACGGTTACAAGGTAGTTACACAAGTTATGACGGTTATAATATGAGTTACACTTACTGTTGCAACTACAGTTACAAACATATTGCAAATTAACCACGTGTTTAATGTGCTCAAAATCAACCGGCCATATGCTTTGTTCCATTACTTGGAAGGGTTCCCTAAAAAGCAAACAAGTTACCTCCAAGGGTACTCGCTTTATACAAGAACAATTCTTTATTGTTTCCGTTCGAAACTCGAATCCGCTTACACAAGTGTACTATACGTCTCCAAACATGTGTTATAACGAAGTGCGCTCCCAAAGTGTTGTATGAATCCCGATTACACTAAATGACATTGTTCCCTCCAAAGAAACTAAATGACATTGTTCCCTCCAAAGAAATAGTCTCGTGATGACACTAAAATCACCAAGAGATGGAAGTGTCGAGTTGCAACAAATATCAAGGTAGTTATTCATTGTAACAAAGATTTGCAAGGAAGGCTAAGCAGAGCAACATGGATTGATAGCTAGCGAGGCGAAACCAAAAACAGCTCAGGGAGTAAGTTGATCTTGACTATTCTCAAAAGTTTTACAGGGAAAATGAATCTTCACAAGAATATTTTGCAAAGACGGCACCTTACAAAAATTGATTTCACTGATGCAGGCGAGGGCCAGCCATTTGGGAGCTGAGAGGGGCCGCCTTAAGCTTTCGTTAAGCTTCGACCTCAATGAGAAGAGAATTACACAGCATGTCTACAATCTATACATCAGGATGATGCTTTTATCCCTCTGCTGCCACTCCAATCCCAATAGAAAATGCACAGACCTACTGCACAATCGCTGGACGAGCGGTAGCTGAGTTGGCAATGTTAATGCATACATTAAGACTCCTGGGATATTGACATCTCTTGTTGCCTGCCCTTGTCGTCGTTCTTACACGCAAAACGCTCATACCACAGCTTGGGAGCAGTCGGATGAATCAGACTAAGCCGTGCTATGAAGTTTTTCTCACTCGTCGCAATGATGCTCCCCAGGCTATACTTCCTCGTGCACAACCCTTGCTCCTCAAGCCATAAATGGAGCTTGTATCTCGGTTTAATCCTCTTCTCTAAGTTGAAACACAAATAAGAAGGAAAAGCATCCAGATACTCCACCGGCAAACCTACTTCCTGACAAAGGAAGTTCACCTTCTGTACAAGCACTTCTTTGTCTTGGTTCAACAATTTCGGTGATACGCTTAGCATCTTGCAGAGCTTTGAAAACTCGATACCTACAGCTAGTAAGCAATCAAAGCGCTGCTGCAACTCTTTCGAAGAACCATGGGCTTGAGTTAAGATCCTTACGCAGTAACTATTCTCCGCGAACCCAATGCTGTGCAGAAAATTCAACTTCTCCATCTTATAAGCATGCAGTTTTAAGCATCTTATTTTCTCCAAGCACTTGGCGTACTTGTCATCAATACCCTCTTCAGCACTGCTCAAAGCGTGATCGAGTAGCAAATGATGATGCCCGTGCTTGATCTTTTCAAAGAACCACTCATGAAGATTCATGGCTCTCAAAGCATGAGGCAAGTGAGCCATTTTGTTCCTTCCCAGTACATATGGATATTTCTGCTCAACCGATTTCAACACCTCCTCTGGAGCGCCAAACTGCTTCAAGACGTTCAATACAGAAATCTTCGGTGTCTCGAGATCAATGCTCAAAAGTTCAGGCCTTTCCAGAAGCAAAAAACCGACATCTGCCTTCGGGGCGCCCAATCTGCAGAAAAAACCTACCTTTTCAGCCAAAACATCCTCAGTGTAATCAATAAAAATGTTCTTACACTTGCCCATCAACTCTCCGGCATTGCCCTTGCCAATGTCCAGCTCATAGAAAACCCTAATTTTCGTAGAAACCTCGTACCAAGAATCCACATTGCTCTCTATAGAACCCCCTAAACCGAAGTCAATGAAAACCCTTTTCAGATCATCAACAAGCTGACCACCCAGAGCATCCTCCGCACTCAACAAACTAGGAAAACTCAAACAAATCCCAACAACAGCGAAAGTGCCAAACCCACAGGCCTTTAATCCGTGAAGTCTAGAATGCAAGAACGCAGAAGAGTTGCTGAAAATCGAAACCTCTTTTCTGTACAGAACCCCCAACTTGTTCCAGGGAAACCCGAACCCGCAAAGCAAGCAAGCAACATCGAAAACACCAGGATCCTCCGAGATAAAGAACACATTGGGCTTGGAGAAGCCATTAGTGACCTCCCCGTAATCTATCCCAATACTCTCGAAGAAGAACTCGAATTCGTTGATGGGGTGGTACCTGAGAAACTTCCGGATGGTTCCTGGGAAAGTGGGTGCGGAGTATTTCACCTTCGAGACGAGTTGGGAGACGGAGAACTGGGAGTTCTTGACGATCTGATCGGCGTAGGTGAACGGCAAGGTTCGAGTAGCGTGGAGGTAGTCTACGATGACGGATTGGGCTTGCTCGAATGCTCGGTGGCGGTGCTTCGAAGGGACGTTGCAGAGAGATGGGAGCTTGGGTTTGGAGCTGAAATGGCGGCGGAGAATGGCGGAGGAGAAGGCAGGAAGCAGATGGGGCATGGTGCGAAATGGGTTTTAGGTTTTTTCATTTTCAGGTGGATTGGGGATTTCGGGGTATAGGCTTCTCTTAAATCTCGAACACCAAACCAGGCAGTCACACACACTCTCTTTCCCAATTTGCACTTTATATTTCATTTCTCCAATAACAACCTTTACCTTAACTTTATTATGTGCATAAGAATGGTCACGTGTGGACGGTTTATCCCTTGAGAACTCTTGGGGCCGTTAGATGTGCACAGATTGAGTAACCATTATGTTGCGAGTGTGAGTAAAAACATTATTTACGCGCTCCACCTGTCGTCATTTACACGTTTCTCAAGTTGATCAGAAAACCAAGTTAATTTAAAACGTCGTTTCTTAATCGCTTGTTTTTGCTCTCTCTAGTTCTCTCATTCGAAGGCGGTTTCTAGACAATTCTTTATCGAACTTCTCTAATTCTCTGATTCAATCAAGTCGACTCTCCATTTTTCGTTCAAAATCTTCGAATTTACACTCTAAATGACTGGCAATCTAGATGACTCTTTCGTTTCTCATAATCAAGGTGAAATTATCATATTCTAAACTCTAGACATTTGTTTTTCTTTGTTAATTTTGTAACTTTTCAATTTTTTTATGTATATGAGTGTAAATGTTGTTTTCGTTTTCTATTTTGATCTTTTTGTGTTAATGTTTGGGTTTGATTTTTATATTTTCGTGTTTATGGGATGATTGTTGTGTTGATTTGATATTCTGCGATATTCTCGTGTTTTTTGTGCACCAAATTTGCTTTGATTGTTCTCCATATTATTATAAGTTGTGGAGCACATTAGTTTTACAGTTACACTTTGTTTGTGCATCACTAACAGTTTACTTGTTCACCAGTTCACTTTATTTTCGTGCATCAACTTTACTTTTGTTGTTCACCATATTTTTAGAAGTTATGCACCACAATACTATATATTTGTTCACTCGTTAAACTGTCTTTGTGCACCACATTAGTATTTGTTGTGCACTACACTAGTATAAGTTGTATAAGTCGTGCACCAACGTGCCATATTCCACCAGCTTGTGATATTATTACATTACTATATCTTTTGCACCACATTAATGTATTTTGTGCACCACATCACTATATATTTTGTGCACCACATGCATCACTATATCTTTATGCACTATTATATTCCCTTGTAATTTTATTTCTACCTTTTTAGTGTGTATTTCTTTACTATTTTATGCACCACATTACTATATTTTTGCACTATTATATTCCATTGTGTTATTGTTTGAATTCTTTTTTAATTGCATTTTGTGCACCTCATTTTGATAAGGTCAAATCATAAAGGATTTGGTGCGGGTTTGGGTTAATCCAACGGGTCAAAAGTATGTGTCTGTTAATGTTTATTATAATAATTATTATAATTAAATAAAATATTTAATACTATAATAAATAAATAGTATTTGATGAAAAACGGGTCTATCAAGCTCGGATTTGGTTTGGATCCGTCAAATTCGAGTCAGATTTCGGTTCATATTAAGTTCGGGTCTGTCAGACGTACTTATTTTCAAGTAGGGGGTAAGAGATGTCGATGAAGAATTAAGGGCTCGTTTGGTATGTCTTCTGGAATCGGAATGGAATCAGGAATCATAATATATCATTCCTGTAACTTGGTGTTTGGTATGCTGTCGGAATGAACCATTCTTGTAATTTGGTGTTTGGTATGCTGTTGGAATGAATCATTCTTGAAAATATTGTTTGATTGTATATAAAATCTAAAATGAGAAATTAATTCCCTATAAATTTAATTTTCACGTTTTTCACGCATATATATATATATATATTATATATGAAAATAAATATGAAAAAAAAATCTCAAACCTTAATCAACTTAGACATAAATATTATCCAATACTTAAGTGTCTTGTAAGCACATAATATTCACATCCAAACATGTTATCATAGCAAGCCTCAAACGACCCAAAAAATTACAAAGGCCAACACAAATGTTTAACATATAAGGTTATGTGACACATAACTCAAAAAGTTCTTGCAATCACCACAAAAAAAGGACATCCAACGAACCTCCACTTCAAGCTCCAGCTCATCGAATAAGTTTCAAGACATAACTCTTCTTTCACTCATCATTTGGGCAATTGTAAAAGACATTGGCTCATTTGGATTGTTACTTAGAATACGAGCAACATCAATGGCATCATCCATAGAGAGTCCATCTATCATAGCAATATCGGAGAGTAATTTCTTCTTTTGCTCCATTACTTCTATCTCACGAGTTTGTGCAGCTTGTTTACGAGCCTCTGCAGCAACCATAGAACTTGCAATCTTGTCGAGATGTGCGTTCATGTCATCCATTGTACTTGCCCATTTGTCGGTCAAGTCACTCTTACCCGATCTTCCAAAAGATGTTTTTCTTTTCTTTAGCTTCTTCAAAGGTGGTGGATTTGGTAAATCAGATAAATTTCCAAACTCTTCTTCTTCTTCCGTTGCAAGATTCACAACATTATTCTCCAAATCGTCAATTGCAACATCTATGTCTTCCACTTCATTGCCTTTAGCCCGATCTACTCCAAATATAATATCCAACTTATGAAGATGAGAAAATTCCACCCTCCATAACCCATTAGCCTTAGGGTGTCCCTAAACATGGTAAAATGTATATGTTAGAATATGTAAGCTAAAAAAGTACAACTACATAACAAAAATTCCGAGTTAATACCTCACAAAACTCATCAAATGCTTGCTTTTCACATTGAATCATGTTGTTTTCATCATCCCACTTGAACCCCGACAAACGTAACATCTCTGTAATTATAGCATGCTTCTCTTTAAACCACTTGATCTTGGATTCAATATGAGGGTTAGCCTTTATACTCGCAGTAGGAAACTTTTCATTCAACTTTTTCTCTAAGACGGATGTAAATCCAACCTTAAAGCCTTCCTCACATCGCCATTGAGGTTCATCTTTAAGGTCAACCATGAAATCTAACAAAGCAACTATCTCTTGCTTGTTCCAATATCTCTTATTTTTTCCTCGTCCCGATGTAACTTGTGTTGACTTCTCCATCCTATAAAAAAATGACAACTTCAATTACATAACCATTAACTACCAATGTCAAATACATGTTCAAATATATAACCATCAACTATCAAATTCAAATACATAAACCATCAACTAACAAGGTCAAATACATAACCATCAACTAAACATGTTCAAATGCATAAAGCTCACATCCATAAACAAGTTCAGGAAGATCTCGATCTCCAATTGTTAAATGAAGTCAATGCTAAGTTGTTTCTAAATGAAGTCCATGTATCTGATGCTACAACACGAGTGATATATTCGGGTTCTTCTTCATCACTCTCTTCTTCCCCGTCATCACTCTCTTCTTCCTCTTCATCGGTCCCTTCAATAATATCTTGCTCAGTTGGCATATGCTTTCGAATGAGGTTATGCAATAGAGCACATGCAGTGACAATACGACCTTGAGTTCGTATTGGAAAAAATGAAGGGCTACGAAGAATAGCCCATCTTCCTTTTAAAATGCCAAAACATCTTTCTATTACATTTCTAGCTTTAGAATGCTTCATGTTGAAATATTCCTCCGCACTTTGTGGTTGTTGATCCCCCCACTCTTTCAAGTGATATCGATGGCCTCTATAAGGAGTTAAGAACCCCTTACAATTGGTGTACCGAGCATCAACCAAGTAATAATTACCTTGCCACATTAAAAAAATGTTATTGTATTTTAGTTCCCTAAAATAATCTTGACTAACATAATTCCTAATAATAATCACCTTGTGGCACTTTCAAACTTCTAGGTCTTGAAAGAGCATCACGGATGACACGACCATCATGTGCGGAACCTTCCCAATCGGGCAATATATATATGAATTCCATTTTAGGTGTACATACACCTAATACATTCATAGCAAGATCACCTTTCCTAGTTCGGTATCTTGATCTAACATTGTTAGGCACGTGAACACTAATGAATGTTCCATCTAGTGCTCCTAGGCAATTCTACAAAAGCAAGAAATGACTGTGAGAAAATGTGAGTATTAGTTAAATTAAAAAGTTTATCGAATCAAAAGAATTGCATGTGATACCTTGAAAATTTTCCATCTACCATCTTCTGGTATTGGTGTAGGGTTTTTTAGCAAGTGATGATGCAACTTCAAAACCGCAAGAAGACAAAGGTTGAATTATCGGCTTACACTCTCCCCACTTCTTAGAAAGTAATTTCCTATTGACCGATTTTTCTTATGATGAGCTAACGTAAATAAAAACATGGCAACAATTTCTTGTAATTGCATGTTTTTTGTTCTACTCAATCCCCCTATTTCTTGAGTCATCTCACAAAGTACATCAAAGGTGTGTCTATTGACACGAAGCTCGTTCTTACATATAACGTCATTTTCTCTTATAATTCTATTCAAATTGTCCATTCTATGACGTATCTTATCTTTTTTCTCAAATTGAATCTCTCTAATTTGGGAAACATGTTCACGAAATACCATAGTCGTCATGGCAACAAATCTAATAATAATCGTTATTACTAGTTGCACACGCTTTTGTCTTTTCTTCCTTCTCCTTTTCGAATCATGCTCAAAAGGGTCCATCGCTATATTTCATTTTGCATAGGTATATATAAGTAGATGAATTTTTCATTTTATAAATACAAGATTAAGTACTAAAAAAGTGATAATAAAATACTACAAACATCCATAAACTAATTTACACAATAAACATCCACACAAAGTATTCCAACATAAACAATTAAAAAAAATCAACCTAAAATCAATATAACAAGGAATACCAATTCAGTACAAATGGAGACAATTCAGCACAAACAATTTACAGAGGACAAAATACTGCACAGTGGAGCAACCGAGCATGAATTCATTGAATATGGTGTATTATGAGAACAAGATTGCACAGTGGAGCAATTTAACCGAGCATGAACATGTATTACGAGAACAAGACTGCACAGTGGAGCAATATACGAATTTTGAGAACCGAGACTGCACATAATTTCCACATTGAAGATTGAGAACCGAGAACACAAGTGGAGCAATTTATGAATTTTTTGTAACTGGAGCAATTTAACAAGTGGAGACTGCACAATACCTTGAGGGGTTGGGACGGAGAACGACGCCGGAACGACGGAAGACGCCGAAACGCCGGAAGACGCCAGAACGACGCCGAGAAGGACGCCGGGAAGATCGTAGGGGCACATCTTTCACAAATGAAGGAGCGACTGTGTACCACAGGAGAACAACTGAATAACACTTACCCTAATTTTTTTTGAAATGGATGAAACCCTGACTTTTTTATTGGAATGAAGTTGTTCTTTGGACTTGGAATGGACCATTCCAAGGTATGAAAGAATTTTTTGTTTTTTACAATAACAAACATATTTTCGGAATCGCTAATTCCGATATCATACCAAACTCGGAATCGCTCATTCCGATATCGTACCAAACAAGCCCTAATAGAAATCAAATCTTCAACGCGAAAAAGGAAGAAATTATCTGACCACCTCTCGTAGGCTCGTAGCCATGGTGGATATGGCGGTGACAGCCCCTTCACTATCTTCTTCCCCCCGCTTCCATCTCTCATCGCAATGCCTTTATTCTTCCCACGCACATCTTAATTTCTGCCAGCTTATTCTTAACAGCAGCTCCACCACTCCGAGAAGAACGTTTAGGAGCTCGAGAATCGGTGCCTTATCCATTAGAGCCTACCTTGAGAAAGACAATTCGATTTCTGGATTTGCTAGCAAAGTGATTGGCTCTTTGCCTGTGATAGGCCTCATCGCTAGGATTTTGACCGATGAAGGTGGAGTTGGTGGGGATATGATCGATTTCGCTGAGTTTAGGCGGAGGGTGGGCAAGAAGTGTAACATCACTGACTCCAGAGCTTTCTATGAATTCCGAGATCGTCGGGGACGGGTAAACTTCATTCTTTTCAATTCCAAAGTTCTGATTTTATTTGGTTTCCGAATTGTGATTTTCTGCCTAAATTGTGATAGTTGCTAGTTATAATTCAACAATTCCGCCATCAAACCAAGTCAACCGCAATTAGATTTCTTGAAATTGAGTAAAATCAACGAACAATTGAGTTGGAAGGTCTATCAACTTTCTGGAACTTCCGCATTCAGTTTATTTATTGTGTTATTGTGTTCTGCCTAATTCTTCAAGTAGATATTGTTGTATGGCTTGCTCCAATGGGTTGGGCATGTATTTTGTAGACAGGAGACCCTTTGTATGTTCTGCTGTGCTGTTGGTTAGCAGCTGTTGGCGCCGGGCTGCTTAAATCTGAGGAAATTCTCGAGGGAGTTGAAAGGCTTCGGCTCTCCGATGATATTGAATTTGAAGAGCAAAACTTCATAGCCATGATGAACGAAGCAAGAGATGTGAGTCCTATCAACCTTTGCACTGGAAATAGTTGTATATTTCTCTCCTTTATATGGTCTATAATCTTGCTACATCAACTCATGTTTTGATCTTTTCTTTTCTTTTTTTAATCAAATCATGTTTTGATCTTTTGCAACAAGCATTACGACTTTTGTGTTTGCTATGTATGAATACAAGATGTTTAACGTTCTTGATTAGGATTGTAAATTTGTGTTATGGTATTGAAGTATTAAACAACGAAACCTGTAGGAGTTATTCGACTTCCTGCTACTGATTTTTGGGATTTGTCACGTAAAGCTACCTTAGTTTGAGTGAGGTTTAAGCTTTTTTCCCACCCAAGGGACAATGGAGACTGAAGAGGATATTCAATTTTAGTTTAGTGGTCATTCTTGCTTTGGCATCCAGTGCCTCCGCTTCTTCTCCCCCTATATTTTAGCGGAGAAGAGGAACGGTAGAGTAGTGATTGTTGTAGAAGATGACACAGAACATAAGTTTTTGTAATCTTATTATTGATGATGATGGAGGTGGAGAGTGGAGAGAAGGAAGAGACGAAGTATAAGACATTAGGTGATAATTAAGAGGAGGACAAGAAAATGTCTATTTACCAAAGTGGAATTTTGCCTAAGCTACGACACTCCTACGAAGAAAAGTTTGAGACCTACGACGGTTTATATGAAATCTAACTTGAAAATCTTTATGATGTTCCTGAATGGGTTATAGAATATGCTTGGTCTTTTGGAAGCCGAACAATGAGAGTGGGAGTCATGACTAGTTTCGAATTACATCTCTAGTTCTGGTGAAAACATTGTTCATGTGAGACTAATTGAGAACTTCCTTTTTTTCATTCCTTATCTTCTGAATTCCGAATCTTCCAATAGTTGATAGATCTATTTTGCATTCCTTATTGCAAACATCCTTTCTTCAGCGGGTTTTCAAAAATCATCAATGGCTGATGAGAAAAGAATAATGTTATTATCTTGTTGAAAAATTGAGTAGATCCTCAAAAGAAATGACACCATGGGACATAATAATTGTCAAGTGTTGTGACTGCAGAAACGAGCAAGGTTGAAAGCTTCTGCCCCGTCAATCCCAATGGTGGTTCGAGCTGAGAAAGCGCTAGATGCAATCTACGTATGCTGCTATGGAAACGACCCAATCGAGGAGGAAGACGAGAGGCTGCTGAACATCATGCTGAATGCGGTTTTCCCCTCCGTCGGGGAGGCGGAGATAGAGAAGATTGTGGATGATAGAGCGAAGAAAGCGGCTGAAGGTGGTGGGGAAGAGCGGATAGCCCCGGAAAAGCCGTTGCCAAAGGAAGCAGTAGAGCTGCAGATGAAGGACCTTCAGTTTCTCAAACAGAACACTCCCGAGTTGCGCGAGCGGAGAAGCGAGAGTCTGTGATGAATGTGTTGAGTAGAGAGCTGAGGCCTTGTGCCATCCTGGTAGGATGGGCACAAATGGATGGGTAATTAACTTGTTGTGTTGGTGTGCATGTAATTTGTTTTTGTCTTTTGTTTGTGCTGAGGAATTAATCGTACAGTTATTTTTACTATTTATTATCAATATGTGATGAATGTCTTTTGTTCGATGCTTCGCGTGGAGGGAGATCTTCGATTGTCAACTTCGCTCCTACTGGTGCTCCTGCGCTTCGCTTCACTTTGGATGGGGTCCTTGGCCTTGTGTCCTGGTCTCGACTGCGATGCTCTTCCTCCGTCCTCGTCTCCTGGGTGTCAACCGCCTCTCCTTCGCTTCACTTGCTCCTTTAGACGTCGGATCCACCTGAAAACGCTTCAAAGATGGCTTTTTTGGATCTGTTTTGTGCAGGATTCAACTTATTGCAAAGAGCAAAAAATGAACTTCAAACATCAAGTGTGCATACCAGAGAGTTCTAGTGAGCGACCTCAATCACCTCCACCAAAAACCCCCCCTAAAAGGCGACTCGTTCATTCAGAGGCCCGTTACAAAGCTAAACATGATCGCGCCCCGCGGAACAATGAGGATGATCTTCGTGAGGAATCTTCTCCATCGCCCTCTCCTTCGCGAATGCTACCAGAAGTTCCCCATCCTTGGATTCTGACCAAGCGGGCGATTACCCTTCCCGAAGGATGCCGTGTTTCGGGAGAATAGTGGGGATGCGTGTACTCTCACTTTCGAGTACTTGGAAGGGATAGCGGGGTCGTATCCCTTCCCCAAAGGGGATGCATGTACTCTCACTTTCGCGTACCCATCCATCCGTTTTTTAAAGAAATATTAAACACTTAAGGTACCAGTCTCATCCAACTGCATCTGAACTCTTGGAGGAACTTCTGCTGCCTCTTCTATCGCTATCGTGAGTTGAATGTGGAGCCAACCTTGGAGGTAGTGAGAGCTCTCATCTCCGCACGTGACCTAACCGAGGGGTACTGGTCATGGAAGATTGAGTATCATCAAATTGTCACCAAACCGACTAATTTGGGTTCGTGGAGGAACAAATGGTTTTTGCTTAGGATCTCAAGTGACTTTGGAGTTAACATCCGCCCCAGGAGGGCACTTCACTTCTCTTGTGTTGCGTCTGGCTCAACGAAGAAAGATCAGAAGCGGGAGAAAAAGGCCTTGATAGCCAAATTCGATCAAACACAACCCTATGAGTTCGACCAGCTTATGACTCCAGAGAAGCTCGGGAAGCTGGGGTTGAGTTCCCCTCACCCACACGGGGGTGAACGACCCTTACCAGATCATGGCTGAGCTCGCGCGGATGTGTCTTGTGATTTCTATGCGGATGCACACCCATACTTGCTTCTACTCTTTTTTCGTTTTCTTGCTAACTTGTTTTTTGTTTACTTTTCATATTCTTTCCCCGCGAAGATGCTTGACAACCTGAATGACCTAGTGATCACTGGAGACGAGAATCCTACAAATTACATGGATCACGAGTTGGACCAGGCTCTGCATGGTTCTCCCCTTGGCTTAGAGGGGCAACAAGATCTAAAGGGCCCCGCGGGGGAGGCAAACAAAGGTGCTGGGGAGAATGCAGATGCGGCTTCTAAGGAGAAATCGGCTTCTGTTGTGGATGTGGAGGACAACCCCGAGCGACCTCTGGCCTCTCTGAAGAAGAAAGCTTCACGTGCAAAAAAGCTAAAAATCCCAGCTATTGTTCTAGTAGGTCCTATAAACTTTGTGTACCAGAACCTGAACACTGTACGTTTTGCTCCATCTCTTTAGCCTTTTTTTTTTGTCTTTGCTCAAGTAACCTTTTTTGCACTCGTCCTAATAGTATCCTCTCTTTTTTCTTTTTCTTCAGATTGGAAGATGCTATCGCGAGGCCTTAGTCTCTATTGACTAGCACATTGAGGAGACGAGCAAAGATATATAGGAGTTTAAGGGCTGTAGGAAGGAGATGACTGCCCTCAGGGAGGAGAACTCGCGGATGAAGAGCGAGAGAGTTTCTCTCGTGGAAGAGAGAGACACGTTAGAGAACAAGAGAGCTGCTTTCACGGACTTCGCGACCTTGATAAGGAGAATGGGGATTTGAGGCAGAAGGTGCTTACCTTGATCGCGGATTGCAAGAGGGCCAAGCAAGAGGGCGTGCAGGAGTATGTTGGCGGCTATCGCTTTAAAGCGCGTCATAATTATCATGATGTTGCCGAGTACTGCTATGGTGGGGTTGTAGGCATCAAGTAGATGGATATTCATTACAAGGTCGCTCCTCTCCGATTTGCTCCTAGCGAAACTCACGGGTTACTTTATAGGGAGAGGCCTCCCTACCCAGTTCCTTCTATTGGGGCAGTCAAGGACGATCACGACGAGGTTCTAGAAGCTTGGACAATGCGTACTCTAAAGGAAGGCAAACCCCTTGTGAAGGATGCAGCCCCAACCGCTTCAACTCCCACCACAGGGCTCAAGCGTCCTCGAGAGGAGTCACCGCAAAGAGAACCCCAAGTGCTTCTACCCTTCAGTCTTAGTTTGGCATTTCTTTCTTAGCTTATGTAGCTCTGTTTACATGTAATGCTTTATCTTACTTTGCGTGACAATTTGGTATTTTGATTGTGGTTTGGATGTTTAAACAATGTCCCTTTGCGGACGCAACACTGCTATGAATTTCAATTTTTTCCTTTTTATGTTTTCCTTTGCGTGAATTGTTCGTATACGTTGCTTTGCTGCATTTGTTTAAATGTGATTTGACTGGATTTGACCAGTAATTATTACCTCTATCGGGTAGGCTGCACACTTAGGGTTTTGACCCTTACCCGTCATTAACTTCCCTTGTCATTTCAACTTCTTTTCTATTGCGATTTCCAACCTTTCTCTCTCCTCTTTTGCGCGCCACATAACTGCCATTAAGGGGCAGTTAATGACCTCTTTCTTCTTCTCTCTCTACTCCCCTATAAATACTGCCTCTTTGCCTTTTTACCTCTTCGCTTCCTCTTTCTTGCTTTGTTTCTCGCTTTCTCTTGTTTTTTCCCTTGCTCTTTAGATTCTGTCAAGATGGTTAGGCTGGTGATTGTGGTTCATTATGACAGCCGGTTTGTGACGGGGCTAAAAGTGCACAAGCAAATGTCGCTGAATAGCCAAATCAAAGTAAATATCCTAACGGACATACTAAACAGATGTATAGTAAGCAAGTAAGGGTCGAACCCACAGGGAAGATCGAATGAAGTATGCAGTCGTGATTGACAAGTAACAAGCAAGGGGGGTTTAGTTATCACGAGAAAGCAAAGTAAGCAAAGCAAACAAGTTTGATTGAATTGAGAAAATATAATGGGGAAAGTAGTCCTACTAGAGCGAGATCCACAATACAGAGATATAATTTGATCACAGAAATCTATTTAATCCAAGTTCTTTTACTACTTATAGTTGTTCCCACCCTGATCTTAAGCACTATCGATTCTCACAGTTGTCGATAGACTTATCACTATGTCACTGGTAAAGTACCTCCGATTCTCACAGTTGTCGGTATACTTTACCACTAACGCAGCAATAGCAATGCACACAAGGATATAGGATACATGCAAATAGAAGACGCCTTACTATTTAATATGCAAATAATTCTCACTCACGATTGTACGCTCGAAACCCCTATACGCACAATTGTGTATGCCACTAGATATGCACTCGGAACCCCTATATGCAATCCTAGCAATTGATAAAAAGTATTTAACCTAGTTGATCAGGCTATGAAGAATAACAAGAAATAAAAATTCAATATAACCAAGAGAATCAAACCAACACTTATAAGGATAAGAACAAGGAATAGAAATCTCACAAACACATCAACTGTATTGCTTCAAACGTCTAGTAGAACAAAGGAAAGTTAGTGCTCCATCATAGGGGGATGAAACTCTAAGGGAAAAATAACGTCTGAAATAAAGTAGTAACGAGTGTCTCTCCTCTTAACCTAGAAAGATGACTTAAATAGTCTTAAGAAAACTAGGTTAAACTAATGTAAACAATAAAGGAAACAGAATAATAAAATAATAAATTCTGAACGAAATAAAAGGAAATAAATGTCTCTGGGCGCGTGACATTTAATACGGCCACCGCGGGGCGGTGAGATCCACCGCGGGGCATCAGGCTTTCCACCGCGGGGCGGTGGCTTCCTATGGCGCGGGGCTTCAGTCTTCTCTGGGAGTCACCGTCGGGCCGCGGTGATTCTGGCGCGGGGCGGTGAACTCGCTCACTCTCTTCTCCAGCTCCTCTTCTCTTCTTCTGCTGCTCTTCATTACTACCAAGTGTTGGTAGTCTTCTCCAAGTATGCTCCAGCAGCTCCATCTCCATCCTCATGTCTCCATCTAAGCTGCAAATCCTGGGATATCTTCACTTCTCTCCATAACTTCAGGGATCACAGACTTAGCTCCAAAACTCATCCAAAACTCCTCCAAATCATGCTAATAATTGCTAGTAAAGGTGTATGAAATAACACCTATCAGTTTGTTTGTCATCGCGGTGATCGCCGGCTAGCTTCTGTCCACCGTTACGATGGTGGTTTTCTCTGGACCATGGATATGGGCAACGTGGGAGAGGCAGTTGGAGAGTTTGATCTGGAGGTTATGTGCACCCGCGTCTTTCCTGACGGGGTTAGACTTGGCGTGGGTCGCATGTTTTACTTCCCCAAGCCATATGTCATGGGTCTTCGTCTCCGTGAAGTGAAGAACAATCATGACACCGCCCGTATAGCTAGACTGAGGAAGACAGGGCTCATGCCCACAGCCTTCACGCTGCTGGGCTTTAGGGCTTTTCTCTTTCCTTTGTATTTTGTTCGCGTACAACCCTCTTTCCCCGCTCCCCATCCCTTCTTTTAGTTTGCGAACTAAAAGAGGGATAGAAGAGGGGGTTGTAAAGGGGGTAATTTTGTTGATCTTCGCGATCGTTATGTTTCTGCCTCGTAAAGGCTCTTTTGTATTCTACGGCATGCGTATCTAATATAAACAAGTGCTTAGTAAGCTTGTATTTGTAGGGAACAAATGATGTATTTACTGTAATATCCCTCATTTTGTAGGGGTAATTTTGAAATTTTCTTATGCCCATATTACAAGTCAGATTAAATTCAGAGAAGTGCGGACATTTTACGAGATGTTTGGTCTCTGTAATATTTTTCTGAGTAATATAAAATACAGTTAATGTACTTTTGGGTTAAAAAGTCATTCGTGTACGAATATATTTAACCCGGGGTTAACAATATTTAACCACTTGGCAAGAAAAGACAAAACGGGTAAAAGGGGGGCAAAAATGGCCTTGACCGCACCCTGGCCGCACCCTGCCGCACCCGCGGCGAAGGCCAAAGCCAGTGGCGGTCATGAGTCGCCACCGCACCCCCACCACACCCTTGCCGCACCCCGCGGTCGGCGTCAGCTCCGACGTCATCGCGATAGAACTTCTGCAACCCTATCTCTTTGGCTGAACTTGCTCCTCACGTCTTCCCATTTGGCCGGGACACCTCATGGAGGACGTGTCCATCTCTTGAGCAGCCTCGTGGGGCTATAAAAGGAGATAGGAGGCAGAGAGGAGGGTCACAACTCCAACTGTAAGTCATCTTCCTCCAAGAAAAACTCTATTGTTGTTCTTAGTTCAAGCTTGTTTTGTGAGTGATTCGAATCCCTTTTGAGTGTTAGAAAGGTGTTCCTAAGTGGTATTCTAAGGCATAAGAAGGTGAGAGATCAAACCAAGAACAAATAAAAGTCGAACGAATTGATTTGGGTAAGTTTCTCCATGGCCACTGTCGAAGAAGCTCGCCCCTGGCACTTGACCGCACCCCGCGGCAGAGGCTCCACCGCATCCGCGGCGAGTTTACCCGGGTTGTGTGTTCTTGGGTGTTTGGCTTCGGGCGAGGCTTGGTTCCTTCGATTCCTTTTATATTCTTTTAGATTCATATACGTAGATATTGAATCTAACTTAGGGTCTCATTATGGGTCATTCCAGAGGATTTATTGTCCAGGATCTGTCCCAGTTTCGGACCCGGATACCTCTTGTTGCTAAGCTTGTTAGAGCTCTCGTCTGATCTAAGGCAAGTGGCGGTTCGCTCTTGCTTATCATTCCATATTTCCATTGATTATCAATTGCTTAATTGTTAATTAATTTGGAATGAATATTGTTTATTGTCTGGGAACAGTTTTGATAACTGTTTTGGAAATTGAGAGATGATATTATAATAGGTTGTATATTCTGCTAGAATCAACGCTATTATATATATATATTGATAGATTGAGATTGTAACACCCCCAAAACTTACCCCTTTTGGAAAGGTATTACCGCCAGTGACCCCAGTGTTCCTTACCGAGATCACCCAAGGCTTTACCATTTAAATACAATTTATGAAATACAAATGATACATAATGATCAAAGCATTCAATTCCAAAACATAACATTGTCAAGGAAATATGAGTTACGGGATTATAACCCAATCCCGAATAGGCTAACACAGAGTTTAAACCAAATACAGCGGAAGTCTTATAAAGTAGGGTACAGCGGAAGTCTTACAAAACACACTACAACCAAAGTCATTGTCCAAAAGATCTCAACCTGATTAACGAAATAACTTAAACATTCGAAAACCACCGTCGACTCCATAGTCCTTCTATTCTTCTGAGCTACTTTCTATCTGATGTGCCGAATCGAACGGATGACACCAGCCCACATGCAGAGAACAAAGTTCATGGGTTAGTCTACTTGAATAGACTAGCAAGGGTACAAAGCAGAAGGTTTGATGTAGTTGTATTAGGTTAGCCTTATCGTTTCTCGAATGATAACCGATAACGATAATCAACCTTCATACTTCTACGGAATAATAACAAGAGGTATGCACAAGAGAAGACTCTGGAAGACTGAATCATTACAGAAATCAACTCAAAGGAAGACTCCAACGGAAGTGAGTCTTTAAGGAATTATGACAAATCTGGAACGTTTAAAGAATCATACAACAATGATTTAAAAGCTGACTGAGATGCTTCAGTTCACGACCAACCTCACCGCATACAGCGGATCCAGATTGGAAAGAGAACGTACTATGATCAAAGTCGAGACGAGTTTTCCTAGCTGCACTACTCGCCGAAGGTTTATTTATTATGTGCGTCGAGTAGCACTTATCTGATTTATATTTCAAACACACATCACGTTATTAGACTTTTACATATGTACCCCACCATTGGGACGACACATCTTAGTATATGTTTTGTCGAGAGTGACGCACACCGGAAGGTTTGTGACACCAGCTAAGTGTCCTGCCTCTACACACTTGTGAAAGAGACCGATCATGATCTTAGAATAGTACCAGGTGGAGACGAGCCACCCCGATACCAGATTATAAAGAAACGACCGAACGAAGTCCGAGTACATTCCTAACTAACAGTGCTAACCACACAGATACAACACAATCACAGTTATAGAATAAATCCACATAAAGGCCCGAAAGGCGATCACAGATAATAACGCTGTTCTAACAGATATACAACCTATTATATGATTTTCAAAACAGTTTATAAATCACTTCCAGAAGAACACAGTAATAATCGTTCCAAATTAATTAATCAATTGAAATAACTGATAATCAATGTAAATATGGAAACGATGAGCAAGAGCGAACCGCCACTTGTCTTAATCCGCAGAATAGGAACAAGCCTAACGACAACGACGGGATTCCGGGCTCGACACGGGTATAGCTCCGACAGCACAACGACCTTCGAATCGACCCATAAAAGGAACCCTAAGTTAGATCCGACATAACCACAGTACGAATCTAAAAATGACGAAAGAAAACGAAAGGAACGACGCCACAACGACGACCACCAAAGCCAAAAGCCCAAAAAGGCATTTTGGACACTGGTGGCGGTCGCCGTTCTTGGCGGCGGTCGCCGTTCTTGGCGGCGGTCGCCGTTCTTGGCGGCGGTCGCCGTTCTTGGCAGCGGTCGCCGTTCTTGGCGGCGGTCGCCGCAGTTCATCACGACGGGCGCCGTGAAGAACGCGGCGGTCGTCGTGAAGAACTCAGACGACATAAACGGCAAGAAAACTCACCCAAAACACGAGCGACTCGGCCTCCTTCGACTTGTTTTGGTTTCTAACCTCCAAGGCTACCAAAAGCTTCACAAAGGCACTCTGGAAACACCACCAAACGACCTCCGGTGAAAGCTTCAGAAATCCGGCGAGGCATAACTCCGGTAAGGCAAGAATTTGGGAGAGCTTGGGCTGTGGATTGAGCTCAAAAACCCCTCCCAGACACCTCCTTTTATAGCCAAATGCCAGGAAACACCATGCTGGCCCTACGACGAGCTACTCCGGCGCTGCCAAAGCCACGCCGGCGACCTTCGGGCAAGAACCTCCGGACAACGACGATGGCGGGCGCCGCCATAGGCCTGGTGTCCCCAGATAGGAGAAGACCCAGCATGCTCCTCGAGCCTGGCGACGGCGGGCGTCGCCATAAATGCGGCGGTCGCCGCCCCTGTGGCTTTGCCGTCTCCTCAGCTCTTAGACGAAAACGATATTAACCCGAGATAAAATTATCGTACGCGAACGAGTATTAAAATCCAAAGCACGTCGTCTGTATTTTATTTCACTGAGAAAAATATTACAGATATAGAGCACATTACAGAATGTCTCCAACTTTCTGAATTAAATCCGACGTACATAACGGATACTCGGGAAAAATCCCGGAACTCCAGAAATAGCTTACAAAAATACGGGGTATCACATCTCCTCCCCCTTAAAAGAAGTTTCGACCCTGAAACTTAGGTCGAGAATAACTCGGGAAAACGCCTGAGCATATCTGACTCGGTTTCCCACGTTTCCCAAGTAACTTCCTCCGATCCAGACTTGGACCACTGAACCCGTACCAATGGTACGATCTTGCTACGTAGCTGCTTCTCACGATGCTCCAAAATGCGCACGGGCATCTCCTCATAAGTACCATTAGCTTGAATCTCGATGTCCTCATAACTCAGCACATGAGACTCATTTGGCACATACTTCCTGAGCAAAGAGACGTGGAACACATTATGCACTGGATGAGCCGATGGCGGCAACGCCAAGCGGTATGCTAGAGATCCCACTCTATCCAGAATCTCGAATGGTCCCACGTAGCGAGGGTTAAGCTTCCCATGCTTACCAAACCTGAAAACTCCCTTCGAGGGCAACACCTTGACAAACACCTTGTCACCGACCTCGAACTCGACATTCCTATGCTTCTTGTCTGCATACGACTTCTGTCGACTCTGAGCGGTCAACATCCTTTGTCGAATCAAGGCAATGTCAGAAGCTGTCCTCTCGACTAACTCTGGCCCAAGCAGAATCTTGTCGGCGTTATCGTCCCAACAAATCGGAGATCTGCATCGGCGACCATACAAAGCTTCGAACGAAGCCATCTTGATCGTAGCATGCCAGCTGTTGTTGTAGGTGAACTCAATCAGACTCAAGATGTCCTCCCAGCTAGTCGGATGATCGAGTACACAAGCTCTGAGCATATCCTCTAGAGTCTGGATGGTCCTTTCAGACTGACCATCTGTCTGAACCTTAACTCGGTCTCCATAGCCTTATGAAGTTCTTGCCAGAACCTTGACATGAAACGGCCATCTCGATCTGATACGATGGTTTTAGGGATACCATGTAAACGGACAATCTCTTTCTGGTAGACCTCAGCTAACTTCTGGGCTTCCCAAGTGGTCTTAATGGCTAGGAAGTGAGCACTCTTCGTAAGCCGATCCACAATTACCGAGATAACATCTCTCTGACTTTGAGTCTTGGGTAGCCCAGTGACGAAGTCCATGGCGATGTCTTCCCATTTCCATTCTGGTACAGGGAGAGGTAGCAACTCACCACCTGGCATGCGGTGTTCAATCTTGACCTTCTGGCAAGTCAAGCACTTTGCCACGAAGTCTGCCACGTCCCACTTCATGTTTGGCCTCCAAAACTTCTTCCTGAGATCCTTGTACATCTTGCTAGAGCCTGGATGCACAGAATAAGCAGATGAATGAGCTTCTCTCATCACCAACTGACGAAGGCCTTCTGCGTCTGGCACACAAATTCGGTCTTGAAACCAAAGTGATCCGTCATCCTGAATCACAAAACTGGGAGCTTTCCCATCCATCACTTCACTTCTTAGCTTCACCAAGACGACGTCATCAACTTGCTTTTCCTTGATCTGATCCAGCAGTGTAGCCTGAATTTCCAGCATACTCAGGAAACATCTACGCTGATCATACAAAACTTCAATGTCGCATGACTCTCGGTTCAGCTTGGTCTGAGCAGTAAGTAAAGCAACTACCCTCTCGTGCGTTGTCTTCCAGCTCAATGCATCAGCTACCATATTAGCCTTGCCCGGATGGTACAACAACTCGATGTCGTAGTCCTTGAGCAACTCTAGCCAACGGCGTTGTCTCATATTCAGCTCCTTTTGAGTAAATATATACTTGAGACTTTTGTGGTCAGTGAAGACTTGGCATCTTATACCGTAGAGGTAATGCCTCCAAATCTTCAGCGCAAAGACAACCGCTGCTAGCTCAAGATCATGTGTCGGATAGTTTTCTTCATACGTCTTAAGTTGCCTGGATGCATAAGCAATGACTCTGCCCTTCTGCATTAAAACACAACCAAGACCACACTTTGAAGCATCACTATAGACCACATAATCGTCGTTCCCTTCTGGGAGTGCTAACACGGGTACCGAGGTCAGCCGTCGCTTCAACTCCTGGAAACTGGCCTCGCACTTGTCATTCCAGACAATCTTCTTGTGAACCTTACGGAGTAGATTGGTCATAGGTAGAGCGGTCTTTGAAAACCCCTCCATGAACCGTCTGTAATACCCGGCAAGCCCAAGAAAGTTGCGCACCTCCTTCACGTTCTGGGGCTGTGTCTAATTTTCCACAGCTTCGATCTTCTGGGGATCAACCATAACCCCATTCTTATTGATCACGTGGCCTAAGAAAGCCACCTCCTTCAACCAGAATTCACACTTGGAAAGTTTAGCATAAAGCTGTTGTTGTCTAAGGACTGACAAAGCAATCCGCAGATGTTCCTCGTGGACTTCTTCACTCGGAGAGTAGATCAGAATGTCGTCTATGAAGACCACTACGAACTTGTCCAAGTACTGGTGAAAACATCGATTCATCAGATCCATAAAGACAGCTGGAGCATTTGTAAGCCCAAAAGGCATCACTACGAACTCGTAATGACCATATCTGGTCCTGAACGCAGTTCTAGGAATGTCCTGCTCACGAATTCTGAGTTGGTGATATCCAGATCTCAGGTCGATCTTGGAGAAAACCTTTGCTCCCTGCAACTGGTCCAATAGGTCGTCAATCCTCGGCAATGGGTATTTGTTCTTGATCTTCACTTTGTTTAACTCTCGATAGTCGATGCAAAGTCGAAACGATCCGTCCTTCTTTTTGACAAACAAAACCGGAGCACCCCACGACGATACACTCGGCCTGATATAACCCTTGTCGAGAAGATCTTCAAGTTGACTCTTCAACTCTTGCATCTCTGCAGGAGCCATCCGATACGGTGCCTTAGAGATTGGCGCAGTACCAGGCTCAAGATCAATGGAAAACTCCACATCACGGTTCAGAGGTAATCCAGGAACCTCCTCTGGAAAGACATCCGAGAACTCTCTGACCACTGGAATATCAAGAATCGCAGGTCCATCTTTCGCGGGCGAATCCAAGTAGCAAAGGTACCCGACACAACCTTGTCGTAGTAGCTTAAACACAGCCATCGCATTGATCAGCTTGCCGTTATCAGTGTCATTCCGGCCCTTGAACTTGCACACGAACTGGCCCTTAGATGTCACCGTCACTGTTCTTGAACTGAAGTCGATCACCGCCTTATGACGCGTCAGCCAATCCATACCAAGAATGATGTCGTATGGTGTCATGGCTATACAGATCAGATCTGCCTCAAACTCCTTACCCTGAATGGTAATTGGAAAGTTGGACAGATGCTTGGTTCCCACCAAACGTTCTCCATTAGGGAGACTAACGACGAAAGGGTCGCACGAATCGTTGCACACTAAGTCTAACTTGCTAACGCAGCTATTCGAAATAAAGGAATGCGTAGCACCAGAATCAAACAGAATGCATACAGAAGTAGAGTGAAGGTATAAAGTACCTTGAGCAGTCGGAGCGTTGGGTCCATCTACTTCACGCATCTCGTACAAGCGTTGACCCTGACTTCCAGAAACAGCTGGGGCCTTTCCCCTGTTCTGAGCAGTCGTCTGAACTGACGGGCTAGGAGTCTCGGCAGGCTTGAACCTAGGTCGGTTGCTCTGATGAACTAACCCTTGCTGCGACTCTACTCCCTTCTGCTTCCCCTGCTTGCAGAACTTCTGCAGATGACCATCACGTCCACACCCAAAGCACGATCTCTTCTCCTTCTAACACTCATTGCTCTTGTGCCCAGCAACACCACAGTTATAACACTGAATTGAACTTCTGTTCTGACTGGACTGCTGCGTTGACCCTCCGTGAGTCATGTCCGTCTTTGCTCGGCCAGACTTGGCAAAGCTAGACGGTGGCGCAGGTCGCTTGAATCCATCACTCTAATTCTGATTCTGCATCGACCTCTGTCGGATGCGTCTCTTTGTTGACTCCTCCAGAGTCACTTACAGCTTGGAGGCAACATCCCCATACTACTCCAGAGTAGAGCATGTGTGGTGCACCATCAACGGCTTGATATCTGGACTCATCCACTCGTGGAAGTACCAGATCTTTAGTGCCTCGCTGGTTATCTCAGCTGGGGTGTACTGCAGAAGATGATTGAACTTGGTTGCCAGCTCAACTACCTTCAATCCATCGGTCTTGGGGTACAGAAACTCCTTGTGTTTCTCCTCTCTCATAGCACGAGAGAAGAAACGGTCAATCATTTTGGTCTTAAACATCGACCAAGTCAATACAAGGCTATCAGCTAAGCCTGTACCCTCCCACCATTCACTAGCATCCTCTTTCAGCTGTAGAGAAGCTATGTGGACCTTTTCAGCCTCAGTACAATCCATATTACGGAACAGCCGTTCCATGTGAGAGAACCAATGGGTCACCTTGACTGGCTCCCCTTTTCCGTTGTAGCTGTCAAGCCTCATAGAACTGATGGTCTTCAGAGCACGACCATAGTTGTCCCTAGTCCTGACTGCATTCTCCTGGACATCATGGTTTCTTGGCTCCTCAAATCTAGGAACCAGTGGGGGAATCGGCACGCCTTGTGCCTGTGGCACATTTGGTCGCATAGCATCAGCGATAGCTTGCATGACAATTCCTCGAATTGTCTCCACTGCTACAGCATCAAACACCACTGGTGCATTACTCTGATCCTGATCATTGTCCCTGGATTGATTATGGGATTCAGATACATGCTCACCTTGGCCAACATCTCTTATGATTGGTCTGGGACCCTGACTAGTCCCAACACCAGCTCGAACTGTGTTCCTTGTGTTCACCATCTGTTTACCGATCAAATTCCAAGTTATTTATACATTAACATCATTCAAACATGCTTAATGTAGTAAAATTACTCAGAATAGATCAACTAGGTATTTTATAGATGAACTGGAACTGTTACACAAGCTACACATAAGTCTATCATCCGAGCGTCAGGACAAAAATTGCTCGAAGATAAAAGTGTTTCACAAAGTACTTGCCGCAATACTGAAGAATTACACAAAGTACATACTGATATACTAAGAAAGGAAACTACTACGATAGGCAACGCCAATCCTCATCAAGGCGCTCCAAAACGTCTCCTATAAGACTGACTACTCGTGCAAGGTCTCTTCGGACTAGGTTCACCATCGAGCTCTGGCAATGGGTTTCGCACCCTGCTCGGTCCTGGGTCACATGGCTCTGGTGACTCAGACCCAACCTCAGTCGTGGAAAAGAAAGGATCGTCCGTAAGAGGTGCTCCTATCCCAGCCCTCCTCTGAGCGCTAGCGATCGCCTGATCCATCTACTGCTGCTGCTCCATATGAGAGTTCATTTCGCTCTGGCGAATGATCTCTCTCAACCCAGCCTCTGATCTCCTCCTCCTCCGAGGCGGAGTAGGCGGATAGTCCTTGTAGATCATGGTCGGGTCACTCCTCCCAATACCGTGCTCAGTGTACAATGCCTCTCAATCAACATCAGTCATGAGTGCATAAGCCGGCACTGGTGATAGTTCTGGACTGGGGGGAACAAACTGCACCCCCGGCTCCTGACTGTCCACCAGCAAGTGCCTCAAGTTGTCTGGCTCCTGGCTCTGCTCTTCCAGGTCCATCTCGGGGTCCTCCTCAGGATCATCTTCGATGGGATCCTCATCCTCGGGATCAATCTCGATCTGGTAATCATCATCGTAATGCCCTAAGGCGTATCTAGACGACTCTCCCACTTCCTGCACTGCTTCCTCCCTGAGTGGCTCTACAGGTGCAGCTATAGTGACCACTGCATCCCTAGGCGTAAGGACAACAGACTCGGGAATCACATACTTGATGTCTTCGGGCGGGCTACTCGGGCCTCCAACCTCGAAACATCGCTGAGGGATCGGAAAATCTAGCCTGCCTGGAGACGGCGGGTCCGTCTCGGCGTCCTCCGACCCCCTATCAAGAGAAAAGCACGCACCCATCCTACCGGATAACGAGGAAAGAGTTAGTCTTTCTAGACATAGAAGCAAGCTTACTACATCAGACTATATAGAAGACACGACTATGAACGGTGTTTTGAAATTCTTTTTACTTTGAAAATTTCGAGCCCTTTTAAAGTATTTTCAAAAATGGATAAATGATATAAAAATCCCAAACCCGTTTTAAAACCTTTGGCTCTGATACCACAACTGTAACACCCCCAAAACTTAACCCTTTTGGAAATGTATTACCGCCAGTGACCCTAGTGTTCCTTACCGAGATCACCCAAAGCTTTACCATTTAAATACAATTTATGAAATACAAATGATACATAATGATCAAAGCATTCAATTCCAAAACATAACATTGTCAAGGAAACATTAGTTACGGGATTACAACCCAATCCCGAATAGGCTAACACAGAGTTTAAACCAAATACAACGGAAGTCTTATAAAGTAGGGTACAACGGAAGTCTTACAAAACACACTACAACCAAAGTCATTGTCCAAAAGATCTCAACCTGATTAACGAAATAACTTAAACATTCGAAAACCACCGTCGACTCCATAATCCTTCTATTCTTCTGAGCTACTTTCTATCTGATGTGCCGAATCGAACGGATGACACCAGCCCACATGCAGAGAACAAAGTTCATGGGTTAGTCTACTTGAATAGACTAGCAAGGGTACAAAGCAGAAGGTTTGATGTAGTTGTATTAGGTTAGCCTTATCGTTTCTCGAATGATAACCGATAACGATAATCAACCTTCATACTTCTACGGAATAATAACAAGAGGTATGCACAAGAGAAGACTCTGGAAGACTGAATCATTACAGAAATCAACTCAAAGGAAAGCTCCAACGGAAGTGAGTCTTTAAGGAATTATGACAAATCTGGAACGTTTAAAGAATCATACAACAATGATTTAAAAGCTGACTGAGATGCTTCGGTTCACGACCAACCTCACCGCATACAGCGGATCCAGATTGGAAAGGGAACGTACTATGATCAAAGTCGAGACGAGTTTTCCTAGCTGCACTATAACTTAGCTGCACTACTCGCCGAAGGTTTATTTATTATGTGCGTCGAGTAGCACTTATCTGATTTATATTTCAAACACACATCACATTATTAGACTTTTACATGTGTACCCCACCATTGGGACGACACATCTTAGTATACGTTTCGTCGAGAGTGACGCACACCGGAAGGTTTGTGACACCAGCTAAGTGTCCTGCCTCTACACACTTGTGAAAAAGACCGATCATGATCTTAGAATAGTACCAGGTGGAGACGAGCCACCCCGATACCAGATTATAAAGAAACGACCGAACGAAGTCCGAGTACATTCCTAACTAATAGTGCTAACCACACAGATACAGCACAATCACAGTTACAGAATAAATCCACATAAAGGCCCGAAAGGCGATCACAGATAATAGCGCTATTCTAACAGATATACAACCTATTATATGATTTTCAAAACAGTTTATAAATCACTTCCAGAAGAACACAGTAATAATCGTTCCAAATTAATTAATCAATTGAAATAACTGATAATCAATGTAAATATGGAAACGATGAGCAAGAGCGAACCGCCACTTGCCTTAATCCGCAGAATAGGAACACGTCTAACGACAATGATGGGATTCTGGGCTCGACACGGGTATAGCTCCGACAGCACAATGACATTTGAATCGACCCATAAAAGGAACCCTAAGTTAGATCCGACATAACCACAGTATGAATCTAAAAACGACGAAAGAAAATGAAAGGAACGACGCCACAACGACGACCACCAAAGCCAAAAGCCCAAAAAGGCATTTTGGACACTGGCGGCGGTCGCCGTTCTTGGCGGCGGTCGCCGTTCTTGGCGGCGGTCGCCGCAGTTCATCATGGCGGGCGCCGTGAAGAACGCGGCGGTCACCGTGAAGAACTCAGATGACAGAAACGGCGAGAAAACTCACCCAAAACACGAGCGACTCGGCCTCCTTCGACTTGCTTTGGTTTCTAACCTCCAAGGCTACCAAAAGCTTCACAAAGGCACTCTGGAAACACCACCAAACGACCTCTGGTGAAAGCTTCAGAAATCCGGCGAGGCACAACTCCGGTGAGGCAAGAATTTGGGAGAGCTTGGGCTGTGGATTGAGCTCAAAAACCCCTCCCAGACACCTCCTTTTATAGCCAAATGCCAGGAAACACCATGATGGCCCTACGACGAGCTACTCTGGCGCTGCTAGAGCCACGCCGGCGACCATCGAGCAAGAACCTCCGGACAACGACGACGGCGGGCGCCGCTATAGGCTTGGCGTCCCCAGCTAGGAGAAGACCCAGCCTGCTCCTCGAGCCTGGCGACGGCGGGCGCCGCCATAAATGCGGCGGTCGCCGCCCCTGTGGCTTTGCCGCATCCTCAGCTCTTAGACGAAAACGATATTAACCCGGGATAAAATTATCGTACGCGAATGAGTATTAAAATCCAAAGCACGTCGTCTGTATTTTATTTCACTGAGAAAAATATTACAGATATAGAGCACATTACAGAATGTCTCCAACTTTCTGAATTAAATCCGACGTACATAACGGGTACTCGGGAAAAATCCCGGAACTCCAGAAATAGCTTACAAAAATACAGGGTATCACAGAGATATATCTATGATGTTGGCCTTGAGGGCTTTGATACGATTATTACTGTGAATTACTACTGCGTTTGTAACTGTTTAGTTAGAACGAGTATTCATAGGAGCGCTACTGCGTATCTCATTGCGAGTGCTAGTCGTTTCTTTATAACCTGGTGGTTAGGATCTAGTTCATACCATCCTTCTCTAATGCCGCTTGTAGGGATTTAGTTCTCGACTCCGTTTTTAGGGATTTAGTTCCCTAGGGATTTAGTTCTTGATTCGACTTTAGGGATTTAGTTCCCGAGTCAACTCCGCTTTAGGGATTTAGTTCCCGACTTTATATCTCTTTATCCTGAGGGATGAGATGATTTAAAAGCCTATAACGTATATGTGCATTTTGGAATTTAACAAGATAAGTGCTTTAGTGCACATGATTAATATACCTTGGGCAAGTAGTGCAGCTAAGTGCAGTGCAGCTAGGAAAGCTCGTCTTGACTTTGATCAGAGTAAAGTTCTCTTTCCAATCTGGATTCGCATTGTGCGATGAGGTTGGTCGTGAACCGAAACATCAAGTCGTTTAAAACGCTTGTGTGAAATTATAATGTTCCAGACATTTGTCATGCTTTCCGATAAGACTCAATTCATTGGAGTCTTCTTTTGGGTTGATTGTTGTAAGACTCGGTCTTCTAGAATCTTCTCTTGATCATGCTGCTTGATATATTCCAGTAGGAGTATGGTGGTTGACTATTGTCATCGGTTTTAATTCGAGAAACGATGAGTCTAACCTAATACGACTACTTCGAACCACTCTGCTTTTAACCCTTGTATAGTCTTTCATTAGACTAACCAACCGAAATTGTTCTTTGCATGGTTGGCTGGTGTCATCCGTTTGATTCGGCACATCAGATACGTTGCAGTTTTGGGAAGGCTAGAACGACTATGAAGGCGAACGGTGTTTTTAACGGATTTATCAAGGTTGAGATCCTTGGCGGGTGATCATTGCGATCAAGACCCTTGTGTTTATGCTTTACAAAGACTTCCGCTGTATTTCTGATGTATTTGGAATTATGTTGTAATTCCGAAACGATGATTTAAATGAAAGTTATGATATTTGTATCATAATTGTTGTTTATGTTTTATATAAACTGGTAAAGCCTTGGGTGACATCGGACAGAACATCTGAAGTCATTGGCGGTAATACCTTTCAAGGTTATGTATTTGGGGGTGTTACAGATCTGGTATCAGAGCCGCAATTTTTAAAAACGGGTTGGGATTTTATAAATCATTTACTCGTTTTAAATTGTGAAATGTTTTCAAGGGCTCTGAGTTTTCAAAAAAATGAAAAGAATTTGAAATGACATCGTTCATAGTCGTGCCTTCTTCTTTAGTCTGATATGGGAAGCGAACTTCCATATTTAGAAAGACTAACTCTCTTCTCGTCGCCCGAAAGATATGGGTGCATTGCTTTTTCTTCAGAGGGACTCGGAAGAAGCCGAGATGGCTCATCCATCTCTAAGATAGGCTTGAGTTCCCGGTTCGCTCGTCATGATTTGAGGTTGTAGAACCTAGTAACTCAGTTTGAGTTCATCAATGAAAAGTACCAAGTTTGATCTATTCTAAGTTGATTTTATTACATTAAGTATATCGGAATGATATTAATGTGATAAAATCCTTGGAATTTGATCGGTAAACAGATGGTGAACACAAGGAACACCATTCATGCTGGTGCTGGGCCGAGTAACGTGAGGGATGTTAATTACCCTGTGGAGGAACACGAGTCTGTTTCTCATAACAATCCTATGGGCAATGACCAAGTTCCGGTCAATGCTCCAGTGGTTTTCGATGCTGCAGCGATAGAGACAATTTGGGGGATTGTGATGCAAGCATTTACCAACATTATGCGACCAGTCGCACCCTAGGCAAAAGATGTGCCAGTTCCTCCAGTGGTTCCTAGAGTCGAGGAACCTGAGATTCATGTTCTCCAGGAAGAAGCAGTCAGGAATAGAGGCAATTATGGCCGAGCACTGAAGGCCATTAACTCTATGAGGCCTGACAGTTACGACGGAAAAGGAGAGCCAGTCCGAGTGACTCATTGGTTTTCTCACATGGAGCGGTTGTTCCACAATGTTGAATGCACGGAAGCTGAGAGGGTGCATATAGCTTCCCTTCAGTTGAAGGAAGAAGCTAGCGAATGGTGGGAAGACACTGGTCTAGCTGATAACCCTGATTTGAACTAGGGAATGTTCAAGTAAAAAATGATTGATCGTTTCTTTTCCCGAGCTATGAGGGAAGAGAAACACAAGGAGTTTCTATATCCAAAGACGGACGGACTGAAAATGAATGAGCTTGCGACCAAGTTCAATCATTTGCTGCAATATGCTGGGACGGAAGTGTCCAGTGAGAGGCAAAAGATCTGGTATTTCCACGAGTGGATGAATCCAGACATTAAGCCATTGATGGTGCACCACACATGTTCTACTTTAGAGCAGTATGTGGATGCAACCTATAAGTTGGAGGTGACTCTGGAGGAGTCAAATAAGAAAAGAAACCGCCAGAGACAAGCGCAGAGTCAGTCTCAGGCGAGTGGGTTTAAACGTCCCGTACCACCATCAGATTTTGCCAAATCTGGCCGAGCAAAAACAGATATGACTCATGATGGGTCTACGCAACGTTCGGGTCAGGACACTAATCTGATCCAGTGCTATAATTGTGGTACTTACGGGCACAAGAGTAATGTGTGTCCAAAGGAGAAGAAAACGTGCTTTGCCTGTGGAAAGGAAGGACACTTGCATTTATTTTGTCCGTAGAGGAGACAAAAAGGAGCTGGGTCACAACAAGGGTCTATTAACCAGAACATTCAACCGAGGTTTAGACCAGTGGAAGCTCCTAGCCCCTCAATGCAGACGACTGCGCAGAACAGGGGGAAAGCCCCAGCTGTTTCTGGAGATCAAGGTCAACGCCTTTACGAGATGCGTAAGGCGGATGGACCCGATGCTCCAACCGTTTAAAGTACTTTTGCTTTCGTTTTACTTCTGTTGGTATGTCGTTGACTTGGGTGTTACCCAGTCTTTCAATTCGGATAATTGTGTTAGCTAGTTAAGTTTTGCATGCAACGAGGTTTGTGAACCTTTCGTTGTAAACCTTCCTAGTAAGGAATATTTGGTTAGAATCAAGCATCTGTCAGAATTTCCGATTTCCATTTAGGGTAAGAAATTCGAAACAGATTTGATTTATATTGCCATGGCTCCATACGACATTATTCTCGGTATGGATTGATCGACGCGTCATGAAGCGGTAATCAACTTTAGTTCAAGAACTGTGACGGTGTCATCTGGGAGCCAGAGCGTATGCAAGTTTAAGGGTCGGAATGACGCTGATAACGGCAGGCTTATCAATGCGATGGCTACGTTTAAGCTACCTTGACAAGGTTGTGTCAGGTACCTTTGCTACCTGGATCCGCCCATGAAAGATGAACCATCAGTTCTTGATATTCCGGTGAGTAGTGAATTTCCGGAAGAGATTTCTGGATTTCCCCGAATCGTGTCATGGAATTTTCTATTGATCTCGAGCCTGGTACTGCGCCGACCTCTAAGGCACCTTATCGGATGGCTCCTGCTGAGATGCAAGAGTTGAAGAAGCAACTCGAAGATCTTTTGACAAAGATTATATAAGGCCGAGTGCATCGCCATTGGGGTGCTCCGGTATTGTTTGTCAAAAGGAAAGATGGATCGTTTCGACTTTGTATCGACTATCGTGAGTTGAACAAAGTTACGATCAAGAACAAGTATCCTTTGCCTAGGATTGATGATCTGTTGGATCAGTTGCAAGGAGCAAGAGTCTTTTCCAAAATCGATCTGAGATCTGGTTATTATCAGCTCAGGATTCGTGAGGAAGATATTCCGAGAACTGCGTTTCGAACGAGTTATGGTCACTACAAGTTCGTAGTCATGCCATTTGGACTTACCAATGCTCCAACAGTTTTCATGGACTTAATGAATTGGTGTTTTCACCAGTACTTGGATAAGTTCGTGGTGGTCTTCATCGATGACATTCTGAATTATTCTCCGAGTGAGGAAGCTCACGAGGAACATCTGCGGATTGTTTTGTCAATCCTTATACAAAATGAGTTGTATGCTAAGTTGTCTAAGTGCGATTTTTGGATCATGAAAATGGCTTTCTTAGGCCATGTGAACAATAAGAAGGGGATAATGTTTGATCCCCAGAAGATTGAGGCAGTAGCTAACTGGAAGCGGCCTCAGAATGTGAAGGAGGTGCGTAGTTTTCTAGGACTTGCTGGATACTACAAACGGTTCGTGGAGGAAATTTCTAACCTCACTCTACCTATGACCGATCGGCTCCGCAAGTTCCACAATAAGTTTGTTGGGATGACAAGTGCGAGGCAGTTTCCAGAAGTTGAAACAATATTGGACCTCTGCACCAGTTTTAGCGCTACCAAAAGGAAATAATGATTATATAAGTCTATAGTGATGCTTCGAAGAGTGGTTTAGGTTGTGTGTTGATGCAAAATGGCAAAGTATTGCATATACATCGCGACAACTGAAAACCTATGAAGCAAACTATCCGACGCATGATCTGGAGTTAGCAACGGTAGTGTTTGCGCTGAAGATTTGGGGGCATTACCTCTATGGTGTGAGACGCCTAATCTTCACGAATTGCAAGAGCCTCATGTGCTGAGTTTCATGGAATGTCGTGAAAGGCAATCGCATAACAAAGTCGTACCTTTGGTACTGATTATGTGGTCCAAGTCAAGAACCAAAGAGGTTACTTGAGAGACTTGGGAGACTGAGGAGGATATGCTTAGACGCTTTCCCGAGTTGTTGTCGGCCTAAGTTTCGGGGTCAAAAATTCTTTTAAGGGGGAGGTAATGTAATATCCCTCATTTTGTAGGGGTAATTTTGAAATTTTCTTATGCCCATATTACAAGTCAGATTAAATTCAGAGAAGTGCGGACATTTTACGAGATGTTTGGTCTCTGTAATATTTTTCTGAGTAATATAAAATACAGTTAATGTACTTTTGGGTTAAAAAGTCATTCGTGTACGAATATATTTAACCCGGGGTTAAGAATATTTAACCACTTGGCAAGAAAAGACAAAACGGGTAAAAGGGGGGCAAAAATGGCCTTGACCGCACCCTGGCCGCACCCTGCCGCACCCGCGGCGAAGGCCAAAGCCAGTGGCGGTCATGAGTCGCCACCGCACCCCCACCACACCCTTGCCGCACCCCGCGGTCGGCGTCAGCTCCGACGTCATCGCGATAGAACTTCTGCAACCCTATCTCTTTGGCTGAACTTGCTCCTCACGTCTTCCCATTTGGCCGGGACACCTCATGGATGACGTGTCTATCTCTTGAGCAGCCTTGTGGGGCTATAAAAGGAGAAAGGAGGCGGAGAGGAGGGTCACAACTCCAGCTGCAAGTCATCTTCCTCCAAGAAAAACTCTATTGTTGTTCTTAGTTCAAGCTTGTTTTGTGAGTGATTCGAATCCCTTTTGAGTGTTAGAAAGGTGTTCCTAAGTGGTATTCTAAGGCATAAGAAGGTGGGAGATCAAACCAAGAACAAATCAAATTCGAACGAATTGATTTGGGTAAGTTTCTCCATGGCCGCTGTCGAAGAAGCTCGCCCTTGGCACTTGACCGCACCCCGCGGCAGAGGCTCCACCGCACCCGCGGCGAGTTTACCCGGGTTGTGTGTTCTTGGGTGTTTGGCTTCGGGCGAGGCTTGGTTCCTTCGATTCCTTTTGTATTCTTTTAGATTCATATACGTAGATATTGAATCTAACTTAGGGTCTCGTTATGGGTCGTTCCAGAGGGATTTATTGTCCAGGATCTGTCCCAGTTTCGGACCCGGATACCTCTTGTTGCTAAGCTTGTTAGAGCTCTCGTCTGATCTAAGGCAAGTGGCGGTTCGCTCTTGCTTATCATTCCATATTTCCATTGATTATCAATTGCTTAATTGTTAATTAATTTGGAATGAATATTGTTTATTGTCTGGGAACAGTTTTGATAACTGTTTTGGAAATTGAGAGATGATATTATAATAGGTTGTATATTCTGCTAGAATCAACGCTATTATATATATATTGATAGATTGAGATATATCTATGATGTTGGCCTTGAGGGCTTTGATACGATTATTACTGTGAATTACTACTGTGTTTGTAACTGTTTAGTTAGAACGAGTATTCGTAGGAACGCTACTGCGTATCTCATTGTGAGTGCTAGTCGTTTCTTTATAACCTGGTGGTTAGGATCTAGTTCCTACCATCCTTCTCTAATGCCGCTTGTAGGGATTTAGTTCCCGACTCCGTTTTTAGGGATTTAGTTCCTGATTCGACTTTAGGGATTTAGTTCTCGAGTCAACTCCGCTTTAGGGATTTAGTTCCCGACTTTATATCTCTTTATCCTGAGGGATGAGATGATTTAAAAGCCTATAACGTATATGTGCATTTTGGAATTTAACAAGATAAGTGCTTTAGTGCACATGATTAGAATACCTTGGGCAAGTAGTGCAGCTAAGTGTAGTGCAGCTAGGAAAGCTCGTCTTGACTTTGATCAGAGTAAAGTTCTCTTTCCAATCTGGATTCGCATTGTGCGATGAGGTTGGTCGTGAACCGAAATATCAAGTCGTTTAAAACGCTTGTGTGAAATTATAATGTTTCAGACATTTGTCATGCTTTCCGATAAGACTCAATTCATTGGAGTATTCTTTTGGGTTGATTATTATAAGACTCGGTCTTCCAGAATCTTCTCTTGATCATGCTGCTTGATATATTCCAGTAGGAGTATGGTGGTTGACTATCGTCATCGGTTTTAATTCGAGAAACGATGAGTCTAACCTAATACGACTACTTCAAACCACTCTGCTTTTAACCCTTGCATAATCTTTCATTAGACTAACCAACCGAAATTGTTCTCTACATGGTTGGCTGGTGTCATCCTTTTGATTCGGCACATCAGATAAGTTGCAGTTTTGGGAAGGCTAGAACGACTATAAAGACGAACGGTGTTTTTAACGGATTTATCAAGGTTGAGATCATTGGCGGGTGATCATTGCGATCAAGACCCTTGTGTTTATGCTTTACAAAGACTTTCGCTGTATTTCTGATGTATTTGGAATTATGTTGTAATTCCGAAACGATGATTTAAATGAAAGTTATGATATTTGTATCATAATTGTTGTTTATGTTTTATATAAACTGGTAAAGCCTTGGGTGACATCGGACAGAACGTCTGAAGTCACTGGGGTAATACCTTTCAAGGTTATGTATTTGGGGGTGTTACATTTACATAGTCATTTGACATGACAAAAAAAGTAAGAATGTTTAGACTTTTCTTTAGTCTTCGTGTTTGTCTTCTTTGCTTCAACCTTCTATGCTCGCGATCGATTGCTCGCTATAGCTCCGTGAATGCATACCTGGTTAATTTGGTTTTCAACGCGGTTAGGCAGTGTTTTGGCAAATTAACCACGACAAATAGCGGAATTGCGTAGGCTAGATACCTCATCGTTACTTTAATTCTTGCTCGCGATGATTACATGTATTGCTTTATTATGCTCGCGCTTCTTTTCAGTATTGCTTAGCGGGCCTTGCTCGCGTAAGTTGCTTAATGCCTCATAACTCGCGCTTGTCTTACTTTTACTACTTGTTTTTGCATATTGCTCATCAAACTTGCTTGTCACAACTTGCTTTTAAACTTGCTCTCAAAACTTGCTTTCAAGACTTGCTTTCCTACATATTGCACACAAAATTGCTTTTAGGGCCTTGCTCAATTCTCATGTCGCGCATTGCGTATTGCTCAACTATATTGCTTTAATGTATTGCTTATTCGTGTACCTTTCCATCGTGTATTGCTTACCCTCAAGCTCACACTTTCAACGGTATTACATTCACGTATTGCAGGGTGTTGCCTACACAATATTGCTCGCGAAGTTATTGCTTGCCATACTCGCGATTTCGAACAAATAGGGTTTTAGAGTTCATACCTGAGGCGGGTTTGCTTTAGGGATAGTACTTGTGGAGCCTCATTACGTTCCAGGAATTTGGAACTATATTTCCCGCGTGATCTTTAAGGCGATAAGCCCCGGGCGCCACCTCGCATACAATGATGAACGACCCTTCCCATCTTGGGTCCAACTTCCTGCCTTCAGTTTTTCTGAGAACCAGGTCGCCTTCCGCGAAGCCCTGTGGTCTCACCCGCTTGTTGTAGTAGGCAGTGATGCGTCGCTTGTATTCGCTCTCGCGTATCTCCGCCATTTCTCGTGCCTCTTCCCTGAGTTGCAATTTGAGCTGTAGCTTTTCAGAGTTCTCCTCTTCGTCATAGAGGAGGACCCTTTCGCTTGGAAAGAGGTGCTCTACATGAACCACTGCTTCTACCACATACGTCAACGCGAAGGGAGTTTCCCCAGTGCCTCTCTTGGAGGTGGTCATGTTAGCCCATAGCACGAGAGGAAGAATCTCGGCCCATCGGCCTTATGCTCGCGTGAGTCTTCTCTTGAGGTCATAAAGGATCCTCTGGTTTGCGCTCTCCACTTGACCATTTCAACGCGGGTAGGACACCGACGCGAAGCAAAGCTCGATGCCCAGACCTTCACAGATGCTGATCAACTTTTCCGTATTGAACTGAGGCCCGCGATCGGTCACAATATCTTGGGGCAGGCCAAAACGGCAAATGATATTCTGCCATATGAACTTCTTCACCTGTTCTACTATCGTGGTGGCTAGCGGCGCTGCCTCAACCCATTTGGTGAAGTAATCTATAGCGACCAATATAAATTGTAACTGACCTTGAGCTCGCGGGAAAGGCCCAAGAAGATCCATCCCCCATCTCGCGAAGGGACAGGGGGCGCTGATGACTTGTATTTCTACTCCAGGCTGGTGTGATGTTGGGGCGTGAAGCTGGCATGCCTTGCAGATCTGAGCTACGCGTGTGGCATCCTCTTTCATTATTGGCCAGAAGTACCCTGCTCTCAGGGCCTTGTACACAAGAGATCGACATCCTGCGTGCCCACCGCACAACCCCCCGTGAATGCCGACCATTAGACTGTTGCCCTCTGCAAGGGTCATGCACTTCAATTCTGCCATCATGTACCCTTTTTTGTACAAGACGCCATTCTTCACATAAAAGTGAGTTGCGCATATCTGCAGCTTTCTTTTCAGCTAGGGGTCCTCGGGTACTATCCCAGCCGTAAGATATCTGCGTATAGGCGTTCTCCAATCATTTTCATCCTCCTCATGCTCAATAATCATTAACTCTGGGTTTATGGCTCGGGTGGTACGTGAGTCCAGCCATACGCGACCTTTCTGCTGCAACTTAGCTTTCGAGCCGAGCTTCGCGAGCTCGTCTGCCCTTGAGTTTTCTCTTCGCCAGATTGCTTGAATCTCAAAGTGATCAAAGGTTGCGGACAACGTTTTCACCCTTAACTGGTACGCGGGCAAGTTTCCTGTCTTAGCTTCGTAAATACTCCGCACCTGCTTTACAACTACCTTCGAGTCGCTGAAACGTGTGACCCTTCGTGCACCATTGGTGAGGGCTAGTTCAAGTCCCGCGAGGAGTGCTTCATATTCAGCTTCGTTATTTGTTGTTTCAAATTCCAACGCGAGGGCATATTCAAACCTTTATCCTCTCGGAAAAGTCAACGTGACTCCGGCCCCATTGCCTTCTTCGTTCGCAGCCCCATCCACGAAAAGCGTCCACTAGGATTTTTCCTCTACCAGCCCCTATGTTCTCACTTTGCGGAAGCTTGTCTCTATGATAAAGTCCGCGAGTGACTATGCTTTGATCGCGGGCCTGGGCTTGTAGTCCATGTCGAACTCTGATAGTTCAATTACCCATTTCGTGATCTTCCCTGACATAGTGGGCCGGCTGAATAAACTGCGCAAGGGGAGGTCCGACAACACCCGAATGGGGTGGGCTTAGAAATAAGGGCGCAGTTTCCTCGCGGTCATGACTAGAGCTAAAGCAACTTTTTCTACCAGCGGGTACCTGGTCTTGGCAAGTATGAGAGCTCTGCTCACAAAATAAACGAGTACCTCATGTTCACGCACCAGGACATCACTGATTGCCCGCGAGCACGCCGCTAGATAGAGCTGCAATTCTTCACCTGGGACAGGAGATGATAGGGTAGGTAATTCAGCCAAATGCTTCTTCAGCTCCGCGAAGGCTACCTCACACTCTGGAGACCATTTGAAGTTATGGGGGTCTCTGAGTATAGCGAAGAAGGGGAGTCCCCTTTTCGCGAGCTTTGAACAGAACCGCCTTAGGTAGTTCACGAACCCGATAAACCTCTGCACTTCCTTGGTATTTTGCGGCGGTGTCATTTGCAGCACTGCCTCCACTTTCTCAGGATTCACATCGATTCCACGCGAGATGATAAAAAAACCCAGAAACTTTCTAGCTTTTACCCCGAAGACACACTTCTCCGGATTCAGACTCATATCGTGATTGCGTAGTGTGGCAAAGATCATTCGCGTGGTCTACTTCCCGTTTGCTCTTCACAACAATGTCATCCATAAATGCCTCAGTGGAGGAGCCAATATGATAGCAGAAGATCAGGTCGACTAGCCTCTGGAAGCTTGCTCTTGCGTTTTTAAGCCCAAAAGGTATGACGGTGTAGCAGTAAGTTCCTCTCTCCGTGATGAAGGTTGTGTGCTCTTCGTCCACGGGGTTCATTTTGACTTGGTTGTAGCCTGAGTAGGCATCTAAAAAACTCAGTGCTTCATGCCCTACAGTTGAATCAACCAACTGATCAATTGAAGGGAATGGATAGTTGTCTTTAGGGCATGCCTTGTTAAGGTCTGTGAAATCTATGCACATGTGTCATTTCCCGTTTGCTTTTCTCACCATAACGACATTCGCGAGCCAACAAGGATACCGTACCTCGCGAATGAACCCAACTTTCAGCAATTTCGCCACTTCTTCCCTGGCTCCTTTGGCTCTGTCCCCTGCATGCTTCCTCTTTTTCTGTCTACACGGCTTTGCTTCGGGGCTGATATTGAGTGAGTGAGTCATGAGGCTCGCGGGGATCCCCTTTAAGTCCTTGGGGGTCCACGCGAACACATCACGCGACGTTTCTAGCAATGCCTTGATCTCACTCTGTACTTCGGCTCCAAGGGTATGCCCTACATACAACTTTTCTTCCTTTTGAGGGAATGGTGATATGCTTACTTTCTCTTCCTCCGGAACCACAACTTCCATTCGGTTTCTCACTTCTAGCTCAGCTTCTTCCTTCGCAGAGACCGACAATATGGGGCCAGTGCCCCCAGCTTCCACAGCCAGCACTGGGACACACTTCCCCGGCAACGGCGCCAAATTTGATAAGCGTTTTTTTCAGTCGTTGTACACTATCAAAGAAATCCTAAAATGCAACTAGAGTATAGCATGCAAGTAAGGAGTCGTACCCAAGGGAGTAACACGTCAATTTCAATGCAATTGCTAATTTATCAACTTCAAAGAACAAATGGGGGGGGGGGTTTGGTTTTGTACTAAAACTACTCAATTGCAATAGCATAAAAATCAAGATTAAACAATGGGAGAAAGAGGTTTCACCTAGCAAGTTTCCACACATCAATTAATCAAGTTGCAATTCGGTTCATTTCATGTTCATCATAATCCTATGGATTTGTCCCAATTCTGATTTTTGTATATTAACAATCCAACCGGTCTTGCTAATACTTACTAATTGAAAACCTAGAAGACCTCCTAAGTTGATTCAATCAATAGCATAGGGCATAAGAAATAATGGATTGCAAGCAAAGACTCAACACCGCAAGTATGACATGCAAATCAATTTCCTTTTCACAATTGAATTCAATATACCAATTTCATGCAATTGTGGTTGCTACAAGTGATTAGGGATTCCACCGTCTATCCCTATTCTAGCAATTAGAAAACTATAAAATCGAACTAGGGTGTCAATCTAGCCAACAATATAGAAATCCGAATTATGCTCAAGGAAATCAATACAAAAATCCAAAGGGACGAACAAGAGATAAAACCTTACAACTGAATTAATCGAGTGCTTCCACGCTAGGCAAAACAAGAGTCTTAGTTCCGGTTCATGTTCTTCACGAAATCCAAAACCATGGAGAAAACTAGAAAAACGTTCTTGAGAAAAACAAAGAAAGAAAAGAGATGGAAAAGATAGATGATGATAGGAGAGAGAGGGTATGGTGATGGATCCATGAATGTCTGCCAAAAACGTGCTAATCTAACCTAAACTGACAAACAAAACGTCTGAATTGATTAAGGGAAAACAAAACGTCAAGCCAAAAAGGAAATCGGGAAAGTTCAGAAACGCCAGAGACGCGACCGGACGCGATCGCTTCCGCTCGCCGTTTCGCCTCGCCAAAGATCAGAACTTCCTGGAGCAAAAACGCGACCACCGGCGATCGCCGCCGCCCGCCGCCACTCGCGGCCAGTCGCGTCCACCCGCCGCCGCCTGCTCGCGTCAGCCAGCTCCAGCCCAGCCCGCGTCGGCCCGCGGTGGGTCGCCATGGCCCGCGTCAAGCTGCTTCTCCTAGCTTCAACGTCGTCTCTTCATGTCAGCCCGGCTCCTCGAGCGTCTTCTCGCCAAGGAAACCTCGAGCCTCGTCCTCAACATGCAAGTGCTTCCAAATAATCATAATGTAGCTCCGCACCTCAAGCATCGACTTAGCTCCAAAACCGAGCCAAAATCTCCACAAAACTATGCTAATAACTACTAGTTGCGCTATGTAAAATACCGCTTATCAAATCCCCCATACTTAAACCTTGCTCGCCCTCGAGTAAGCTAAAAGAAAACTCACTCCTCCAATCAGCACACAGGTTTCAGGAAGTAAGGAAGAACATGAAACTAGCAATTACAAGACTCAACACTTCGCCTCCAAACAATCAAAAAAGAGCAATGCATAAACTCCAATCTATCTCCTTATCGCTCCATGAGTGATCCTACCCGAACTCCTTATAACACCTCTTCTTATGACACCAACGCCAAGCAAGAAAATCCTAAATCACTCACACTCATTTTGCTTAGGCGCCCTTTCGGGTTTTCACCTAACCACTCATTTCATTTTGCTAGATGTCTCACATGTTGCTCACATCACTCAAGTCCATTTTTGCACCAACCTAGAGTCGGTCGGACTACCTGCTTTTTACCTGAGCTTTTCAGCTCATCCCAGGATTTTGATTGCCTTTTTCTCATATTTTTGGCTTTTTCTTTTTCAAATTTTTCAAAAATTCATACACATCAGCCATACACAAGTGCACAACACCATAAAACATGTGAATACATTCTCTCCCCCATACTTAAACATGACATTGTCCCCAATGGAATGAAAGACAAGGTAAAAGCACGGGGATAAAGAAAACAGAAGACTCACATACGAGACCGGATGGTCTCCCTCCAATGAAGCACAAGGTGTAGTAGAAGTGGGATGAGCTCAATGATGATCCAATAATGTCCAGCTCATCCAAAACAATGGGTAACAAGGAAGAACGCCGAAATTGAAGATCCACAGAAGAAGAAAAATGAATGGCGAATTCAGCAAATCACCAACTTCCGGAAGGTTGCTAAGCACAAACCCGTGATCGTAGTTTGCAACCTACAATCACAAGCTCTTCTTCGGGGAATACCAATCTCGCATCACTCCAAGACTCGTTTTTGCCTCAACCTGAGGTTGAGCGAGTCACCTTCTTATTACCTATGCGGCCCTTGCGGGTTTTCCGCACATCCAAGGATTTTTTTTTTTTTTTTTTTTTTTTTTTTTTTTTAGAAAGGAAGAAAGACTTACAGCGGTTTTGGCTACAAATTGTAGCTGAACCTGTGCCTCGGGCATCCTTCCCTAACCACAAAAACACTAAAAATGACAATTAAAAAAATAAACAAAAAGAAAAAATAAAATAAAGCATCTCAAACCTCAGGTTGCCTCCCGAGAAGCGCCTTAGTTATTGTCGTGGCTCGACATACTACTCACACAACCTCAATCTATATCATCGGGTCCTTTAGGAACCCTCTCATTGAGCACCTCCTTCTTGAACCATTCATGGAAAGGTTTAAACCTTAGACCATGCTTCTTGGTAGTTGACTCCTTCGGTGGCTCCTCCATCTTTACCTTCTTGGTTGCCTTCCCCCCATACTTCGATGGATCAGGGGGGTGTTGGAACTCAACTTCCGGGGCCTGCACAAAAGAAGAAGAAAAAAGCTTCTTGCTCGGAGTTAGCACAATGGGGCCAATGCCCAAAAGAGAGTTAGGGGACTCTCCCTTCTCATCCAATAAAGCTGTCATGTTAGAATCCTCAATCATAGGTTGTAACTCATCCAAAGGGTTAGGAGTCATTACATCAACAAAGTTCAAAGAGGAATCAACAACGGGCTTCATATCATAGATGTTAAATTCAACTTCATCCCCATCAAATTCCATAGTCAATTTCCCACTATTAACATCAATTTTAGTTTGTGTTGTTTTCATGAAAGGCCTACCTAACAGCATAGGGGCCGCATCTTTGTCATGCTCCATATCCAACACAAAAAAATCAGCGGGAAATATCAAATCACCAACCATAACAAGTACATCTTCAACCACTCCCTTAGGATACACATTAGACCTATCAGCTAGTTGAATAACAATACCGGTCTCATGCAAAGGTCCTAATCCTAGGGATTCATACAAGGACAAAGGCAAAACATTGATAGATGCACCAAGATCAAGCATAGCATTTTCAATTTTAGTATCACCAATCACACATGGAATGCTAAACCTACCCGGGTCACCACACTTTTTAGGCATTTTCTTTTGAAAAACCGCGGAAACATGCTCACTAATTTTGACCTTTTGTTTTCCTTTCAATTTTTGATTCCTTTTGATAGTGCAAATTTCTTTTAAAAACTTAGCATATCTAGGAATACTTTTAACCAATTTTAGCAAAGGAATGTTTACCTGACACTTGCTAAAGGTCTCATACATCTCATTGTCACTCTCCGGTCTTCTAGTGTCCTTCAACGCCTCAGGGAAAGGCGGGACCGGCTTTTGAGAGCAAAGCGGTGGAAAGCTCGGGCGAACATACTCGTCGACAAGATCTGGGCTCAAACCGCGAGCCACGGCGGGTCCACGCGATCGCCGTTCCTGAGCTGGGAGTTCTGCCGCCAAACCGCGGGTGGACGCGGGTGAGGGCGATCGCCGGGGCTCCTTGGTGGTTTCTGGCGCTGAACCGCGAGTGGACGCGGGTCCATGCGATCGCCGGCGCTCCATGGATTCCTCTTGGCTGCTCACTGGAATGAAACCGCGAGTCACGGCGGGTGACCGCGATCGCCGGCGTTGTTCCAGTGATTCTTCATCGTCGAAACCGCGATCGCGGTAGGTCGCGTGAGATCGCGTTTTCCTGTTTTCACACGGCTCAGAACCGTCTTGCAATTCACCCTGTTCAGCATAAGGGTTCAATAGCTTCCCACTCCTCAAGGTAATGGCACTCACATTCGCCTTCGGGTTGACTACCGTTTGTGACGGTAATTTTCCCGATACATGAGCCTCTAGATTACTCACGGATTGAGCAATTTGTGCCACTTGTCTCTCAAGATTCTGAATGGAAGACTTTGTTTCAGCATCTTTCTGCATAACCGACTGAGCCAACGACTTGATCATGTCTTCAGCTGACATGGTTTGTCTCGGGTTGTACTGTGGCCTCGGTTGTTGTGGTTGCAAGAGATGAGGGTTCTCAACATTGTGCGTGTTACTCCACCTCAGATTTGGATGATCTCTATAATTTGGTCTTGGTTGCCATCCTCCAACACCATTCACCTCAGCACTTGACTCTTGAAGAGTAGGGCATTGATCATTTGGGTGCCCCACTTCATTGCAAACTCCACAAGGTCGGGCTTGAGATGAAGTGCCATTCAGCATAAAGCACTTCATCATCTCCTTCAACTCATTCACATCAGACTCAATCTTTGATGAAGAAGCACTCACAGCCTTGAGACTCTCTCTCTTGCTAAATTGCCTTGAGCCTTCGGATAGCTCCTGAAACATCTCAAACGCTTGGGTAGGAGTTTTGTTCAGAATATTACCTCCACAAGCGGCATTCACCATTCTTCGTTCCTCATCCGAGAGTCCGTTGAACAAGTATAGAATGAGATCTTGATCATTGTACCCATGATATGGGCAACTTGCACATAGCCGCTTGAATCTCTCATAATACTCGTACAAGCTCTCGCCTCCTTGTTGTTCAATGGTGGCAATGGCTCTCTTCAAGCTATTCAACTTCGTGGCCGGGAAGTATTTTTCGAGAAAAGCCTTCTTCATTTCAGCCCATGTCGTAATACTTCCCGGAGCAAGGTAATATAGCCAATCATTTGCAGCATCCTTCAAGGTGAATCCAAATGCTCTCAACATGATGGCATCGGCAGTGACACCTCTTGGCTTCATGCTAGAACACACCGCATGAAATTGCGCCAAGTGCTTGTTCGGGTCTTCTCCAGCAAGACCATGAAAATGAGGCAACTCATGAATCAATCCTGCCTTCAACTCAAAATTCACTCCTTCGGCTAACTCAGGAATGGTGATAGCCAAAGGTTGTTGCTCCAAGTTAGGAGCGGTAAGCTGTCTCAACGTCCGGTCACCCATCTCAGTTTGGTTCAACAAATCACGGGCTGCTCTTCGGTTCCTTAAAAATGTCCGCTCAATTTCTGGATCACAATCAACAATCAAAGAATCAGTAGCACGGGTGTGAACCATACAAATGGTTCACACCAAAGGGTTGACAAACAAACAATTACAAAGAAAAGAACAAATATTAACTCCCCGGCAACGGCGCCAAATTTGATAAGCGTTTTTTTCAGTCGTTGTACACTATCAAAGAAATCCTAAAATGCAACTAGAGTATAGCATGCAAGTAAGGAGTCGTACCCAAGGGAGTAACACGTCAATTTCAATGCAATTGCTAATTTATCAACTTCAAAGAACAAATGGGGGGGGGGGGGGTTTGGTTTTGTACTAAAACTACTCAATTGCAATAGCATAAAAATCAAGATTAAACAATGGGAGAAAGAGGTTTCACCTAGCAAGTTTCCACACATCAATTAATCAAGTTGCAATTCGGTTCATTTCATGTTCATCATAATCCTATGGATTTGTCCCAATTCTGATTTTTGTATATTAACAATCCAACCGGTCTTGCTAATACTTACTAATTGAAAACCTAGAAGACCTCCTAAGTTGATTCAATCAATAGCATAGGGCATAAGAAATAATGGATTGCAAGCAAAGACTCAACACCGCAAGTATGACATGCAAATCAATTTCCTTTTCACAATTGAATTCAATATACCAATTTCATGCAATTGTGGTTGCTACAAGTGATTAGGGATTCCACCGTCTATCCCTATTCTAGCAATTAGAAAACTATAAAATCGAACTAGGGTGTCAATCTAGCCAACAATATAGAAATCCGAATTATGCTCAAGGAAATCAATACAAAAATCCAAAGGGACGAACAAGAGATAAAACCTTACAACTGAATTAATCGAGTGCTTCCACGCTAGGCAAAACAAGAGTCTTAGTTCCGGTTCATGTTCTTCACGAAATCCAAAACCATGGAGAAAACTAGAAAAACGTTCTTGAGAAAAACAAAGAAAGAAAAGAGATGGAAAAGATAGATGATGATAGGAGAGAGAGGGGATGGTGATGGATCCATGAATGTCTGCCAAAAACGTGCTAATCTAACCTAAACTGACAAACAAAACGTCTGAATTGATTAAGGGAAAACAAAACGTCAAGCCAAAAAGGAAATCGGGAAAGTTCAGAAACGCCAGAGACGCGACCGGACGCGATCGCTTCCGCTCGCCGTTTTGCCTCGCCAAAGATCAGAACTTCCTGGAGCAAAAACGCGACCACCGGCGATCGCCGCCGCCCGCCGCCACTCGCGGCCAGTCGCGTCCACCCGTCGCCGCCTGCTCGCGTCAGCCAGCTCCAGCCCAGCCCGCGTCGGCCCGCGGTGGGTCGCCATGGCCCGCGTCAAGCTGCTTCTCCTAGCTTCAACGTCATCTCTTCATGTCAGCCCGGCTCCTCGAGCGTCTTCTCGCCAAGGAAACCTCGAGCCTCGTCCTCAACATGCAAGTGCTTCCAAATAATCATAATGTAGCTCCGCACCTCAAGCATCGACTTAGCTCCAAAACCGAGCCAAAATCTCCACAAAACTATGCTAATAACTACTAGTTGCGCTATGTAAAATACCGCTTATCAACATGCGTCATTTCCCGTTTGCTTTTCTCACCATAACGACATTCGCGAGCCAACAAGGATACCGTACCTCGCGAATGAACCCAACTTTCAGCAATTTCGCCACTTCTTCCCTGGCTCCTTTGGCTCTGTCCCCTGCATGCTTCCTCTTTTTCTGTCTACACGGCTTTGCTTCGGGGCTGATATTGATTGAGTGAGTCATGAGGCTCGCGGGGATCCCCTTTAAGTCCTTGGGGGTCCACGCGAACACATCACGCGACGTTTCTAGCAATGCCTTGATCTCACTCTGTACTTCGGCTCCAAGGGTATGCCCTACATACAACTTTTCTTCCTTTTGAGGGAATGGTGATATGCTTACTTTCTCTTCCTCCGGAACCACAACTTCCATTCGGTTTCTCACTTCTAGCTCAGCTTCTTCCTTCGCAGAGACCGACAATATGGGGCCAGTGCCCCCAGCTTCCACAGCCAGCACTGGGACACACTTCTCGCTTAGGGCCGCTAGGTAGCAGGTACGACTCTCCGCGTGTTACCCCTTTGCTATTCCAACTCCTACCTTCATAGGGAACTTTAGAGCAAAATGATATATTGAGACTACAACCTGAAACTTACATAGGGAGATCCTTCCCAGGATGGCGTTATACGCGGATGGGGACTGGAGCACCAAGAACTCGACCTTCTCACATCTCCGCGGACCACCTTCGTCTCCTAGGATCAAATCCAGGGTTATCACCCCAATTGGCTTGACTCGCTCCCCTGCGAAGCCGACTAGCGTACAGTCGGTGGGCACTAGGCTCGAGGGGTCTAAGCCCATCTTCTGAAAAGCTTCCCAATGTAGAATGTCTGTGGAGCTTCCCGTGTCGACCATCACCCTTTTCAAGATCTTCATTCCCATCTGCACATGGAGCACTAGTGGGTCAGTGTTGGGGATTGTTGTCTCTGCGAGGTCTTCTGCACTGAAAGTCAGCTTGTGCTCCTAGCGCGAGGGATTTGAGATGCTCATGACTAGCCGCCCAAATGGGGGAGGTGCATTGGCAATCCTCCTGCCTTCACGCTTGTTGGGGCCCCTCAGCTCGTGTCTTCTTGATATTGTGCCCACATGTCCGTCTGGCCGTGGAAAATTCTGACCCGCGTATGGGTATGGGATGGGTCGAATAGGAGGGGGCCTTTGCAGAGTGGGTCCCGGTCCTGGTGCATCTCTTCTTCGTGGAGCCTCGTACCTGTGACATTTTTGGCCATCATGCGTGGTAGATTGGTGATAAGAGCAAAACTTCCCTCGGGACCTCGCGGGCGGTGGCGGCGGTGGTGGCACGTTTGTTCGCAGATGAGGGGGCCTAGACTACGATCTCTGTGGGTATGCTCCTGCCCTCTCGCGGTCATTCATCTCCACCGCGACCAACTGTTCCTTCAGGGCCTTTCCTCGATCATTGGTTTGATGGCGACGGGGTTCCCACGTGCCTGCTTCTCTCTTGTGACCATAATGCCTTCGCCCACTGTTCGCGGGGGGCACATTCACGGATGATGAAATACCCCAAATAAGATAAGGTAATGGCATTTTGGTAAATTAATTATGGGTTTTGCTTAAAAGGGGAGAAATGGAAATTTTTGGGGATTAAATCCCTAAACACATTCTCGGTTGTCTCTCTCTCCCGATCGATTCACCGGTGCCCAGCCAAGCTCCTTCTCTTCCCCGGCGAATTCGTTCCTTCTCCGGTGCCAGCCGAGTGTTCTTCTCCGGCGAACCCGTCTTGGACCACTCCGCCGCTCTTCCTCCTCCTCCTTCTGCTGTCCATGTTTGCTGCGAGCTGCTGCTTCTGGTTTGAGCCAAGGCTCGCTGCTGCAGTCCAAGTGCTTCCGCTGGTGGTCGTCTCCGTCATGGTGGTCGTCAGCTGCAGTCCGTCTCCGGCGTAAGAGGTAAGGTGGTGCTTTGATTTGGGGTTTGCTTGGGGTTCATTTGGATGAAGCTTTGCTGAATTTTTAGGGTTTATGTTCGAATTGATATTGGTATATGTTCGAATTGATGATGTATGGAGGTCCGAATTGATGTTGAATTGTTCTTCATGGGCAGTTGAAGAAGAATTTCGTGTGGAGCTTGGGTTGATTTGTGTGTGTATAGTGCTGAATTTTAGAAGGTATGATTTAGGGTTTGATTTGGGGGTTTAATTTGCTGGGTTCATTTGAATTGCGCAGGCATAAATTGACTGAGATTGGGTGTGATTGACCTAATTAATTAAGGGTTGATTTTAGGGTTTTGAATTGGGGTTTTATTTGGTTGTGGATTGGATGAGTAATTAATGCCAGAGATTTGCTCAGATTGATTTCGCAGGTTCGTTCGGATTGACTGGAGATCTCTGAGGTCGTTGTGGTTCGACTTGAGGCAAGAGGATTCTTGCTAACTTTATATAATTTTTATAAATTGATTTATGCCTAGTGTTTCATAATTAATTTTATCATTGTTTGAGCGATTTAAATTGGATTAATTGACTATATAGATACTTGGTTGAAAATGGGTGTGTGTGCGTGTGTTAGTATTTTGTCTCGTATCGTGTTGAATAAATGTTGACGTGGTAGTCAATTGTGACTAAATGTGATTGATTGTTGTTGATAGTGTTTGTTGACACTTGTGTGTGTGTGTTGGGTTGTGTATGTCGACACCTGTGTGTGTTGGCGGTTGTGTGTTAAATTGTGTGCGTGCTGGCAGTTGTATGCTGGGATTGTGCGTTTGTGTGTGAATGTTTGTGTGTGAATGTGTGTATGCTGGGATTGACTGATGTGGATTGATTGTTGTTGTTTGATTGTGGCGGATTGATTGTTATGGATTGATTGTTGTGGATTGATTGTTGTGGATTGATTGGATTATTGAATTTAAAGTTGCTTGGTGGATTATATATATGTGTAAAAATGTGTTAATAGTGGTCGTGTGTAATAATTGATTGGTTGTCAGTGTGGTGGTTGGATTGTTGTTGATTGGAGGTCGATGGGCCAAGGGTTGGAATGGATTTCACCCAACCGCGCAGGGTATACAAGGTATACGCCTACGTCGTTAAGGGCCGAAGGTAGGAATGGATTCCACCAAACCGCGTAGGGTTTACGCCTACGTCGTTAAGGGCCAAGGGTTGAAATGGAATTGGAGGTCAAAGGGCCAGGTGATGATATACTCACCAAACCGCACAGGGTATACAAGGTATACGCCTACGTCGTTAAGGGCCAAGGGTTGGAATGGATTGGAGGTTGAATTGGAGATTGGATTGGAGATATGTTGGAGTCGTTTGTGTTTCAGAGTTGAGTTATATTATTGTTTGATTACAATTGGTTGATTGTTGTGATATCTATTATGTGTTGAATGTTGGTTGCGAACTGATTAAGTGATTTTGTGTTGAAGGTTGGTTGTGTACCTGAGTAAGTGATTTTGTGATGAATGTTGATTATGTACTTGATTAAGTGGTTGTGTTGGTAATTTGGTTGTATGTTTGATAATTGGTTTATGTTGGACGTTGATTGTTATTAGTTGTGGTTGTGGGTCATTGTTGGCCATTGGTTGTGGTTGTGAATTTCGTGTGTTATATTGTTAATTGTAACTAGTCAAAGTTGTGAATCTCTGTTGATGTGGATGCTGGTATTAGCTAGTTTCGGATAAAAGGGTATGTTGATTGATTATGAAGGTCGATTGTGTGGATGTTGTGAAGGTTGGTTTCCCATCTTGAGGGTGTGGGCCACATGGTTTGAATTTGAGTGTATGAGTTACAGTCTATGTTAACGAACAGGCGGCACCATAAGGGTGGCTGGCCTGGATCGTTATTTTGTTATGTTTATATGTGATGATTATCTCGTTGATGCTTATGTGTTTGTTGATGTGAAGGTTAATTGATTTTGTTGTGTTAGTGCAGTAGTGAGTTCAGTAATTGGTTAGCTTCGGTTGTAAGTCAGTAGTAAGAGATGTGTATGTGCATAGAGTTGTTGATTGAGGTATTAGTAATAGAGAGAAGGATGGATTGGTCGTGTCAGTGAAGTTGGATTGAATCGTTTTATTCGTTTATGCTTGTGATGAGTTTGAGGAGGGATTGATTGCGGTTAGTATAGTGAAGAGTTGGATAAGGATGAGTAATGAATGGTATGTGATAGTGTGTGTATATGTTTTGACGTGTGGTTGGCATTGGTTGGTTGATATGATTAAGTATAGTTATGATATTATATATATATGTATATATATTGTGTGGCGTGTTGTCGTTGTTGTGAGTTGATTGGTGATATATGTATGTGTTTTGAACTGTTTTGGCTTGAGGAGTCTTGCCAGTCTTTCAAAAGACTGACCAACTTCGGTTTACGTGCCGCGGTTGGCTGGGGTATCGGGTCCCCGAGTCAATCAGGGTTTACAGATTTAGCGCCAGTAAGGAGGATTCGGATCACTGTCGGTTTGGAGTCGAAGGCTTTACTCTTTTGGTTTTGAACTTGACTTGGTTGTACTCGTCGTTTTGGTTTTTGGGTTGTAAATTGTTGTATTTTCTTTACGTTAAGTTTGATTGTGGTTTCAAACTCTGGACAGGTTTTACAGGTTGTACAGGTTTTCCGCTGTGCTGCTTTTGATATATTATGTATATATATGGGTTATGTTTTGCATTTTTTCTTTCGCATTTTTCTTTCACCCGCCTTATAATCCTTCTGGATTATGGCACTGTAGCACCACTAGCCTGGGGGTGTTACAGATGATCCCCCACTGGATAACTCCTCTGCGACTATATGCTGGTTGGCTTTCTCGAGCAGCTTAGTGTACGAGATGGGAGGCTTTTTGCACACGTGGAGTTTAAAAGGGCCATTCCTGAGTCCTTGGATGAAGGCCATTCGCGCGACCTTCTCATCAAAATCATGTGCTTGGACCACCTCCGTGGTGAATCTTTTCACGAAAGACGCAAGAGACTCGCCCTCGCGTTGTCGAACATTCATTACCTACTGCATGTTGAGCTTCCTCTTTTGTGAGCACCCAAAGTGTTCCATGAAGGAGTCTGTGAGTTGTTGGAAGCCATTGATGCTCTTCGCTGGAAGGCTTATCATCCATGTTAGAGCCGGCCCCGCGAGAGTGTTGGGGAAACATTTGCACATTGTGGGCTTGTCAGCCTTGCCCATAAGCATTAGGTACTGATGGCAGGATAAATGATCTATAGCCATAGGGTCGTCTTCCGTTGTATACTCCTTGAGCGTTGGGATTTTGAAGTCTGGAGGGGGAGGCGCCAGTAATATATGGTCCGTGAAGGCGGTGGACCCAAAGAGCATTAACGGGAACTCGGGAGCCAGGTATACCGGGTAATGTTGATATGCGTAGTCCGCGTAGGGATTCCGATATGATTCTCTCTGCGGCATATATCGAGGAGGCTCATGGGTGATCGAGATTTGGTCAGCTTGAAACCGCTCCACATATCCTTCACGAGGCTCTTCCGTGATGTAAGGCTCCTGGGGAGCACGCTCGGGTTGACGTTGTTGCGGAGCCAGTACTTGCGGTGGGTGCTCTTGGCGGGCCCTCTGCCATTCTTGGAATTGGTGGAACTGCTCCCACTGCTCTTCGTTCAAGACCACCTCTCGCGGGTGATTCCTAGTCGTTTGTTACTGCGACTGTACTTCCTCCTGAACTTCTACTGGTGGATCTTCACGCTCTACTGCCATTGTTGCTTGCTGTTAGTCGGACTTAGCTGCGCGAGGACGTCCCCACGGTCGACGCCAGTGTTGAATTCTCAACGTATGTGAAGGCGCCAAGGATCAACACACCCTTGGCCCGGATTTCTCGGTGATTTATATTTCTAGGGATGTCCTCTGCAACTCTCTAGTCTTTAGCTTCGCGTGGAGTGAGATCTTCGATTTTCGGCTTCGCTCTTGGTACTGGTGCTCTTATGCTAGACCTGTACAAGTCCGGGCTAGCCCGACCGACCCGGACCGCCCACCCGGTATAAAAACCGGGCCTGGACAAGTATATTGGCCCGATCGGGCCGGGCCAGCCCGGTACAGTACTGGGCCGGGCACGGACACACTTCTAGGCCCGACCGGGCCTATAAGCCCGGCCCGGTACCCGGCACTATTCATATTAATAATATATATTTATATATAAGTATAAATAACAAAAAAATAAAAACCCTAACCTAATCCCTTCTTTTCCTTTCCTTTCCAGTTTCCGCCTCCATCCTCTCTTCAAACTCCATCCCAGACCATCTCCATCCCCCGCTATCTCCATCCCATACCATCTCGAGTCTCGACTCTCCCTTCTCCATCTCCATCCTCCTCCATCTCCATCCCCCTCCATCACGTCGTGCCACCAAGTCACCACCGCCGAGCAATCGCAACCAGTCGCCACCGCCGAGCAGTCGCAACCAGTCGCCACCTCCATCTCCATCCCCCGCTAGGCCAGTCGCAGTCGCAACCATCCCCCGCTAGGCCAGTCGCAGTCGCAACCAGTCGCCACCGCCGAGCCACCTCCATCCTGCGCTAGGCCAGTCGCCACCGAGCCCTTGCCAGGTAGCCACCGTCGATTTGCGTAAGGCCTGAGGTAATTGCTTTTTCCTTCCACTGTAACAGCCCTCCGTTCGCAATTCTCCATTTTTTTTGTTGAGATTGAGATGGTTTGCTGAGATGGTTCTATCAATTAGGGCTCATAGATTAATACGTCCATAGTGCTATTTCAACCAATTTGTTGAGATGGTTTGCTGAGATTGAGATGGTTTGCTGAGATAGTGAGATGGTTCAACCAATTTGCTATTTCTTACTGATGGTGAGGATCTGGATGATTTTATGAATAAGGAGGCACAAACAGAAATCAGTACAGAGCTTGACCTTTATTTGAATGAAAAGCCCTCTAAAAAGGAAGATGGTTTTGATATTTTGAGTTATTGGAAGACTTCTTCTCGATTTGTTGTTCTTTCTGCTTTGGCTCGTGACATTTTATGTATCCCCGTGTCTACAGTTCCTTCAGAATCTTCTTTTAGCATGGGGAAGAAAATAATTACTTCTTGTAGAAGCTCTCTTGCCTCCTCAACGGTTGAAGCTCTTGCATGTCAAGAGGATTGGCTTCGTGCAAGAGGATTGGATCCAGGTAAAATATTATATAACTTAAAGTAGTTGCTTTTGATATTATAAAGTTCTTTACCTATTTATTCACACTCTATCTAACATGTTATTTTCAAATTGTAAGGTCCTCATAATTGCTTCATCATTGGTCCTCGTGTTGAACATGAGGATGGAGAAGTTGTAGAGTAGAGATGGTGTTTGAAGAGCAAGGAGCCAAAGAAGATTAGAGGATTGCTCGTTATTGTGTTCCTTTTGTTTGGTTTGCAATATGGATTTGTATTTCCGGATTTTTTCATGGAATTGTATCTTTATGATGTTGCCTTGTTGGCACTTGGCACTCTTGTTTGCAGGATTGTTGTATTTTTATGTTGTACTTTTGCAGGATTGTTGAACTTGTGCTTGGTGCAAATGATTTACACTTTTGTAGGATTGTTGAATGTTTCTTTTTCTTTGGTTATATTTTGCTTTTATATTTGTGATATATGTTGCAAATGATTTGCATTTTTTCAGGAGGAGGATTTCAGGTACCCAACAATAACATCATATTAAAAAAAATGTAATAAGTCATTTTTTAAATGTGTATAAAATGCAGAAAATTGAACCGGGCTAGCCCGCCGGGCTACCCGGCCCGGTTGACCGGACGGGCCCGGACAGAAAACCCAGCCCGGTTGGACCGGGCGGGCTTAGCCCGGCCCGGTCAACCGGGTAAAAAAATGCGAAATACCCGGCCCGAGCCCAGACTTGTACATGTCTATCTTACTCTTCGCTTCACTTTGGATGGGGTCCTTGGCCTTGTGTCATGGT